>LXPE01000036.1:4712-31184 GCA_001664025.1 Hanseniaspora valbyensis NRRL Y-1626
TTTTTTCCCGTTAATGCGAGACAAAATATAAATTATCTCAAAAACCATGAAAGCTACTAAAACAAATATTTCACAATAATCATTATAAATAAAATACCTAAGTATTTTGTACAGACCATTTATACAAATTCAATTTATGAAATAGTGTTTTTTATGGTTAAACATGAATTTAAAAAGTTGAATTTTCGTTTTTTTTTGAACATCTTGAAATTTTTTTTTCACTGCAAAAAACCTTGAAAAGTGCCTTTATCACAAAATCTTAATCTCTTTCTGTTATCTCATCTTTTTATTAAAATTTGTTATACTGTATGTTTGTTTAATAAAAATAAAATTAGTGAACAAACAAAAAAAAAATTAAAAACATTATATAAACTAGTCTATATATTAATTATAAGTCAGTTGATACTAACTATGTTTAATTTATTTTTTTAAATTCTTTTATCCTAGAGCTATTGTTTTGTCATTATCTTTAATAAAATCAAAGTGTTGCAGTATTATCTCTCATTAATCTCAAATTAAATCCATTTCTTGATCTTCTCTTTCTTTCATCATATTTTTTGAATCTTTTGTGTGCAATCAAAACAAACGTCATGCAAATGATTTTTTCATTGAAATCATTTAAAAAATTATTGTCATGGTATTGAACTTTCCCATTTGATGGCTTGATGCTGTTTACTAATCTTAACAAACCCATGTATTCACTTTTTGTATAAGTTATCCATTTGTTTGATCTTTCTGTGTTGTCAAATTCACAAACAATTAATTTATCATTTGAAATTAATTTATAGTTATTGTTTATAAAAAAACCATCTACTATGACATTACCGACATTATCATTGTAAATCCATTTGGCATTTGGAAACACAGAATTTTCCACTTCAATGTAATCATGAAATTTTTTAAAAGTCATTACTATATGATCGTTTCTGAATTTTAATGTATATGTTCTAGAGGTTGACAAAGAAAGCAAGGCCATTTCATTTTTGATTTCAGAAAAGACTACTTTGTAAATAGATATATTGTGTTCCTCATTGTTGCAAATAAATTTGTATTCTCTGTTGTCCAAATGTTCAGCCATCATTTGTTGTCTTTTATCATTATTTTCATCAAAAGGTAAAACAATATACTTGTAAATAATCAGATTACTTCTTTCTTTGCTTAACAAATATGAAGCATCTTTTTTTAGTTGACATTGAAAAAGAGGTATACCAATGTACTTAAAATCATCTAGTCTTTGGATGGATGAAGATTTATGCAACTTGTTTCCTGTTTTTTTAAATAATTTCATTGACTCTAAAGAACAGAACGTATAAGTAGAATCACTAAATATAGATGTCAAGTTAGTGTAGAAAGGAATATTATTAACAGTAACATTCTTATTTATAAAACAATTTTCAGGCATTTTTAAAACAAAAAATTATTGGCAAATATGGTAGTTCTTTTTTCTTTGTTTTGGTTATATATATATATATATACATATTATAAAGACATTTAGTACAGATTAATAAATTTAATTGAAAGCTAAACATATCCTCTGTATTTATATTAATATTAATATATGTACTTATTTGCAATACTTTCTATGATAATCCCTTTTCTTACTGAAATTTAATTAAATAGGCTGAAATTTGATAAATACATTTTTTTTTGGACCCTATTTTTTATTTCACATCAAAATACCTCAATCCATTTTTTTTGTTTTTTAAAAAAAAAACTAAAAAGAATCAATTCAGCCACAAAAAAAAGGATAAAATTATAATTCTTTAAAATCAAAACTACGTATTATTCAGTTTTTCTTGTAGTAGGGGCAATTTTTATATTCTTTTTAAGGCATGATGTATAGAAAGTATAATCATTACCGATACTAAATGGTTAATTTTTCTTTCTTTTTCCCGTTCTCTTTAATCTCTCAATTAAAATAACATTGAAAATTAAATACATACGAAAAGCATTCAAACTCACGTCATTTTGATCAATTATTTATTAAAAACAATTTCAGCCTCAATAATCTCACTACTAGAACAGTTAAAAAAAAAGACTCATTCAAAAACTTCATTTCAAGTTTCAGTGAAAAAGTATCATCTCTTGGCTGAACTGAAAAATAATATAATTAGTGAACAAATACATACATTAATAGTAAACCTACTATTTATAAAAACATGTAACACTTTTTTTGTACAATTATATTTATTCTACAATGTTTAATTATATTCTATTTGTTTACAATTAATAATAATATTTTATTAATATCTTATATATTATTTGTTGTGTATTTCACTTTACTATATAATTAAATGTAAACATAAATTTGACTGTTAAAAATTTATAACTTTTTAATGTAATATTTTTTATTATTTTCTTTGAACAAACATAATAGACTACTTTAATTAACAGCTGGGCTAAATATCTAAGCTATACAAATAATTCTTCTTATCATAAACCTTTTTCTAATGATATATTAAAAATGTTCGGGTAATATTTTAGTTAAAAATAGTAAACAAACTTTAAACCACAAAAAATAAATAAAAAAACCATATACAACCAAGGTTATATTGCCACTTATATTACATTAACTTCAACCACATACTTCATAAAATCATAATAAAACAAATACCCTTTAACTTATAACAATTCTTACATTCCTCACATTACTCACTTTAAATTGATAAAAATAAACTCTTCTTACACGGATTTAACCTATTCAAGATCAAAAAATTAAATTTTAAAAAAAAAAACGGACAACGCGTTAACTTTTCCTATTTTCAGCCGTTGAGCTATTACTGACTTTTCCGAAAAATTTTTTTTTTTTTTTTCTTTCATATTATATATTTCAAGAAAAAATATTCACAGAATTATCCCATAAACCTTATCTTCTTTACTCTTTTAAAAAAAAACATTTTATATATAAAACCCATAGTCAAAGATATTACTTATCATGAGATTAAAACCATCTAATTTTACAAGAAAAATCAGTAGGGTTTTAAGTAAGTCTGTGAAATCTTTGATCATAGTTACATTATCCTTAATCCTCTCTGTAACAGTATATCTTTCATTCTATCACAAATATATAAAAATCAATAATGATATACCTTTGCAACCTATTTATAACAACTTTAATGATATAATTCATAAAATGAATGAATATTATAATCCAAACATTACTTATCCATATGCAAACAGTTTTGTTGAAAAAGATACCAGAAAAGAATTCCTTGAAAATTCTTTGGGAACATACCACGATAGATGCCCAACTGTTGGATTAGATACAAATGATGTTAAAAACTGGCCATTCACTTCTAAAAAAGCACTTGGTGAAAATTGCTTAGTTGTGAATCCAAATATTGAAGAAAGGTTGCATAAAAAACATAAAGAGCTAATTTCAACATTAGCATTGAATCAAGACTCTACTTTTCAATATCCTGGTGAGGAACTTTACAAAGGAGATGGTATTGTATTTGTTGGTGGTGGCTCTTACTCATTAATGACATTCTCTGTTATCAAAGTTATTAGAGCTTCAGGAACAACTTTACCTATTGAAGTTTTGATTCCAACAGATGAAGACTCCAAAAATGATGTCAAATTCTGTAGTTTGATTGAAGAGTATAATGGTAAATGTGTTTACTTGAACAGAATATTCTCTAAAGAGCTACTTGAAGAAAATGAATTTAAAGGTTTCCAATACAAATCATTGGCTCTATTTGCTTCCTCTTTTGAAAATGTATTGTTATTAGATGCTGATGATTATCCATTAAAAAACTTGGACGTTTTATTTCAACATAAAGTTTTCAAAGATAATGGATTGATTTTATGGCCAGATTTTTGGAGACGTACCACCCATCCCTTCTTTTATGAATCTGCAAACATCAAAGTTGATACTACAAAGAGAGTCAGAAATGGTTTGGATACTGTTAGTAATCTCGCTACATCATTACATGAAGGTGAAAAATCACAAGACATACCATTCCATGATTTTGCTGGTACTATCCCAGATCCTTCTTCAGAGACAGGACAAATGATGTTGAATAAGAAGAAACATTGGAAAACTTTATTATTATCTTTATATTATAACATCTACGGTCCAAATGTGTTTTACCACTTATTGTCTCAATACTCCTCTGGACAAGGTGATAAAGAAACTTTTATTGCAGCTGCTCATCTTTTACATCTTCCTTACTACCAAATCTTCTCAAGTGCTTCAGTTGATGGTTATTTCACAGAGACAGGTGATTTCAGAGGTCTAACTTATTATCAAAAAGATTTTAGAGCAGATTATCAAGCTAAATTGATGATGGAAAGTGAAATTTCCTCACTAGCTTCTGTTCAAGATCCTGTCTATGTAAAACAAACTTATTTCACAGGTGATTTATCACAAGACCATGCTTTGTTTGCTCATTGTAACCAACCTAAATTCCATCCACTTAAAATGGCTGTTAATAACGAATTCATCAAAAATGATCAACACTTTAGAGGATACACACACAAAAAATGTTTAGCTGGATTGGATTTAGAAAAAGAAATCAACCTAGCGTTTGATGAGCTTCTTTGTGGAAATCTAGACACTTTCAATTACATGTTCCAAAAGAATGAGATAAAAATAATGTGCAACTATGTTAAAGAAAGATTGGATTTGTTTGAAAGAGAAAAATTATTTAACTAAAAACTATATTAATATATATAAATTTATTATTGCTACTTTATAATTCCAAGTTCATGTCTACTTTAATGTCTTTCACTAAGAATTCAAGACCACCTCTCTTTTTAAATTTTGATTTAATCATTTCCAAATATTGTCTTTCTTCCCTTTCTTGAGTTTCCTTCTTTAATTTCTCTAGTTTCTTTTCTTCTTGCTCTTGCAAATACTTTTCATTTTCAATCTTTTGCAAATCTTTATAATAAATTCTAGCTTTAGTTTTCAATCTAGAGAATGGATCTGATTTTTTATCCTTCATTTCAAAAGCTTCCTGTTGTTCCACTTCTTCTTGTTTTTTACTCTTAATGTTATCAATATTGATTTTTTTATTCTTTTGAGTCAAGAAGTCTAATTTAGTAGATCCCTTCAAATCATTCTCATGATGCTTGTCATATTGAGATAATCTTTTCTCCAACTGTCTTAGTTGTTTAGAATATTTATCAATATCAGCTTCATTATTTACATCAATAGCATATGCTAGCTTATCTCTTAAGATAGATTTTTCAATAACAGAGTTTACACCAGATAATTTCTTGTTCAATTGCAATCTGTTGGCAACTTGTTGATTCATTAATTCATACGTTAGAGGCTGGTTATCAAAAGCATAAATATCTTTATACTTGCTCACCAATTCTTGTTTTCTAGCTGGTTTAATCTTTTGCTGAGCTAAATAAGAGTTGTATTTAGTAATCTCTTGTTCAGTAATAGGACTATCAGAAAAGAAGTTCATTTGGAAGATTTTTCTAAATTTACCTTGTGTTACACCAAAGTATTGGTTTGTGTAGAAAGAGTTGTTGAATTTGTATGGCTTTTGAATGAAGACTTTTTCAATCTTCACCATTCTGTATTGGGGTTGAGATGATGAAGTGGAGACATTGACTCTACCATAACAGCCTACAACAGTTTTGTTAAAGTCTGGATAGAAACATAATTTGTTAATAAATTCTCTACCAATTTTGATGTTATTGTAGTCTTGAACAGTTGGTTCTTTGGTAACATAACTTTCTTCATCCCATTCAACAGCTTCAGCACTTCCCTTAGAACTTCTAGAAGATTTTGGTGCCATATAATCATAATCAGAGTATTCTTCTTCTCCTTCTTCAGAATATTCTTCATCACTAGGAGTAGAGCTTTTCTTACTGACCAAGTTTTTTAATCTTTTTGCTCTACTAGGCTTTGACATGTACTCATCATCTTCATCTTCTTCCTCCTCCTCCTCATCATCTTCTGAATAATCTTGTTGTCTGTTATTTTTCATTTCTTGTAGTCTCTTTCTATTCAAGAAATATGCTCTTTCCTTATATTCTTTAATTTTTTGTTCTCTCTCATACATAATTTCTTCTTGTTCTAATTCAGGCAAGGACATAATTCTATCTTTATCATCTTCATCTAAATAAACTTCTTCATATGGATATGGGTATTGAAGTTCTCTAGTATTAGTTCCTGAACTTTCTTTGTTTTGTTTTCTTTGAAGAAAAGTGTAATCATCATCCTCATCATCATTGTTATCTTCTCCGTCTTGACCTCCAGTGTAATTGTTGGTTGTGATGGCATCTTCTTCTTCTTCAACATCCATACCATCAGCTAAAGCTAATAAATCATCATCTAAATCAGACATTGTTTTTTAAAAAATATATATATATGTAATATTATTTGGTTATGTTTATGATAATGTGTTTATAATTTTTTTTTTAAAATTTGTGTTATTGTCGAGTTAAGATTGTTTTTTTATCACATTTTCACTCAGATTAAAAAACATGAAAAAAATTTTTTTTTTTTTTTTAAAATAATAAGTGTAAAAACTGTTCGGGTAAAAATTTCGTTAATTTTGCTTAAAAAAACTGTTAAAATATATATATATATTTATTAATTTTAAAATTTATACTTTCCATTACCGATCATTTTGCCAGACATATTATCGTTACTTTGGATATTCAAATAATCATTAACTAAATATAATTCTGTTTCTTTTTCATTAACCGATAGCAAACCTACTTTGTATAACTTATTGAACTTAGTAGTCAAAGAGAAACCTTGAACTTCATTACTTTCTTCATCAACATCTTCTTCAACAACTTCAGAAGTACCATTACTGTTATCTAATATTTCATTATACTTTCTTTTTTTAGATTTCATAGGCAAGTTTTTGTTCATGTTTATAGTTAGAATCCAGTTGTTAGCATATATCATAACTCTGTTTTTTGGCAAGTAAATTATATCAGAAACAACAGTGCTCTTGTGCATATCATTTAAGACAATTTTTGGGAATGAATCATAGTTTAATATAGACCATTGTGTTTGCTTACCATCTTTTAAGGATAATTGCATTATCTTAAAGTTTTTGGTTATCAAAAGTATAGTATCATTTTCTTTATTATATTTACACATTTCAATTTTATTTTGAGTATTTTCATAGAAATTTTGTAGTCTATATTTATTGTTTTCAGTTTCCTGAAGTAAAACAATTTTATTATCAGTATAAACAAGTAACTTATTTTCTTGTAAAACTTCAATATTATCAATCAATAAATTCAAGAAATCATCTTCTGCTTCATCATCTTCATTCCCTTCTTCAAAATAACCAACAATTTCGATTTGTTTACTCTCCATTTCTTCTATATCATATTTGTAAATTAAGTTATTGTTTGTTACATTACCATTGAAGTCAAATGTGTTGTATTTGTATAATAATAATATTTGATTGTTGTTTAAAAATTCAATATTGCTGATTTTCAAAGAGTTCAACTTCTTTTCATCAGAATCGACTCTAAATGGCAAATTCTCCAATGGCAATTTAGTAACTTTGATACCTTCTAAATCATTCTTGTCTTCACCAATTTGTTCCAAAAAGAAACATCTAACCGAAGTATTCAATTCTTCAGCATATGGATCACTATTATCATATATGATCAATAATTCATTAGCTTTATTAATAGTGAAGGATTCACTTGGGCTTATTTTCAATTTAGACAAAAGTTTACCTTTCAAAGAGTAAATTTTTAAACAAGAGTCATTAATCATATTAAAAACTAAATTATCATTAACCAACAAATCATCTTGTTTTAAAACAATTGGCAGCTTACTGGTGGAACTGCTATTATCAACAGAATTGAAAGATCCACATTGATTAAAAATTTGTATTTCACCTTTATCATTACCAACAACCATGAAATTGTCCAAACTGTATAAACCTCTAAGATCATAACCTTGATCTACTTTGAATAAAGATTTGTTAATCAATCTTGAAGTTAATAAATGTAGTTTAACACTGTCATCGTTTTTTAAGAACTTAAACATAGAAATTTTTTTATCCAAAGAAGTTGTGAAAATACAGTCATTAGCTTCATTATATGTCAAATTTAAAATATCAACTTTAGATACTTTTTTACTATTACTATTATTGTTTGTAGTCAAACTTTGAACTAAAGTGTTTGTCTTGAAATCCCAGACTTTCAAATCACCATTACTATCACCACTTACAATTAAATTATATTTAGGAATGTATTCTAAACTCCAAACAATTGGAATTTTACTTTGTTTGTTATGTTTTTTATTATTATTACTTTTTTTATTATCAATTTTTAATGTTTTTAGTAATTGGATTGAGTTGTTGTTTTCATATGACAATATTTTGATTTTACCTAATGATGTACCAGTAATAATATGTTTGTCCTTATTAATAAAACTTATAGATAAAATCTTTTCATCATTGTTGATAGAGGAAATTAATTGAGAGTTATAAATCAATTCATTACCATTCTCTGAAGATAAATCGTAAATTTGAATATTGTTGTTTGTTAAACCAATAATCAATTTGTTCAATTCAGAGTTTACATTGATAGACCAAATAATACAATTAGAGTCAGATGTAACATTAATCAAATGTTGTTTTTTAATACATTTGTTGACCAAATCATATTCTGTAATAAATTCATTACCATTAATGGTAAACAATCTTTCTAATTCTGTTGATGGATCAATGAAATAAGTGAAATCTTCAATAGTATTGGAAGATAATGGATCATTAATATTAACATGGTTGATAATGGATAAATTAGTCCATTTCTTTATATCTAAATTGTATTCCCAATGTTCTAAAATACCATTGTTTCTACTGACTAAAATTCTATATGTGTCTTTAAAAGATATTATTTTACAATTGGTAATTTCTAAAGAGCTTGCGTTCTTTGAATCTTTATTTAAATAGTTGATTTTAAAAAGTTTTAACAAACTATCTTTAGGCTTATCTGCAGTCATTATTGGTGATGTTTTTTTTTTTTTTTTGGTTGATACTTTAATATTTCTTTTAACGTTATTTTAAAGAAAAAAGATTTTCCTGATGTTAGTAAAAAAAAAAACAAAAAAAAAAGAATATATAATTTTTTTCTCTTTAGTGATGATATCCTAATTGGGAAATCACGCTAAGGAAAAAAAAAAGAAATTCAACAAAAAAAAAAAAACACTAAAAATATTGTTTTGGTAGCGTTTGACTATTTTTATTTTTTTAAATATGTAATCTAACGCGAAACAAAAAAAAAAAATAAATTATATAAACAAACACACACAAACAATGAACAAAAAGTGTACAAACACCAACATATTATCACCCCTAATCTCTTAATTAATGACGGAATTTACTGTAAATACAGAAATTAAAACTCTGTTCCAAGAAGTTTATAATACTGCTGTGACTATATCAAACAATGTTGAAGCTAATAATATCAAATCTTCAAATAGTAATGTTGTGCAGCTGATAAGAGTCAACACTATTAAACTAAGAAAGATATATGTTGACATCATTGATCTAGAAACTCAAGATGAAAAAGAACAATTAAAAGAATACATGAACTCTTTAATCCAAATGATTTTATTATACATTTCAACTTTTAAACTGAATGTTGCTGATATTAATAACTCTCTAGATATTGATAATATAATGATTAGATTTATAACAAATTACTTTGTCAACTGGTATAAGTATGAAAAGAGTGAGCAAGAAGAATCAGAATCAGGAGAATATTTAAATCACTTTGAAATTTTTTTTAAAATGTTCTTAAATCAAGTTTTTAAAGTATTAATTGCAAACGAAGATGCAAATATTAGATTTATTACTTTAAAAATTATGATTCTATTATTTGAGAATTTTGAAGAATTAGATTCAGAAGATTACAATTTGATTCTTAAAAAGATTAAAGAAAGAATATATGATAAAGATGAAAAAGTGAGAACACAAGCTATCATTGCTTTAGCCAAATTTCAAAATGATTCTAAAAATTTAAACAAATTTGTGTCTTTATTAAGAAATGATCCTTCATCATTAGTCAGAAAACTAATCATTGCTAATATATCTTCAAATCAAAGCAGTAGTGCCCATTCTTACATTCTAGAAAGATATATGGACAAAGCAGTTGATGTTAGAAAAGAAGTTTACAACAGTTTTTTATTAAAAAAATTTAATAACTTGGAAATATTTAAAAAAATAAGAAATACTCTTGTGATTAAAATTGTTTACAATGGGTTCATTTTAGACAGAGAATATAGTATCAATGAAATAAATCATAAACTACTTTTAAACTGGTTTAAACATTGTGACTATAATTTGGAAACTTTTTTTAAATGCTTCAATGTTAATGAAGTCATACTTAAGGATAAAATTACTTTGAATAAATTAGAAAGTATATTTGAAAATTTTATTTACTATTTTTTGATTAAACAAAAGGAAAACCCAAGAATCAAAAAAATTGATTTGAATTTAGAGGAATATTTAAAATTATTAATGAATGATCATCAAAACATATCTCTTGAACAATCCTTTATATTAAAATTTCTACACAGAATATTGAGTATTGATCCAGAGCTGACAAATATCAATGATGATATGAATATACCAACCACTTTAGAATTGATTGATTTTTTAAAAAAATTTAATCCAAAGGAATCTTTAATAAATAAAACCATTTATATGAATTTGTTAGATATTGCAAAGATCACACAAGATTTTAAAGATGAATTAAGCAGAAGATCAATGTTACAGTTTTTAAGAGAATGTATAATTAACTTTGAAGTTGAAGGTGAAGTCGAAATAACTGCTGAGCAAATAGAAGAAGAATTGCATGATGAAATTGAAGAACTTGTAACTTTATGTCCATTAATTAAAAAAATCAAAGATGAAAATGGTTCAGAATACCCACCTGTCAACATTCCTTATTCAACAATTAATGAAAGGATATTGAATCTTGCAATTGATATAATATTTTCAAAATTGTCTTTAAATAATTTAGATTTTTTGGATATTGTAATGAATTTGATTTGGGATATGAGAGATCAAGAAGAAGAAGAATTAGAGAGAGAAGCTGAAAAGCAAAAACTTTTAGAAAAGGAAACAATAGATATAGGGAAAAAGAGAAGAAGACCTAGTTCATTGGATAAAGATGATTTAGATTTACCAAATATGAGTGACTCTGATGATGAATCTGAGAAAGAAGAAGACAAATCAATATTTGTTAAAGAAAGACCATCTTTGACACCGAAAACATTAACAAAGATTTTGAAAATATCTGAAGTTATGCTTTTGCAATTACCAAACCCTGCAATTACAGGCAACAATAGTAATACAATAAATACAGTTGCTAGTATTGAAAATAATTTATATTTTGAATCATTGATTGATACTTTAGTAACTCCTGCTATTAGACAAAATGAATTGCAACCATTAAGAAACTTAGGTGTATCAAATTTAGGTTTAGTTTGTCTTTTAGATGTCAATTTGATGAGAGAAAACTTGCATATTTTTGGTATGTGTGCTTCAAAACATTTACCTACAGATCAAAGTGATAGAAAGAAATTGAGAGATGCATTGATATTCAGAGACGTAAGTTTGAAAGCTATTTTAGATGCTCTTTTAACTTTTGAAATCAACAGGTTATTACCAGATGACAATGCAAGCGAAATTCCAGTTGAAAATCCAAAGACAACAGAATTGAAATTATTTTCAACTTTCAAAATTTTTTACAAAATATTAAAAGAAAATGAATCTAGAAAGACAGATAATTTAATAGTCACTGGTGTTTTCAAATTATTCTTGTACCAAAAGATTGACCATTTAGATTTACTGCAATTGCTAATTTTGATTTACTATTACCCAATTAATAGTAACAATTTCAAATTATTACAAACATTTGCATCTTTTATACCAACTCTTTGTTTCAGTAGTTTAAAAAATCAAAACCTATTAGTTGAACTTGTACCTGATTTAATATTTAGATTATTAGCATTATATGAAGAAAATGAAAAGACTAATAAGAAAAATGAGAAAGCGAAACAAAAGAAAAGAAATAACACTCAAAAGAGAGTAAATCAAAATAATCAAAAAGAAGAAGAAGATGAAGATGAAGATGAAGATTCAGAATTTGTTGATCTAAAAATGAAAACACCAAGTGAAATCATTCAAGAATTGTTATATTGGAGTAATCCATTAAATTTAAAAATACATACTATTGATAATGAAGAGAAAGAATTGCTAACAAACCATTTGAAAATTACAGAAATTCTATTATTCCATTATCATAAAATTTTTGATCAAGATTTCATTAAGCTTTACAGATTAATGACAAAAAATAAATCACAATTAAACATTTCATATAAACACCCACTAGATTATTTAGTTAAATTAAAACTCAGAATTGAGTATTTAAATGATGAACTAGATATTCCATTACTAACAAAGGAAAATAATAAAAAAGTTCCAAACCAGTTTTATGACTTTTTATGCCAAGCTATTGAACAAAATTGTACTGAAAATAATATTAGTAAAGAAAAATTGGCGGAAATTGAAAATTTTGTCACAGTTGAAGATGAAGATAATGTTGAAAATATTGATGACGACGAGGAAGAAGAAGAAGAAGAAGACAATGACTAAAAGAAATCTTTTAAAATTTGATCCTCTTTCAAATTCTCATTAACAAACTCATAAATGTCAATAACTAAACTTGGAAATCTTCTAATATAATAATTAAAAAAACCATCTGGGAATGGACTGAATAATAATTGCAAATCTTCATGTAAATCCATAAAATGATGATATTTATTTCTGAAAGTTCTCAACAAGTCTATAATTTTATCTTTTTGATACTTTCTATATTTACCCAAATTTTCAATATAAATCAAATCAAAATTTCTCATCCAATCACCGTTTGTAATAATTTTTGGTGATATTTCATTAAATAGTAACAATAAAGGAGATGGTGGATCTCTTCTCTCAACTTCCATTCTATCACTAACTTTTAATAAGAAATCTAAATTTTTCAACAAATCCCAAAACAAAGGATGTTTCAAGATTCTTGTAGCAGTAGGTCTTTTAGAAGGATCATTATTAATCATCTCAGAGATTAAATACTTAGCTTCTATTTCATAATGCTTCAATGTTGGATCCATCTTAAATTCTGATAAATCATATTCATCTTTTAATATATTATTTTCTCTAATATAATTTTTACCATATGGATGTTTACCATTGGAAAGAACATAGTAAAAAATACATCCAAGAGAAAAAATATCAACAGCTCTTGTCAATCTAATTTTTTCTTCCAAATCATCAACTTTTTTATCAGGTGGGAATAAAGATAAATCCTCAAAAGAGTTATTATTACTAATACCACCTTTGACTAATAATACTTCAGGCGCTCTCCAACCTTGTGTACCTACAGGACCTCTATGTGTAGTTCTAAAAGAACTTTCTTCTGTCTCCAATTTTTTACAAACACCAAAATCAGAGATAATAGCTCTAACTTCGCCCTTGTTTGTTAAAGAAACCAAAATGTTTTGTGGTTTCAAATCTCTATGAACAATTTTCAAACTGTGAAGATAATCCACACCTTTAACAATCTGTTTCAAACAATCAACACTATCAAATTTTTCATAAATCAACTCCATTTTCCTAGAATTCATGTATTTTTTCCTTTCAACAATAACATCTAAGGAAGTAGTACACAATTCCAAGGCAATATACAAGAATTTGTCTGTTACTTCAGAGCAATAATATCTAACAACATTTGGATGATCATCAGACATTGTCAATAAGTTGATTTCTTGAGATGCAATATCGTAAAATTCTAAAAGCAATCTTTTAACAGCAACAGGTCTGTTTTGGAAACTACCTTGATAAACAACAGTACCTGCAGAACCATATCCTAAGATTTTGTTGGAAATAGTAATATTGACTAATTTTTTATCTGTAGATTCGACTACAATGTTGTTAGTATTATTGTTATTATTATCACCATTACCTGTTTCATCTAAAACAATGTTTTCTGATGATTCTTTAATTGGTGAGAAAAATTCAGTCTTTGTAGTGTTATTTTTAGATACTGACAATTGTCTAGCTCTAGTCTTTGTTCCAGATCGTTTACCTCTTTTTCTTTTTTTCTTTATATTATTTGTATCTATGAATAGTGGTTTTTTAATTCCATCTATCTCATGCTCATCTTCATCTTCTGCATCTTCTTCTTCAGCTGATTTTGAAGTGTTGTTTTTGTTTTCATCATTAATATCTTTTTTATCTGATTCTATTTCCTCTTCTAATTCATGAACAACCAAATTAGAAGTAGTGGATAAAGCTAAATCTTCATTGATTAAAGTTATACCTTGTTGTTCTAATGTAAATTTAAATCCACTCTTTTCAATCAATAACTTAAATTTAGGACTCAAATTTAATTTTGATAGTAAGATAAATGTCATAGGAATACCAATAATGATAACACCAGTTTCCAAAATTTTTATCAACGATTTTGTAAAAAAATTGACTATTTTTTCTTTAAAAGAAATTTCTTTTTTTATTTCAATTCTTTCCCAATCATGATGATTATAAAAATTGCTATTATCTGGATAATAATAATTATATCTGTCTTGATCTCTGTTATTTCCAGTACCTGCTGGATGGTAAGGATCATAGTTGTTATTATTATTATTAGAAGAGAAAGAAGATGAATAATAATAATAATCAAGCATGTTTTCATTACTTGGGTACAACATTGGAAGCATATTTGGCTCTTCCTCAGGGTTATGGTATTTTTGGTGTAATTTTCTTTGATACTGGTATTTTTGGAAATCATCTTCATATCTATTAACCATATCATCTTTGATAATATGAACACCTTCAATATCCAAAGCATTAAATATTATATTTTCCTTTCCAGCATTTGTATCTGCCAAATTTCTATATTCATAAAGAGACCAAGGTGCAGAATCGACTAAAGCTGGATAATGATATCTAGACAAAGCATACCAACTCCCTGATTTAGTTTTTGATAAATAAACAGAATTTGGTAACTTATGTGATTCATAAATTCTTCTATCATAATCATGAGCCATAAATGGATGAGGCAATAGGAAACACTCACCTTTATTATTATAACCATCTTCTTCGTCAAAGATATCAAATATGTTGACAATTTCTCCATTATGAATCGTGTTCATTCCACCTGTGATCCATTTAATTTTTTGTCTTTCATTAGTTCCATTTTTATAATACTTACCCAAATCTAGACCGACTACAAGACCATCTTCAACAGTTACAGGTATGATCAATTTATTATCTGTAGGCCAGCCATGTTTTGGTAATAAAGCAGTATCTAAAGCGTTATGTTGCCATGTCGTATATGAAATATTAAATTTAGTGTTTTGTAAAGGTGAATGAATTTCTAAAGTGTAAGTAGTTCTACCAATGGTCAAAGGTTTTCTTGCTTTTGTATTACCGGTATTCCCCTTTGCATTCTTTTTTGAACTTTTTTCATAATCCTCTGAAGGGATTGGTGTTGTGGCAACAGTTGAGAAAGTTTTTGATTGTCCATTCATCATCTTACTATTTGTCAATATTTGAAAATGTATTTTAGAATCTTCAGCATCTCCCCCATACACAGCTAAAACTTCTCCTGTTAAAACATCTATAGAATAAATAACACTCTTTCTGTGACCTGTATAAATTTTTTCATCTTCAAGTAAAGTCCCTTTAGAATCAACTGCAACCAATGTTTTTAGTTGAATTGGTGATTGATCAACAAGCTGTTTAATTGTGGCAGGTATTTTATGTAACCCTGTATAAACATTAAAAAAATATAATGCACCTTCTCCATAAGGCTCAACTATAAGTGTTTCTGAAATATTGTTGTATTCAGTACTATCATCTGAATCAATTCTTGTCTCCTGAACATCAACCAATCCTTTACAAAATCCCGCTTTGGTATCACTAGCATTGCTATTCATAATAGAGCCACAGTCATTATCAAATATAGACCAATATCTATCACCGGTATTTCTATCCACTGCATGAAGACCACCATCTATATCAGAGAGAAGAACGATATTAGAAAGTTCTGTTTCAAAGAGATTCAAATCACCATTCTTTCTCCTTAATGTAGCTTCAGAACCAGATATAGAATTTGGATTATTTCCTGTTGCTGTAGGTTTAGATTTTATTTGATGTGCAGAACTTTTGGCTTGTGTTTTTGTAAGACCAATATTGAGCTTGGATATAAGTTTATCTTGTTGTTGTTTCTGTTGCTCAGTGTATGTTTTGTTTTCTCCTCTGGTTCCTGAGACTGATGCTTCTTTTATATGTAATGCAGTTTGGTTATATAAGTCTATGTTGTTGATTAGTAGGTCTGATGTTTCATTTATGCTAGTATATTCTGATAAAATTGAAGATTTGGTATATATGCTAGATTTGTCATTTTTCAAAATTTTAGTAGGGGATTTTTTTTTCTTTTTTGAAAGGTTTGATGAATTATTTTTTGTATTACTCACAGCTCCAAGAATGGACTGAGAAAAGATTAGTATTATTATAGCTCTTAGAAAGAGTTTATAATTTAATCTTTGTAACTTCATCTATCAAAAAGAAAAGTTTATGAGTATTATATTATTAAAATATTTTGTTCTATTGCTGTTATTATTAGTTTTTTTGTTTAAATAATTATTTAACAATAAATTATTGTATAAATTTATATTTTACAAATATATTTATTCTAAGTTTTTTTTGTTATTGAATTCAACTTTTTAAGGAGTCTTTTATTGTCTGTTTTAGGTTTATCTTAAAACTTTATTTTTTTATTATCTTTGGTTATGATATTCTTTATTGTTCTTTATTGTTTTTTTTTTTTTGCTGAAAACTAATGAAGAAAAAAAAAAATACATTTAGAAACCAGTGACATATATAAAAAAAATAAAAAAAATAAAAACTTTAAAAAAAAAATCATGTGATATTTATTCATAGTCATGTGATTATATACATTTTTACTAATACGATAAAATTAATACTTATCAAATTTATTCAGTAGAATCATAACCCATTTCTTTAATTAAATTCAAAACTTTATATGCTTTATTACGGTTCTTATGAATTTTGGCTTCTTGTATTTCTTTATCTTTAGCAACAAGGTCTAAAAGCAATAAACCAGTATCTCTTAATTGATTATATTTTCTTAAATGTTGGATGTGATTTTTATTAACCTCAGAAGCTTTTTTCAATAAACAGCCATTATCTATAATGTTATTTTCTTTATTTACTCCTTCTTGTGCTAGTTTTGCAAAAATTTTATTCTTGCATAAATCTTGAAATTGTTCTTCCAACTCCTTCGCTTGTTCTGCTAAAGTATTTATTTTGTTTTTCTTGTACTCCAAATTTGTATTCATCTTTGGAATAGTTCCATATATATTTATGGTGTTCTACTGAGTAATAAGAAATAATTAAACTATTTTATCAATCTGGTTCATTTATATATTGAAAAAAATTATATTTAAAACCACCTTTTTTTTTTATCATTTCCATTTTTGCTCATCTCTTCCCCAATAGGAAATTTAACCGCAAATCTAAATAATTATCTTTTTTTTTTTTTTTTTTTTTTACCTATATAACATTCTATTGAATAATTTTTCTTTTGATATTTCTATAACTGCTAATAACTGAGTGTATAAATAAATGTTCTGTTGAATCCGAGTGTTTGATTCTGGAAATTTCAAATGCCAATATAGCTATTATCAATATACCCCATGTTATCTCAAAAGACATATCAAATAATACTTGCACATTATCCAAAATACTTTCATTATCTTTGAAATTTATAATCACTAATTTATTTAACAATGGAAACTGTTTCACATTCACAATCCATTTCATACATTCAATCAAAAAAAATGATTTTTCATTTTCAGTATCTATATTAATAACTGTACTTTGGCTTTTTTGTACATTTATCGACATCCAATTATTCAAAACATATCTACTCAAATATTCTTCAAATTCTTTAGTCAAAAAAAGCTTTAATATTACAAGTATTGTTGCCAAGATATAAATACCCAAAAATTCCAAAAAAATGAAATTCTTAATATGGCTAGGTAAGCTTGCTCTACTATTTGTTCCCACATTTGAATTAAAAATTGGTAGTTCTTGATTATTAGTTATCACAGGTGTAATTGTAACTGTTGGTTTATCAGAAATAATACTTTCTTGATGAATATCAAAGTAATACATCAATATATTCAACCCATTTCTCAAAAAACTTAAAATATAATTAAAACAAAGTAGAAATAAAGAAAATGATAGTAGAATTGATATAACTTTAACCATTAGAACTTGATCTACTTTTTCATCTTGTGAGTAATAAAACAAATTTATAATATTTACTATAGTCACTACTATGGGATTTGAACTTTCCTTGTTGCTATTTTTGTCTTTAGTAATCTTGTCCAAACCATAAATGATATCTAAATTAGCTAAATTCTTTGGGATTTTTATGAAAATGGTTAACAAATTTTTAAAGTTACAATAGTATAAAAAGATCAAATCCATTAAACAGCTGTATAAGATAGTATCATTTGGCGTTTCAATTATTTTTTTGATCAATTTTATAGGTGAATATTTTTTTTTACCCTCTGGATAATTTCCCTTATTTTTACTCAAAAAATAATGATAATAAGTTGTTACAACACAACCTATGGCAGATAAAGATGACATAAAGATTAAACCTAAAAGAGCAAGTTTTAATAAAATACTTGCTTCTTCATTGTGTAAATTAATGATGTTATTGATTATTAGTTGATATGCTATTGCTGTTAAAGCAGTTGATGTTATTATTAGATTTTTTTGTTGTGTAAGATTAAATTTTTTTATTCCTAAAGTTATGATAATAAATGGGAAAACAAAACTTAATAATATACTCAAAAGTTGCATCATTAAAGGAATACAATAGGTAATTAAGAAATATTGTTGAAGTCTGTCTTCATTATCCATTCTGTTAGCACTGCTATTCTCATCAATATGTTCATATTGAATAATCTCATAAATTATAATTGTTATTACATTAAAATAAAGAATAATAGTACTGTTAAAAAGAAGCTTAAGCTTATAGTTCCATTTTTTATCCGAAAGTATGTATAGTTTATTAAATGTTTTCAGTTTATGAGAAGTATTATTTGTAATGGAAACAGCAGGATCATTAGTCGTAAGTTTATTGATATTTAAGTATAAAAATCTATCACTAACCACATATGCTAATGATGTTACAATAGGTATTGTAAACAAAAGAAATATCATCAAAAAAAAAAATATACTAAAAGTTTTTTTTTTTTTTTTGGTTTATTATATATATATATTTATTGATATTAAAAGTTAGTTACATATATTAGATTCAAAATTTGTATACAATTTATTTTTTTTTAATGATTAGATTCCTGTATTTAAAAAAAAATAAATGAAAAGAATGAAAATTATTTATAGCTGTAATTTTAAAATGAAAAATAACCCAGAAATAACAAAAAAAAAACATTATTGCACGTGCAAAAAAACTATTCGAACAAATATGTCCGTCAGTTAAAAAAAAAATTGAAAAATGAGCCATACACACAAGTTTATAAATCATTTTCTTTACTTCAATAGATATAAAATAACTTTACAACAACTATTTTCTATCATCATAACCAATTAATATATCGTATTAATTTTTTAAATAAAAAAAACACTATGATATTTAATGATCTCACTAAAGAATATTTAGATCTTAAACATGATGTTGATTTAAATTCTTCAGTTGTAAATAACACAAATGTTTTGGAAAGAAATCTTTATAAAATTATAGAAAGCACATTAGATTTAATTACAGATTATAATCAACAAAAACTATATGAAACTGATGATGAAGAATATAGTGAATTGATGAAACTTATTAATTTAAATTTACAACAGGTTATTCCATGGGAGGGAAATAGTGATCCAAAAGGATCTTTTTTTTTATCCACACTTTCGTTATTAAATAAACATCACCATTGTAGAATCTGTGGGAAAACTATAAATTTTTTTAAAGAATATGATTTATATTTTTTGTCTTTACTAATAGAATTTGAATATCTTGTTAAATTATCTAAATATGAACAAATTTATAAACAAACGATTTTGAAATATTGGTTTGTAAAATTTAAAGTTTGTTTGGAGTGTGATTATCTTTTGATTGAAATAAAAAACTTTAATTATATACAAGATTTTAATAATAAACTAGGAGGTTTCAATGAAAATTCAGGAGATGATACAGATTGGATATTGAGTAAAATTGATTATGTTAATAATTTAAAAACAGTATTATTGCATTTACTTGGTCCAAAGAAACCATCATTAGAGAATGTGTCAAAATTACATCAATATTTGAAAATAATGGATGAAGATATTATTTATAATTTACAATTGAAATTAAATCTTTTGATTAAAGAAAAAATATCAGAGGAAACAGCAACTAATGATAAAAAAATATTACCGGATAGAAATTTAAATTATCAAATTAAACTGATAGAAAATACATTAAAAATGATCAATAATTTTTTAGTTACAAAAGTTAAAAATAAACTTCCCAAAGAAAAACAAAATATTGAAACTAATCAAAGCAAAGAAACACCTATGGATAAATATCAAACTAAACTAAAAGAAAGTGAAAGAAAAGAAAAACTTTTAGCTAAAGAAATGGAATTATCGAATAAATTAATCATTTACAAAGAACAAACATTGTTACTTGAAGAACAGTTAAAGGTATTGATTTCAAAAAGACAATTTAAAGATGTTAAAGATTTGAAAAACAATATGGAGTTGTTGAATAAAGAGATAAATTTAATAGAAAAAGAATTAATTAAAGTTAATGAGAAATTGTAATTACTAAAATAAAAAAAAAGTTTATATATATATTTTTAAATATTTGATTAAACCAAGTTTTTTTGTTTGGGATAAGTTATTATTATTATTATTTTTTTTTACACATTTAAGATAGACCAATAAAAAAGCTTCATCGAATCCACGTGATATATATGATTTTTTTTGGAAAGTTCGGATTTAATTTTTTTTATAAAGAAAAACAAACTAAAAAAAAAAAAAAATTTTTTTTTTTTTGTTGGAAAAAAATAATAACGAAACAAAAAGTTTTTTTTTTTTTTAAGTTTATTTATTAAAATATTTAAAATTAAATATAAACCTTGGAATATAAAACCAGTTGAGACTATTATCTTTAAACTTACCATATATATATAATTAACAACATAATGTCTGCTCCAGTCACATCTACTCAAGTTATCAATGTTTTCAGATACACTGCTTTAGCCTTAGGTTTCTACACCGGTGTCACTAATTTGACTAGTATCAAAGCTAGAGCTTCTGTCAGAGATGAAATTTTAGCCAAACAACATTTAATCAAGCAAGCTAAAGAAGAATATGCCAAGACCACTGCTGCTCCAGTTGAAAAAGTTACTACTGCTGTTGAACCAGTTGAAGAATTAAGCTTGGAAGCTTTATTGGACAAGAAGGACTTTGATTTAGCTGCTTACTTGGAAGAAAAAGTTGAAAAATTATAAATGCAACTAAATTTGAAAGAAAAAAAAAAAGAAACTCTTTGTTTATTATTAGTTATTTGGTAGTAATAAACAATACGATTAATGATGATTATATTCCAATAAATTAAAAAAAAAAAAGAAAAATGAAATTAAATAAATGAAATACGGTGTTATTACAAATGTATAAACGAAAAATATGAAAAAGTAATATCATTCTTATATTGATTAAGTTATTATAAACAGAAAGAGAAATTATATGTTTTCATATATATATATATATATTTCTATATAACAGTAAAGTGATGGTTAAACACCTAAAAGAAAAGTACATTTTAATAGAATTTAAGAAATTAATACCAATTTGTTTTCATAAAAAATTAATTTAAACAGGTGAAAATGATTTTTTTCAACATTTTCTATAAAACAAATTTTTTATCTTTTTAATTAAATTAATGTTGTATGTACATGGATTTATGTTGAAACTATATATTTATATATAATTACAGCCTATTTACTATTATTATTGAAACATAAATTATATTTTCCCTCTCTTTTATTAATAGTTAAAACACAATTCAATAATAAACCTTATTTAAATGTTCTTTCTGATTTTATATTGTCTTACTGGATCTAAATTATCTGGAACTTTATAGTATTTCAATTCTTCTTCAACAGTGTGATGATCTACAGTAATTGGCAAGAAGGAGTCATATTTGCTTCTAAAACAATTGGCACCAATAGGTTGTAAATTGAATTTTTTAATAAACTCTCTGATAGAGAAATGGTCATCTTCATAATCAACAATATCAGTATTTTCTGTGTTTTCTTGAGAAGAAGAAGCATTTTGTTCTAAATATGCCTTCATGGATGCTACATCCAAGTCCTTTGGTTGTTCAAGTAGTAAAATCAAGTATCTTTGTGGTTTCAATTCACCTTTCATTGGCATTGGTGGTTCATAACGTTTAACAACTTCAACACCTTCTTTAAATTCAGAGACAAAGTTATCATTCAAATCTTTGATACTGATGTTGGAGATGCAGTAGTTTAATTTAGATTTATATGAGGCTCTTTCATAATCAACAACATCTGGAGTCATCATTAGTAAAGAATATTTGGAGTTTTGAATTTGATCAATGGAGACAGGTTCTTTAGTGATAGTATCTAAAACAAATTCTTGACCTTCATTTTCTAATTCACTCAATTGATCCAAGTTTCTTGGTAAAGAAACATCCATCAATTTGGAAGGTTGAGTGGTAATTTTTTCTCTTCTTAAATCAAATATTTGGAATTCGGGAACTGTTTTCAAAACATCATTATTCAAAATCTCACCAGATTCAATCCAAGCCATAGGATTGTTATAATTGATGACTTCTTTTTCCACAGCTTTCAAATCTTTTTTGGCAACTAATTCATTTTCAGCTTGAGAATAGACATGGAAGGAAGAATCTGAGAAAGGAAATCTGAATCTGACAATAGTGTTCAAATCAACAATTGTAGGAACGGTATCTGGTAATAGACCAAATTGTTCTAGTCTTTGGAAAATTTTGTATTTACCACCAATCAAATCTTTATCTTGTTCATAACCAAATTCGTTTTTGGCAAATTCATCTCTCATGAAAAATTTATCATCATGAGTGATTAAAGTTTCCTTATGATTTGGGTCTAAAGAATTATGATTTAAAACACCATTTTTTTTATAATTTCTTTTGACAGGAGATGAAAAGGAATTGACTTTATCTTTCAAGTATTCAGAAGAGGTTTTAAATTGTTCTCTGATAGATCTATCCATAGTCCATTTTTCATACAAAAAGAATCTGTTAATGTCTCTATTGTAATCAATGACAGATTTGTTTTTGAAAGAGTGTAATTTAGGGAAAGTGTTTTCAAATTCATAAATATTGGCTGAATCATTAAATTCCAATTCTAATTTGTTGTCAGTTGTCTCAGCAAGTTCTTTTTCTAAACTGGAGACTGATTCTTTATATAAATCATTCAATCTTAATATTGGTTTGTACTGTAAGCTTTCCTCATATGATAAACTAGGAGGTTTTGTTTCATTAGTAGCATTTTTGAAATATTCTTCAACTTCTTTGTTGAAAGAAGAGTAGAACTTTGGGTATGAAACTTTGGAAACACTAATTTTTTGCAAATTAGCTTTAAACATACAATTTCTAAGCATTGTTTTTATTTATGTATATATAGAAAAAGTGTTGTTAATATTGGTTTTTTGTTTAACATGTATTTTATAAAAGATGTTTAATGTTTTGAGATAAAAGTGAAATATATTTAAAAGAAAAAATTTTTTTTTTTTTTTCTTCTTTCTCAATTGATGAAAAATTTTATGCATCACGTGAAAAAATCAATTCAAAAATAAAAAAGAAAAAGAAAATTTTTAGAGTTTAATCAATTACAAAAGAAGTAAAAAAAAAAAAAAGGATATATTTTTATATCAAATAAATAAATTTTATTTTTGAATATAATAATTATTGGTTTTTTTGTTTGTTTTTTTATTTTTATTTAAAGCTAATTGATAGTTAAATATTAGTTAATAAATACATATATTGTATACCTTACAAGACCAAAATGTAAAAGAAACATGGGTATCATAAGTTTTTATTTTTTATTTTTTATTTTTTATTTTTTAATTTTATTCTTTATTTTTTATTCTTTTTGTTGAATGTTAACGCGGACTGTTCATATCAAAAAAACTACCAAGCTGGTTATTGTTTCCAATATTTGCTGTAAAATGGGTACTGTTGGTGTTTGATGATGGGTTTCTTAGCATAATATTATTTATTGGGGAATTAATTTTGTTTATTGAATTTGAATCTAATCCATGAGATATTGTGTTTGTAATATTGTTTTGAAATGAATCACAGTGGGATGAGCTGTTGATACTTGAACCACTTAGATTGTTGCTATTTGACATGGATTGGGATGTTGCTGTTGAGGATATTGTTTTTAATGGAATGTTATCATAATATAAGCTAGGAGCTCGTATGTCTTGAGGAGGCATTGGCATACGATGTTGTTGTAATGTATTAATTTGGTGAATTTGGTTTGGTTTATATCCACTATTTTCAAGTCTATTTGTATTGTTGTTATTACCATTGTTTATAGTTACACTTCCATCACCACTATTGCTACTACCAATACTGTTAGATTTAGTCATTAGATTTTTGTCTTGATGGAAACTTTGTTGAGTATTTGAATAATTAGATTGATTTACTGATGATATTGGAGTATGCATAACTTTCCCAATATTGTTATTGATGGTGTTGATAATAGAAGCATTGTTGTTGCTTCCTGATAAAACTTGTTCATAATTTTTGATTTGGTGTTCATATCTTTCTACTTTAGCTTCTAAATGTTGAATATATTCATAAGTTTTGCCTAAAATTATAGCTTTGCTCATTTTCTTAGCTGGACTTAAACCATCTAATTTTTTCAAAAGCAAAGGATCTGGTTGATAAGTTTCACCAGCATTATTTGTTGCTTCATTAGTACTGTCTGCTAAGAATTCATCTTTTTGACTACAATATTGTAGAGCTGGAACAAGATCTTTGAATTTTACAATTTTTTCATTAATGTTATCTCTGTATTTCTGTTCAATAACATTATGAGAAACTTTGACTCTTTTCTTTTTCTTTTTGATATTTCCAATAGACGGTTTAATATCATCTGTTTCTTCAACATTATTGTTATTATTATTATTACTATTTTTGTTTGAGAAAATGGTGGAGGAAGATGCAATTTCCGGTTTTTCAATAATACTATTTAACAATTCATCTTCATTCATAATTTCAGGTTTAACGGATATGTCATTATTGGTTTTGAAAATATCCCCTGCACTTAACCTGGCCATATTACCACTATTGTTATTATTATTATTATTATTATTGTTGACAGGACCAAATAACTCTGCTTGATTTGAATCTTCATTTATAATGTAATTCATAAAGTTACCTGTTGAATTATCATTTGAAACTAAGATATTGTCAAAATTATCAGCAAAATCATTTAATGTTTTAGAAATTGTATTACCTCTGGCATCTTCAATCTGGTCAAATTTCATATTAACACCACCATTATCGAACATAGTATTGTTACTGTTGTTGTTATTGTATTTGACTCTGTTTAAGTCAATGAATTGGTTGCTGTGGTTAAAACTAGTATTTTTCAAATTAGCTTCATCTTCATCAAAATCATCATCAAAGTCTTCTTCCTCATCTTCATCATCTCTTTCATTATATATATTTAAACCATTTTTCAGACTAGTTCTTTCATTGTTCATCCAATAGTTGACATTAAGATTATTTAAACTACTATTATTATTTCCAAAATGGTATGTATTAGATCTTGTATCATTTATTCTATCAAATCCTGGATTATTATTATTATTATTTGGTTTAACAACTTTTTTGTAACTATTAGTTCTGCTGCTGTTGATATAATCGGTATTATCGTTGAAAGAAAGTTTATTGTTTCTACTCATCAAATTCTTTTGTAAACCAATCATAAAGTTATCAGCATCACTTAAAATGTGACCATTTGATTGATTGTTGTTGTTCATTGTTTTTTAAAAAAGTAAATAGTTGTATTTATAAAAGAAAACAAATACAAAAAAAAAAAGGAAAAACAAAAGAAATATATGAATATATCAATCTCTTTTTTTTTTTGGTTTTAGTTTTATTGTAATATAATTTTTATATAAGATATACAATTATTTATTTTTGGTTTTAATAATAGTAATATAATAATGCTTTTATATAAACTAGAGTATATATATATATATTTACTTTAATAATATTGTGTTTGTTTCTGTTATCTATAAAGTTGTATTACTTTTTTCTCCAATATTGTTTAAAAAAAAAGAACGAAAAATACATTGAAAATGATCACCCATAAGAAAAAACAAAAAAAAAAAA
>LXPE01000037.1:0-30712 GCA_001664025.1 Hanseniaspora valbyensis NRRL Y-1626
TTTTAAAAAAAAATACTAAAATATTAGTAACTTATATTTATAATAACTAAAAACTACTTTAAAAACGAGAGACTAACTTCTTATTGTATCTATCTAAAGTTTTTATTGTTTGTTATTTTTCTTTCCACTCACAATATATACATGATATTATGAGTTATCAAAATATAATGCCTACAAATTCTAGGCATGATAATGATAGTGAAAGTGATTTTGAAATTATTGCAATAAGTAATTCAAATTCTAATAAAATTGAAAATTTTTCAAGTTATGAAAAACATAAAACAACTAGTCCAGAACATTCTATTAACAATGAAGAAAATTCTTTGATAGAAAACCAAGATTTGTCAAATGAAAATTTAAATAGAAACTATGAAAGCTTTTTATTTAATAATATGAATAACAACAATCAAATGAATGAACAACTAGTCTCATTAAAGGGAAATAATCCAGAAGATGTTAATATGGAAGCTGATGAGCTGATTTATAGTGATACTATAGAGAGGTCTGATAATAACAACATTGATACTATAAACTTAAGTGATATTGAAACCCAAGACAATGAAATTCATTTAGAAACATCTCCAGAGAAACAACCAAATGACAGTTTAAAAAATTCTAATATTTCACCTAATTTAACAAAAAATAATTTTCAACTTGGAGAAATAGAACAAAATTTGAGAAATAATGTTAATCAAAAAATTAATACTGCAATACAAGAGGTCATGTCCAAAAAGGAAACTCCTGCTGTTGTTTCAAATGAATTAATGAAATTTTTAATAGAAGCAAAATCAAAATACACTGTTGCCATAGAGGATTTCCAGAATAAAAAACTAAAACTTTTGACAACAAAAGCAGTTTTAGAGAGAAAGATAGAAAGAAAAACATCAAATAATGATAATATTGGAGCTGAAAGGATTAAATCGAAACTGAATGAGGTTATAGGGCAAATAAAAAATATCACTCAAATAATTACTCCTGTATCATCTCTTTTTATGTTTTACCAAAATGCAATTAATAGCTATGAATCAAGAATCAAACAAATAAATTCTGAAAGACAACTCAAAGTTAAGCCCGGTAACTTTTTTGATAAATCAAAGGAAGAACCTTTACCAACAAGAAACTCAATATCAGATAATAAAACAGCAGATTTCAAGATAAGAAGACATATAAGTAAATTGTATTCTGAAGAGGAGAAACCTTCAATGGGAGATCCAACTTTCAGCTCAACAGTTATTGCAGAAACAAAAGATAGTTATAACATACCTCCACCAGTATTACAACCTACCAAACAGCAAGCACTTGAGCTTTTAAAAACTCTCGATCTTGAAAATAATGGGTTTAACATTGAAGTCTTGAATAGTAAAAGAAAAATGATAGAAAAGGCTAATAGTGATTTAAAAAAACAACTAACAGAAAAAGAGCCTCAAAACTTGAAAAATATTATTGAGGATGAGACTGACAATGGAAATTCTATAGATTTTGATATGGAAAAAATTGCAGAACCTCATTTTCTACCTGATTCAGTTGTAGAAAATTTAATATCAGTTTATCTTAATAAAGGTGGAATGAATGTTTCTTTTTCTCAATTAAAAGAAGAGTACAACAACAATGTCTTAGCAAATAATGATTTAACATTTTTATTAACTTCCCCTGTTACAGTTCCTAGATTCTTAGTTTTTGATGACCCCAAAAAATATCCATTTGATTTTAATGTTTTGGAAATTTTTTTAAAAAGTCTTGAACCTTCAATATACTCTGGAGATATAAATATACTTAGCAAGATGTTTTTAATGTTCAAAGCTATATCTGGTCTTCTTATAAGATGTAGGTATGCTTTTTACATTAATTTCATTAATTGTGATGATTTACAAAAAAAATATAAACTTAGAGAGATGACTTTGAAAAGCAGTAAGTCTTTTGATAAAATTAATAATACTTTCAAAAACTTACAATTGAAAAATCAATATTTGCTTCTTCAAAGGGGGTTGAATTCAATTTTAAAATATAATGCTGTTTATAATGCTTTTGTTAATAAGCTTCACAATTATGAAATAAAACTTAGATCAATGGGATTTCCACAATTACCTGATATAACTACAATTATTAATTTCTTACAAATTCACAGAAAAAAATTATTAGAATCAAAAATTTCAAGTAATAATAAAGAAGCTATTAAATCTGCAAAATCTTTATTAAAGATTGATGATGACCCAACTTCTTCTTCTAAAAATATTACTGCTGATGACTTAAGACAACTTGAAAAATTGATTGATGAAATCAAAATTGCTAATGCTCAAGATGAAATTGATACACCGACAGAAATGAATTGTGTTTTGATGAAGCATCAAAAGATTGGATTATTTAGATTAAATCACTTGGAAAACTCAAGTTCCAAAGGTGGTATTCTTGGTGATGAAATGGGTTTGGGTAAAACTATCCAAATGATTGCTTTAATGCTAATAAATAAACAGGATATTTCTGCACAAAACAATATAGATTATGAACAATCTTTTACAAAAGCACCTACATTGATTATAGCTCCTGTATCTTTGTTACATAATTGGAACTTTGAAATTGAATCCAAAATAAAACGTGAATATGCTTTATCTGTAACAATATTTCATGAATCCAATAAACCAAGTAAATTTGATGATTTAAAGAAGTTTGATGTTGTTTTAACTTCATACGGGACTCTATATTCTGAATATAGAAAACATTTGCCAGAAGCTATTGATAAAACACATAATTCTTATGTTGATTTTTTTGGTGAGAGAAGAAAACTTCCTCCATTACCAAGTTTATCATTTTTATCTAAATTGAAAAAATCTACTGAATATGTTTCTCCATTTTATGAGGAAGGTGCTACTTTCTATAGAATAATTTTGGATGAAGCTCATGAAATTAAAAATACTTCAACTGGAAAATCAAAAGCTTGTTGCCTTTTATCTTCTCAGTATAGATGGTGCCTGACAGGTACACCAGTCCAAAATAATGTTTATGATATATATGCATTATTGAGATTTTTGAGAATTAGACCATACATGAAAGAAATTATATTTAAAGAAAAGATAGGAAAATATTTAGATTTGAAAAAAAATAAATCTGATAGTACAACTTCTATCGAGGCTAAAAGAAGTGCTGAAAGACACCTTCAAGCATTGGTTGCAAGAATTTCTTTAAGAAGAACAAAGGACACAAAACTTGATGATAAACCAATCTTAGAGTTACCTGAATTAAATGATTTTAAAGTAGATGCTCAAATGGACGAAGGAGAAAGAATGATTTACTCGCAATTAGAAGCCAATATTGCTGAAGAAGCAAGAATTGTATTGAATAATCCTAGATCACCAATGGCAAGAAAAAGACCAATTTTCACTTTATTATTGAGATTAAGACAAGCATGTATTCATTATGTTTTAGTTAAAATAGGTGAAATTCAGAGTGAAATAAGAGATTTAGGCGATTTTACATATGAAGAAAAATGGCAAATTTTCAAAAAATATATTAGACATCACCAAGTTTCTATATTTGCTGAGGTTAATAAATATTTGAAAGGTCAAGAAAAATGTGGTTCTTGTAAAGGATTAAAAAATGATTATACAACAGACTTGTTAGAGTCAGTCTATAATCCAAGATGTGGTCACTGTATCTGCAATGATTGTTTTGAAGGATATTGCCAAACAAATTATGTTGTTGATGAAGCTACAAGAAATGTGCTAATAAAATGTCCATTATGTACTACTAAAAATCCGCAAGATGAATGGATTCCTACTAGATTATTTGATTTAATCATTAACAAGGGCATTACTGATGATGCTGATTTGGAACAAAAGTTTGACCACTACATAAATCAATTAGTAGAGGATAAAAAAAATGAAACTCTTTTGAATATGGAAGAATTACCAATAAGTTGTAAAATTCAACAAATATTAGATATTGTCACAAAAATTAAGAAAGCTGAGCCTAATGCAAAAATTTTGATTTTTTGCTCTTTCACATATTTTTTTAAAATTCTATCATATTTTGTTCAAAATCATTTGAATATGAATTTTACTCAGTTTGATGGAACATTAAATGTCCATCAAAAATCTGCTGCTATAGAAGAGTTTAGGTCAAATCCTGATTGTAATTTAATGTTTATTTCCTTAAAAGCTGGTAATGTAGGTTTAACATTAACAATGGCTCATCATGTTATTTTAGTTGATCCATATTGGAACCCTTCTGTTGAAGACCAAGCTATTGGTAGAGCTCATAGAATTTCCCAAGATAAACCTGTTCAAGTGCATAGATTATTAATTGAAAATACTGTTGAAGATAGAATTTTAACTATTCAACAACGTAAGAAAGAATTAGCAGGGTCTATTTTAGATTCTGAAAATATGAAAGATATTGCAAATTTGGGAAGAAGAGAGTTGGGCTTCTTATTTGGTTTGAACCAATTGGATGATAACAGGATTACTAATGATACTATTGGAGAAGCAAATGAAAATGTGTAATTTATAATTTAGTTTTGTAAAATTAGTATTGCTATCAATAAGTTAAATGTTTTGAATATCATATAGTAGGTTGAAATATATATATTCATTATTTTATAATATACGCTTTTTTTTCCCTTCTTCTTTTTCGGTTCCTTTATAAAATCGAATCATAAAAATTGAATATGCGTTTGGAAGTGGAAATTTTTTTGTTGAAATATATGAAAAAAAAAAAAAAAGCTCTTAGTATAAAAAGACGTACAACTACATTTCTAATTATTCACCTTTTTTTTAAATTTTACTTTACAAACTTTTTTTTTTAAAAAAATGAAAAATATTTACAATTGTTAATTTTTATGATATAATAATGTTTTTTCATATTACAAAATTTAAAAAATTATGATAGATAACCAACATATTTTTTAATTATTAATTTGCATATATTTTTCCTTAAAAAAAAAAAAATGCCTGAATTATTTCAAAGAAAATTGATTCAAATTTTACCAGAAAGAGCTAATGAGCCAACAAGAACTTTATCAAGTGTTTCCAACAAGGGTAATTATATTTCTTTAAGACCTTTGATTAAAGCCACCACTGAAGAAGAAGAAAACTTCCCATTTGAATGTTGTTTTGCCGGTTTCACCAAGTCTTGTGAAGTTTCTAAGGTAGATGAAGCTACTAATAAACAAAGTTATAAATTTGATATCCACACTAACAGACTTTTAGATTTACCTATACAAGATACTTGGGCAGACACTTACTGGAAAACATGGCCAAGTGGTGACATTGAAGAAACTGGAACACTATATCCATTTGGACCAGACACAAAGGGAGTTGATTTTGTTGAATTATGGCAACCAATAAACGCTGAGACATACACTTCAAAAGATAATTTCTTGGTTGGTGCAACTGAACCAAATGCTAGATCCATCACTTTGAAATTAGATTCCGATGACTACTACGGTATTACTGTCATTATTGGTGATGTTGTTCAAGGTGTTTTGTATAAAAAAAAGGACAAGAAGGATATTTCTGTTTTAAGATGTGTCGTTGATAAAGAAACTTTACGTTTCAAAAAATATGAAATCAAATTTGGTTCTTCTTTGTTGAAATTTCCATCTGAACTTCCAGCTTCATTAGTTGTTGGTAGTTTCATTAATGGCTGGGAAATTGTTGAAGCTTAAGTTGAATTATTGCTTTGATGTATAAAATCCTGATACAAAAATTATTATATATTTTTTTAATAAAAATTACAAAAAAAATAAAATTTATATTTTTAATTGCAAAGTTTTATAAAATTTAAAAAATGAGTTAATCTATAAATAATCAAACCTTATTTATTTTATATAAGAGTATTAAGGGATGAATGAAAAGCAAATTCGTTTTTTTTTGTTTTTGTTTCTTAATATATATTTTATCTGAAAAAAAAATAAAAAAATAAGCGAGTTTTAAGCGATAAGAAAAAAAAAAAATAAACAATTTATAATCTAAAATTTCACATTACCCTTATTATATATATATATGTAAACAAGTAATGATCTTATATGATGTCGAAATTTTTTTAAAAATTTAATTTTTCTTACATGGTATATAAATAAAAAACCAATAAAAATGTTTGAACCTTCATTCTCTAGAAGAGTTTTTATTAAATGGGAGCATGAAGAAAAATTTAATGAACCTACTTCAACTTGGGTACTTACAGCCCCAAATGGTGACTTTGTTGACACAAGAATTAATTTAAAAGATGAATCTAAAAGTTGGTTTATAACGGGTTCTGAAAAAGCCATTAAAATTAAAAAAGGTTACGAAAGCTCTATTGAATTTGTTCATGTTCTGGATAATTTTACTAAATGGGATCTACCTCCTGGAAAAGACGTGGGTAATTTTAAACAAATAACTAGTGATGACTGGGATGTATCTCTAAAAAAACTTTTTAACTATGATGATGCAAAAACATTTAATTTAGCACATTATAGATTAGAAGAAGGATGCATGGAAAATGCTGATTGCAATAACGTGATTCAAGATTATAAAGAAATTTGGGACTCATTGGATCCCATAAATTCAACTCCTGATTCATTGATATCACTTGTCAAAAATTCGAAAGAAAAATTTAAATGCCAAGTTTATAAAATATTAGAAGAAACTAATGGTAGAGAACTTGGAAGATTTATTCAAGTTGGAAAATTTGGAGCTGGAGTAGCTGTAAATTCTAAAAAAGAATATCAAGTAATACGAATTTATGAAAACAATGTTATTTATCATTTTGGAAAAGATTATGAAGATATTTTTGCCTGTTTTTTGAATAATTCATTGCCCAAATCATCATGGAAATTATGCCTAGATTGTTAACTTAAATAAATAAATATATAAAATAAATATTAAATTTTATTATCAATACATATTATTTTCAAAAATAATTTAGAAAATATAAAGTTTTCACCTGTTGTAGCATTATTTAAAGGTATATGTCTATATCCTTGCTTCAAATCATAAACTTTTACATAACATTCTCCTAAATTGTATCCATCTCTTGTCTTAACTTTCAAGCTTAAAATAGTAAATTCAGGATATTTAGTTTGAAAAGTAAGTTTACTATTCCAAATTGGGCAGATACCATTATCTCTAAAATATTTGGTTTGCCCCTTACAATTCCCTATTTTTGTACCATTTTTCAAGTTCAAGCTATTTCCAATCAGTGATTCATTTTTTTTAATTGTAAATATTTCATATTCCACAACAAGGTCAATATCTGCTGCATGAATATTATTGGATATATTCCAGTGGTCTGGCTTGTTTAATAGATGTCCGCTTATTAAATCAATTTCATAAGTTACCACTGGCATATTTTTATCCACATTTGCATAAAACTGTTTCATTTCTTTTACTTTCACTTTTGGCAACATAAACCCCGGTTTCAAAACATATCCTGAATTCCATTGAGTTGTTCCATCATTGGATATAGGCTGTTTGAACATTGCAATATTTAAACATTGACCCAAATCGTTTGTTTGCCAATTTATTGCAACCATCTGTACTCCTAGTTCCCAGTATTCTAAGGGATTATTAAAATTTGTTGATTTATATCTAAAAGCATGTGGGTATATTCTCATAAAAAACCTTCTATTATGTTTATCTATAAAATATCTAGTAAGCGTTTCTTCCTTCATTTCATTTAATTGCTTTTCACTTAATGAAAAAGAATGTTCTAGTTTTTTGCTTTCTGGCAATTGAAAATTTCTATATTTTATTCCCTGTATTGCAGCAAGCTGAAGTAACTCTGGTAATATTGAAACTCTCTTTTTGTATTTATCTGTAAGATTGAATTTTGAATTTCCTGAAGGGGAAAGTTCTTGCTTGATATTACTTATAAATTCATCATCAGAGCTTGACTCATTGCTATCATTATCATTTTCATATATCTTACCTCTTTTTGTAAATTTCAAAATGACTTTTCCTTTTAATTCATTAGGTGTAGGAATTCTGCCATCTTCAAATTTATGGTGAAGGAACCCTTGAAAATAATCTTTAATCAAGTATATCATAACATATTGATATTCAGACTTACAATGAACTTCAAAAGAGACAATCAATGGAAATGAAGATGTAATAAATGCATATTTTCTTATAACTTCCAAAACACTTTTCAATGATATAGATCCACTCAAAATACCATGACAAACTACAGGTCCATCTTCACCATCCCAAACATCAACTTCAACACACCTACATCCTTTTTGTAACACTTCAATATAAGATTCAATAGTTGAACCATCACCTATTTGAGACCCTCTTAAATAGGTGTTATGTGATGACGATATGAAATATTGATTCAAAGGATGATCATAATAAGAGCTGTCATTGTCACTGTTTTGCAAGTATGGCTCTTTTTCCAAAAAAATAGTAAATTCTAACAAACTAATAGCATTATTATCATAATCAACATTAAGAGAGTTTAATATCTCATCTTGCTCAGATTTATCAGTGATCCTTTGGGATTCCAGCAAAAAGTTTCTGAAATCATCAATTGTCATTAAGCTTGACACTTTCGAAGTATATTTTTTATAAACAGCTTCTATATCGGGCTTTTTTTTGAGAAATTTTACAAAAGTTTGAAATTCCAAGTAATCCAATAAGTTATCATTATTTAAATCACTCTTTTCAAACAAATTTTTTAAGTACTTTTCTGAACAGAAAATGTTAAATTTAGCACATAGTTTTTTAACATCAGTAAATTCTAAACCATTAAATGATGAATCCTTCCAATGGTAATCTATAAACTCATCAATATTAGGAAGAGCTAATTGTTCAACCATTTCATGCTTCTTTTTAACAAGATATAAAATAGAAATATAAAATTTCAAAATCTGTGAATTGGATGAGGAATAACAATGAACTGCTTTCAATTTATTCTTTGGAACTTGGTATATAATTGTAATCCAATTACCTCCAACTTCTTTTGAAATATTGAATTGCTCTCTATAATTGGCACCTTCACCAAATACTCTAATATCTTTAATTTGACTTAAATCCACATATTTATCCTTCCAGTTTAAAAGTTGATTTCCAAGTAATTTGAATGTATATTTTACTTTTTTTTTTCTAGAAACTTTAGTTAATATTATTCCAGACGAAGAAAGTTGTTGAATATAACTATGAATTTTTTCTCTAGGAAACTTACTAACAGATAAATACGGAGCATTTTGTTTAAAATTCTGTTTTTCTTGACTTAAGTTATGAATATCATCTAATTCAAAAAAAGCAGATTCATTATCTGAATTTTCAAAAATAGAAGAAAACTTGTAATCATCATTTTTCAAATCACTTAAAATAGGAACTTCACTATTAACAGACGATTCTAATGAGATATTACTGATTTTTGGTGTTATAAGGAAATCACTAGAGAGAGAAGCAACAGTACTTTGGGATCTTAAATCAAACCCCATATTATGTTGCTGACTTGTGGAAATTCCAAACTCAAAGTCACCCTTTTGATCCAATATAGTTGTTTTGTCCTCAAAGGTCTTTTCTCCATTTAATTTTTTAAAAAATGGATTAATTAATTTATTAACAGTTTTACTTCTGTTGAAAATTAAACTGTTAAAACTATGTTTACTTTTTGAAGAAAAAGATGAAGATGAAGATAATGAAGTTGAATTTTTGAGAAATGAATTTAGAGAAGTACTATTAATTGATTGTTTCTTGATTTCCTTTTGTAAGTTTTTATTTGTTGATGTTTGTATATTTTGATTTGAACTCATTTTTTTCTTTTTTTTAAAAGAAAAAAAAAAGATCAAAAAGCCTACCCTACCTAAATTTAAATAACAATAAATAATTGGTAATGGGTATTGTTATTAATATATAAAAAATAAACAAGTTCTATTTCATATATTATACAATTTCAAATCTGTGCTACCTTTTGTTTTTTTGTTTTTTTAATTATTTATTTATTTTTTTTTGTTACCCTTTCATATATTTTTTTAAAAGGCAATTCACGTGATATGACAAAATTTATTTATGCCTTTAATGCTAGAATATATATATATATATATATTGTTTGATACTTCAACTTTTTTTTTTGTTCTTTTTAAATACTTAATCTATTGAAAATATTTAGTAGTTTTATATCTTCATAGTTGTCTGTTTTAAAAGAATCATAAATTGCATAAGCTCTATTTATATCCATAATCAACTCCATATTATTTCTTTCTTGTTGCAGAAGATTTTTGGAGAATGAAAAAAAGCTATCATTTTCGTTTTCAAGTAAAGATCCCAAAAGAAATTCATTTTTAGGTATCTTAGTTTTCATTTTTGCATACTTTAACAGTGTATCTCTATTAATAATTAATTGATTACTAGGTTTAATTTTATTATTTCTACTTTCTTCAGAAATTCCTTGGTTTGTATTAGTATTATTTAATGTATTTCCAGATGAATGACCAATTGAATTTGGTTTAGTTATATCATTAGTATTTGAGTCAATTTCATTCAATTTTGCTTCTAAATTCTCCAAGGATTCATCACCTTCTAATAAATCATTAAATATTAAATGTTCGTTTTGGATATTGTCAATAAATAATTGTTGATTTTTTGTTAAAAATTCATCCGTAGAATCAACAGAACTTACAAAAAAATCTTTTTCAAAATGTAGAGTTTTATCTAGATCTGTTAATTTATTATCACTAAAAATTTTTTCTTTTTTGGGTGATTTTAATTGCCCATCAGAAGATATTAATGATGCTCTTAAATTTAATTTTTGGTAAAAAGCTGCTCCAATACTTTGTCTTTTTTCAGCTCTTGTAAGTGGTGCTTGTTTGTTTGTGCTAATAATAATGCTTCTCCTAGATATTCTTTTTTTAGTTGTCTTTTCTTTCAAATGTTTTAGTGTATTGGTTGTTGTGCTTTCTTCAGTAATCAAATCATGCTCATCAATGTTAAGTCTTTGCTTTGTTTCTTTCCAAGCATCAATTAATAAATTTTTACATGAAAGTACTTTTTCAAATAAAATTTCATTCCATGAAACTTTCAATAAATCATTAAACAACTTAATGTGCTTTTGGATTATATCAATCCCTTCTTTTAAAACTACAGAATTCCGTTTTTGTAAAGAGCTTATATCTCTCTGAATATAGCCTAAACAATCATCATATAATTTGTCAATCAGGGAAATCCACCTAATAACTGTAACTTTATGTTCTAAACTTTTAAGCAGATAACTAAGTTGTTCAAAGCCGTTATCCAGAATTAAATATTCCTTCTTAATGACCAATATTAATTGATTAAATATATTTTTCTTATTATTATGCTTGTTACTGAAAATTTCTATTTTTTCACTTAAAAGTTCTCTTAAAGATCTAAATAAAGCTTCATTGAGTTTTTCAATTTCTAATAAATCTTCAAAAATCATCATATCTCGTTTACTTAAGAAAATAGGCATATGTTTTCGCTTAGAAGCATCACTAGTTTTATTAGATTGGTTGCTCAATAAAGACAATCTCTTTTCACTAACAATGCTACTTCTATTGCTTCCACTAAAAAATAATGCATTTCCACCTGTTTGTGCTAATTCCAAAAGCTGCTCAATGCTGTATTCGTCTGTATACTTGCTATCTTCTAGATCTATTTTGTTAAAGGCTACAAGTTTTCGCAGTTCTTTGCTTTCAAAATTTAATTCTTCCTTTATATTGGGAAGAAGATTATAAAATATTTCTTTAAACTCTAAATTCATATCTCTTGTAGACAAAAATATTTCTAAATTATCAGATAGCTTAAAAACAACTTTATTATTTTCAAGCATTAATTTTGTCTTGATTAATTCTTGTAAATTCGATACAAAATCATTTATAAGTGCTTTATTGTGATCAAAAAACGCCACATATTCTAAGCAATCTAATTCAAAGAGATTACCATTTATTTTTATTAAAAAATTATTAACATGATTGACTAAGTTTTCGTCAATATGAGGATATGTATTGGCTTTAGAAACTAAAATGGTATTATCATTATTTAAAGATGTAATCGCGTTGCATATCTCTTCAAGTTCTTTTAGCATAGTATTTTTAAACATTGCTAAGATTGGTACAACTTAACTCACACAATCAATTACAGATTTTAGTAGCTATAGTTATATAAAAACAATTGTTAATTTTTTTAATTTTTTTTCCAATCTTAAAGTTTATCTTGGTGCACTATCTTAATGATTAATATTGGGATCAAAAAAAAAATGAGGTGATTTGATATTTTTTTAAATTTTTTTTTTTAAGACGCCTAAAATAGAGTTTCCCGGATATAATCAATCAATTAATTGAATTGTTTTTTTTTTCTTAAATGATGTTTCATTCTAATTTATTTACATGGAATTTTGTTATTATAGTTTAATTTTATTTATTTAAAATTTTATATATTTTTATATAAATAATGTTTTTTTTTTTAATTTTTAAAACTTATCAGGGAAAGGGGCTTCAGGTTCTTCTTCAAAACCTTCCTTCTCGGTTTCTGCTAATTGAGGTTCGTTTTTTGATTTATTAATTGGTTCATCAGAATCTGTTTTTTTAGTTCCAATATCTTCTCTTAAAAGTTTACTCAAAGCACTATAATCATCACTATACAGTTCCCAGAATGGACCCACTTCTTCAACTGAACCTTTATCATTTAAAACAATAACATTTTCCGACCTTTGAATAGTTGATAATCTGTGAGCTATTGATATGATTGTACATTCTCTTCTTTTAACTAATTTATCAAGTGAATCATTAACTAATTTTTCACTCTTTACATCCAGAGCAGAAGTTGCTTCATCAAGAACCAATAATTTTGGTCTTTTCATCAAAGCTCTTGCAATACATAATCTTTGTGATTGACCACCACTTAATGAATTACTATCTGAAGAACCACCTGAAATTCTTTCCATATAACCTTTTGGTAGTTGTTGAATAAAAGTATGACAATTTGCTTTTTTACAAACATCTTCTAATTCTTCTTGAGTAACTTCTCTTGCTTCCTTTTCTGCCAATCCATAGAGAACATTATCTCTAATAGTACCAGTAATCAGAGATGGGATCTGTTGAACAACTGCAATATTCTTTCTTAGAGAGGAAGAACTAACTTTTGATATATCTTGATTATTAAGTTTTATACAACCTTCATTTAATGGATAATATTTCAAAATTAAAGATGCAATAGTTGATTTACCTTTACCACTTGGTCCAACAATACAAACAGAAGAACCTTCTTGAACTTTAAAAGACATATTTCTAAAAATATAATTATCTGGTCTCAATGGATAGGAAAAATTAACATTCTTAAATTCTACTGGAAAACCAGTTCCTATAGTGTTGGCCATTTTATTAGAGTCAAATTTACTCAATTTGTTCATATGCAAGTCCTTGTATGTGGTTTGATTAACATCATCATCTAAAATTTCAAACAATCTTTTACCACTACCTACAGATTTACTTATAGAGGAAAAAGCACTACCAATATATTGAACAGTGACACTACAGTACTCGATATACATTAAAAAAGCAGCTAAACTACCTATAGTCATTCCTGTTCCAGATAATATAGAGTAAGCACCCCAGAATAGAGAGACTATAACCAAAGTGTCCATACCAAGATATGTTATAACATTAAAGTTAGTCTCCAAAAGAGATCTTTTTTTAACAACTTCAAACAAATTTCTCAAACCTCCATGATATCTAGTTAGTTCTTTTCTTTCACTATTATTAACTTTAATATTTTTAATAGAATCTAGTTGTTCTTGAGCAATTTTTCCTAAACTACCCAATCTTTCAGATAATGATTTAGACACTTTTACTTGCTCAACACCATATCTTCTAACCAAGAAAAAGTAGAGAAGAGACCACATTAAAACAGGGATTGTCATTACTAAATTGATTGATGCCATCATACTTAAGGAAATACAGTAAAGCATTGAAGACCTTAAAACTTCCGTTATACTTTGAGAAATACCACTACTGACTTGCTGACAATCTGCTGATAGTCTTGACAATAAATCACCAGTTTTGTTAACATCGTAAAACTTCATTGTATCTTTGTACATTAAAGATTTCATAAGTTTTGATCTTATATTTAACGTAACTTTTTCACCAAGTATTTGACCTAGATAAGATCTAGTCCAATATGAAGTAAAACATACTAAAATTAAAGCAGTAAACACAAGTGAAAATGTGAAGATGTTCATATCCATGACTCTTATGTCTGAAAAAGCAATGTTATTGTCCAATCCATCTTTAACGCTATCTAGCACTAAACCAGTAATCTTTGGTTGCATTGCAAAACCACCACTAGCTATAAGAGTAAACAGAATAACTGTCAGCAGCAGTTTTCTTTCTCTTTTTATAAATTTTATTAAACGCTTATAATCATCAAAATTGAATGATTGTTTTTTACCATTGAGTTCTGTATTTTTGAATAAATTAAACCATGATTGATTCGGTTCATTGTCATCTTTTTTATTATTGGTAGATATTTTTTTAGAAATAGAAAACCTCCTTGTTGGTTGGTATGCAGTTTTATTTTTACTTTTATTGCATAAGTTTTTACTAGTAAAAGTGTTTTGTCTTTTGCTAATTAAGCTATTATAAATAGAAAATTTTTGTTTTTGTGTATAAATATTTATTTGAAATTGTGGTTTTAACGGTAGTCTTTGAATATTTCCTTTTAATATTATATTTGATACTAAAGGCCTTGATTTAAATATATAACCACTTTTAAAAAAAGCCCCTGATATATTATATACCATCATTATTATTATTATTTTTTTCCTTTTAAATTTAAAAGAAAAGTATTATAATAAGATAGTAAAAAATTAAAAAAAAGAAAAAGAGTGTACTTGGTTATCTTATAACAATTTTTGTTTATTTTTTTCATATTTAAATAAAGAAAAAATTTATTAAAATCCTTTAATTATATATGTAAAGTAGAAAAAAAAAATATATTACAAATTTTTTTTTTTTTATTATACTTTTATAATATTGTGATTAATTTTTCTCGCTTTTGTTAATCTCCTTTTTCGGAAAACAAAAATTTAATATTTTTTTTTCACCCCCCTCCCCTATGTGTGCGACTACTCAAGTATATAACCGGGTAAATATAATTTAAATTTGTAAGAAGAAAAAAAAAATTCATTATTAGGCCACATTAACCTAATTCAAAGGGATTTGTTCTAATCGAATGCAATCATATAAACATTCACATCCAGTATATACAATAATTATATATTTTTAAAATAATATTAATGTTTTAAAATTCATATTATTTGAGTTAACAAAAAAAAAAAAGAAAGAAAAGAAAGGAATTTCTTTTCTTCCTCTATCTTTCTTTTTATTTTGCATTTCATTTCTCATAACAGTTGAATATTTCTTACCATTTAGGCTTAGCTTTGTTGTTTAGAAAAACAACATATCAGTATATTTAAAATTTAGTTAACTTATTTATTTAAAGCAACTGGTTCTTGAGCAGAACCATTGACAAATTTGATGATCTTTACTTCAGTTTTAGATCTTTCTAATACTTTATTGTTGACTAATTCAGCCTTTAAAGACTTTCTAATAACAGAAGCTTGAGTAGCAACGAATTTGTTATAAGTGTAACCAATAGATCTCCAGTAAGCGGTCATTCTGTTTTATTTATATATATATGTATGATAGTATTGGGTATTTATGTTATTTTTATTTGACTTTTTTAAAAAAAAAAAACAAAAGCAGAAAAAAATGAAAAAAAATTTTTTTTTTTTTTTGAGAATTATATTTTAAATTTTTTTCAGCAAAAAAAATAAATATGTAGTATTAAACATACTACACATTGAATCATGTGATTATATAAGCCAATCAAATGTTACTGAAATACCAACAGGAAAAAATAAAAAAGAGATGAGGGTTTTTTTTTCTTCAAGAGAGATGATGTATTCAAAAAAAATAAATAAAAATTACCTTGTTTAAACAAATACTAGAATATAAACCATTGAATATATCATTATATTAATACTCTCTTTTTATTTTTTAAAATGGCAAAAAAAAGTGGTAATAAAAAAGATAAAGAAGCAAAAAAACAAAGGGCTCTTTTGAAACAACAAAAACAAAATGCTAAAAGTAGTAATAAAGAACAAAAATTAAGCAAAAAATTCAATGATGATTCTGAAAGTGAAGATGAAGATTTAGATACAATTTTACAAAATTTTAAGAAAGAACAGGAACAGTATAATAAAATTACAACTTCTTACATTTCTAAACCGACTATAAGAAATAATGGTTGTATGGTCTCTACTCAGCAAGAAGTAATGTTATTCGGTGGTGAAGCGTTAATAAACGATAAATTACAATTTTATAATGATCTATTAGTTTATAATCCAAAGAAAAATCTTTGGAGACAATACTTGTCTCAAAACTCTCCAAATAACAGATCAGCAGCAGCTATGATTTATCATCCAAATTATAATCAATGTTTGCTATTTGGTGGTGAATTTTCATCTCCTAAACAGCAACAATTCCATCATTACAAAGACACTTGGATTTTAAATTGTAGCAACAAGGAATGGGAAAAACTTGATTTTCCTAAATCAATGAAATTGCCACAAGGAAGATCAGGTGCTAAAATGAGTTATTGGAAAAACTATGTTATTCTTTTTGGTGGGTTTAAAGATACTGGTGTTGAAACAGTTTACCTCCAAGATTGTTGGGTTTTTGATATGGTTGAAAGAACTTGGAAAGAATTGGAATTTCCAAAGAATCATCCTATTCCTGATGCTAGATCTAGTTGCTCTTTAATTCCGTTTGAAGATGGTGTAGTTTTGTATGGTGGTTACACAAAAGTTAGCACTACAAAGAAAAATATCTCAAAAGGTAAAATTTTAAATGATTTGTGGGTATTAAGAAATTTCTCTGCAAATGATTTAAATAAAGTAAGATGGGAAAGAAAAAGAAAACAAGGTATCCAACCATCTCCAAGATGTGGTACCTCTTGGGTATCACACAAAGGAAGAGGTATTTTATTTGGTGGTGTTTTTGATTATGAAGAAACAGAAGAAAGTTTGGAATCTGAATTCTTTAATGACTTATTTGTTTATTCCCAAGATATCAACAGATGGTATAATTTAAAATTAAGAAAGTCTAAAAACAAAAACAATTTGAAAAATAATGATGCTAATAAATCTGAAAAGGGGAAAACTAGTAAAGAAAGAGATATGGAACTTGAAAATATTTTAAATTCTATTTTAGAAAAAAATAACATTTCAGTGGATGAAAACAGTGAAGAAAATGACAATGAAATTAGTATGAAAATGAGACAATTAGAGTTAGATTCTGATGAAGACAGTTCTGATGATGAAATGGAGGAAGGTAGCTTGGATATTGATAGTATTAAGAAATACCAACCTAAAGAAATGAATTGTTTCCCACATGCAAGATATAATGCTTCAGTAGCTGTTCTTGGTGACACTTTATACATATATTCTGGTTCATGGGAAATGGGTGACAAAGAGTTTTCTATTGACTCCTTCTACAGTATAGATTTGAACAAGTTAGACTGTGTAATGACATATTGGGAAAATATTGGTGATGTTTTGAAAGCTGAAAGAGATGGTATTGAAGACAGTGATGATGACTTTGAATATGAAGATGATGAAGACGATGATGATGATGAAGAAGAAGTTAAACCTGATGCTTTGCAAGCTGCTGAAGGAGAAGATACTGAAGATGATGTAGATCCAGATGAAGGCTATGAGTTCCCAGATGAAAGACCATGGTTACCACATCCAAAACCATTCGAAAACTTACGTGCTTTCTATATTAGAACAGGTGCTGAATTTTTACAATGGATTATTAATTCGAAAACAAGTGCTTTGAATCATAAATTATTAAAAACAAAATCTTTTGATTTATGTGAAAGTAGATGGTATGAAAGAAGAGAAGAAGTTAGATTAATGGAAGACAAATTTGAAGAAGAATTTGGTGTCGCTGGTGTTGAAATTGTTGAAAAAGATTTTACTGCTAAGCCTTCTGGTGCTTCAAAAAGAAGATAAAATTAATTCAAAAAAAGAGTTAATTAAATTCAAATTTATATAGAAAAGGCTTTCTAAATTAGCCAAAAAAAATAAATATATATGTATCATTAATTATTAGAAAATAATTCACGTGCGTTGCTAAAGTTTTTTTTTTTCTTTATTTTTCAAATTTTCTGACGCGTAACAAATCAATGTTGAAAAATAAAAAGTTTTTTTTTTTAAAGAGAAAACCAAATATTAACCATTTACTTATATTATTACAATCATATAGCTTCTTTAAACCATAAACAAAAACAAATAAATGGAATCATTATTACAGGATAAAGAACAGAGACAGCCTCAAACAATAGATGAAGAGTATGCACTATGGAAAAAAAATAGTACTGGCATGTACGATTTTGTTTCTGAAACTAAATTAGGTTGGCCAAGTATGGCAATAGAATGGCTACCAACTCCAGATATATCCCTAGAAAGACAAGAATTGTTAGTTGGTACTTTAACAGACAAAGATGAAGTAGATGAATCAGTTGATAAAACAAACTATTTGAAATTCTGTAAATTAGACTATCCATCTGGTGGAAAGAATGCTTTGAAAGTTTTTAAAAAATTTGCACATGATGGTGAAATCAATAGAATAAAAGTGAATCCATTTGACAAAAACTTGATTGCAACTATCAATGACTCATCTGTAGTTAGCATATTTGATAGAAAACAAGGATTAATCGCTACTCTAAATAATGCTCATTCTGAAGAAGATGCTTTTGGGTTATCATTTAACAAAAAGCAAAAAAAATTACTTCTCTCTGGAGCAACAGATGGAAAATGTGTTCTTTGGGATATTGAAAAAGGAACAAAACTTGAAGAGAAACAGATTCACTCTAAAGTTATTAACGGAATTGAGTTTTCATATTTGAATCCAAATATGTTTGTTTCTGTATCTGATGATTACCAAATAATTACAAATGATATAAGAACTTTGAACAAAAACCAAAGCCAAATATCAGTAAAAGCACCTTCTATTTTTAACACACTAGCTTTATCACCATTTTTTCAAAATTTGTTAGCTTGTGCAGGTGAAGACACGATGGTACATTTGTTTGATTTAAGATATATGGCCAATGGAAAGGCTCTTCATCAAATGGCTGGCCATGAAGGTAATATTACCAATCTAGAATTTGCTAATTATGAAGATGGTGTTTTAGCTTCTTCAGGTGAGGATAGAAAAATGATTTATTGGGACATAACAAAGATTGGTAATGAACAAACACAAGATGATGCTGAAGATGGTGTTCCTGAAAAAATATTTGTTCATGGTGGACATAGATCAAGTATAAATGATTTTAGTTTGCATCCTTCTATTCCTTGGTTAACTGCTTCTACAGAAGAAGAAAATTATACTCAAATTTATAGACCTACTAAAAAAATAACTGATTCTGATTGGATGGGAAATATAGATTTATCTGATATGGAATAATAATAATAATAAAAAAAAAAACGATTAAAAAAAATATTTTAAGAAAACTGTTAAAGAGAAAGAGGAGGGGGAAAAATCTCAATATATAACTTCTTTGTAATTATTAACAAAGGTACATTGCTTATATGTAACTAGTAATTACTACTGTTGTAACTTTGCAGCAGCTTCTTCTGCCTTACGTTGTTGTTTAGCTCTTATAGCGTCAGCATCACTTTCCATTCGTTTAGTTTTATTACCTTCTTTTTTTTTTGCTTTATTAGCTTCTTCTTGTTTTTTCATGTTTTTAGCTCTTGCTAAATCTCTTTGATTTCCCCTAGCCATATTTGATAAATGTTAGTCAAGTGTTTCTCTTCAGAAAATAGAAGGTAAAATAGATTGGTAAAAAAAAAAAATAAAAAAATCTATATGCTTTTGGTTCACTTAATTTTTCTTTTAATAGTTACTTTTTGACAAGATACGAATTATTATTATTTTTTTTTTTACGTTCAAAAAAAAAAACTACATATAATGAAAAAAAAAAAATTCGGAATTATCTTTTATCATTTATTTTTTTTAAAAGCTCCGTTTAGAAATTCAAACCTATTAATTATATAAGTTACTATTATATATACTATCACATTTAATTACCACAAACCAATTTTAATGTTGTTTCAAAACTTATTACAAAATTATCTAAATCATACCCTTCTGGATAAGATATCGCAAGATTTAAACCTGATATTTCAGTTGCAGTTAATGATATTGAAATAAAAGTTTGTGGATTAGCAGATTTAATAAAGAATAAATCTTTTAACAAATAACTTGATTTATCAGGAACTTCTAACTTGAAATCAGTTAAATCATTAATTTCAATACATTTATCAAGGGTAAAGTTTTTACTAGCCATCATTTTCATTCTCTTGAAATCATCATCATTTAAACCACTTTTTTGCCATGCCTTTATTCTGCTATTAAGTTGTGATTCAATCAATTGAGATATTTGATCAAAATTGAAATCCATTAACTTTTCTTTAAAGTCTGGATCATCAATTGAAAATCTGATATTATTTGGGTCATAACCATTATAAAAATCATGCTCTAAAAAGTTTTTATCTGTAGCATACTTTAAAGGACATTTAATAGTAATATTTTTGAAATTCAAAGTTTCTAGTTTATCATTGGAAGCTTTATCTCTTAAATTGAAAGGAAATTGGAAGATTAAATCTTTATTATCTGCACATTTTTCTTTATTTTTAGAAGAGTCAAAATCTAAACTGATCATAGTTAATGTTGCTATGAAACTTTTCAAGGTTAAATTTTCTTTATCTAAAAAGCATTTTAATTTGGCGTATTGTTCTGGGGTTAAATTACCAAATATAGAATTACCACAAAGATCATTATATTTGTTTAAAAAATGACCATCATGGGCATGGGATAACATGCTGCTTCCAGTCAAAAAATCTAATGGTTTTTTAATAGTGTCTTTGTAGATTTTTTGAAAGAAAAATTGGGCTTGAGAATTGAAAATTTCTCTACCTATACTAGGAATGAACAATTTCCCACTATCGTAGATAGACTTAGGGAAATTCAAATCTTTGTTTTTGTCTAATTTAAAGAGTACTTCGATATCTTTATTTAGATCACAATCTTGTTGTAATCTTATCCTTTTTATACAATCTTGCATTTTACTTTGTAGCATCATCATAGAAAAATCGTCAAATAAACATTCATTTCCATGGAAAATAATCATATTTTCATCAACCAAATACACTCTCCAAAGAGGTTTTCCAAAGTCAAAAGTGAATTTATTAAAAATTTCTTTTAACATAGGTAAAGGTAATGAATGATAGCAACTTATTTTTTCATCTACTAAATCTTCAAAATCCAGTTTAGTTAAAACATCTTTGACATTGATTTTGTCTAAAACACAAAACTTTAGTTCCTCATTAATACAAACTTGTAATGCTGAATTTTCAGATATTAAAAGGGTTAAGGCTTGTTTAATTAAAGAGCATTTTTCACCACCAGCTACTCTTACACTTTTGATTGTGGATAATGTAGCTGTTTCATCCTTTAACATATCTTCTTCTTCTTTACATGTATAAACTGAAGCAGAGATTATACCATTTCTTTTACATTGAAATGTTTCCAATGCAAAAATTCTTTCAACTTCACTTAAATTTCTTAAAGACATTACTTTTATATAATAATATTTTGGTTTTAAGTTGAGATGACTAAGCTTTTTTTTTTTTAAAAAAAGGATATTAACTAAAGGAATGATTATTAACAATATATATATATATATATATAGATGAATACAATTTTTATTTTATTCAATTTAAATAATAAAAAAATTAAAATCTTGTTTATATACGTTAAAGAATTGTTTTAGTTTAAAATTATAGTTTTAATATATACATATTTATTTTTTTTGTTGAAAAAAAATAGCCTTTATTTATAACGTTTGTTATCAAATCCTTATAAACGATAAGTTTATTTATAACAAAATATATACGATAAAAAAATAAAAAACCCAGCGAAAAAATACAACTTAAATGATAATATAATTCTACAACTTTCTTTCTTTTTAGTTCTAAAAAAAGAAATTTTCTAAAAAGCCTTTAATGGTTGTTTTATTAAACAACATTAAAACATTACATATAAATAAATATATAGATAAATTCATAATCACTTATAAACGAGTTGTGCTGAACCCCACAACTTAATTGTTTTCTTTTTGAGGGTGTCTCTTTGTAGTTGTCCAGTTAATGAAATCAGTAAAGAAACTTTGGGTCAGCTTAATATCAGATTTCAAAACCCATTCATCCATAATTTGAGTGTAAAAACCGTTAATTTTGTCAAAGTTGTAATTATCTTTGGCGGAACTACAATTCCAGATTAATTTACAATGGAACAATGAACCAGTTGAAACAATATTGTAAAATAATTTTGAAAATAATCCTGGTTTTTCAGTTAAAATTAATTTATGCAAATTTTGCAAAGAAGTGGCAATATTTTCTACAAATTCATTAGAATTAGGATAATTTTGAATTTTCAATTTCATTAACTTTGTTTTCATGATTTTTGCTATCTTATCAGATAATGCTTTGTTGGTAGTAGTTCTAATACATTCAATCAAAGGAATCATAAAAATTAAAACTGAATCTATAGCTAAAATACTTTGCTCCATAGTACTATCCTTATTGTTTAAGATATTTTCTTGTGATTTAATAAAAGTTTCTATTAAATCAACAACTCTATTTTTCAATGTAATAACAGTTTCTCTGGCATTTTGAACTTCAACTTTTCTTTTATTTCCTGTGTTTATACTGGTTAAAGCTTCTTTTCTATGCTTGAAAATGTTTGATAATGTAGAATCTAATTGCATCATTTGTTCATCATTCAATAATTCTTCATCTTCATCCTCTTCTTCTAATTCATCACTATCTTCATTATCATTTGATAAATCATGTTTAATATTACCTTTTTCATCAATCATATTTTCAGGCAATTTTAAGGCTTTAGCTAAAGCACTAGTAGTTTCTTTTTCAATTTGATTGACTTCAGAATCAGAATCCTCAGACATACCATCAAATTCAATTTCACTCATATCATCCATATCTATATCTGATTCATTTTCACTTTTGTAACTATCATTTTCCTTTGATTCCTCGTCAATTTCTTCCACTTCACCTCCTTGGAAAAGATGTTCAAATCCAGTTTTGTTTTCTCTAGCTTTCAGAACATCCAAAAATGGAGCTATTGATGATTTCAGGAAATCAGAATTTTTAGAAGCCAATAAAATGGTTAAATAATCAAATGAAAGAGTTACAATCTTTCTTAAGAAAGTTTTAGATTGTGATAATAGAACCAAATAAATTTCTGTTATTCCTATCAAACTTTTATCTTCTTCTTCATTAATAATTACACTTTGGTAAAATATCAATAAATCATCTAATAATTGCAAAGCATCTGGATTCCCATTAAACATTTGTAAAAGAACTGTTTGTATTAACATTTGAACAGATTGTAAAAGATAAATTTTTGGCTCAGATGCTTCCGAGATTAATTCTTTTAAGTCAACCAAAGTACTTATAGATTCTAGTTTAATATTTAGCAACTCTGAATCTAGTTTGAAAAGCAAATTGACATCTGATTCATTTTTAATTACATATTGTAAAATAATTGTCAAAATATCAGAATTGTTATTACTAAATAATTCACCAATAATTGAGTATAATCTTTCAGTGGCAATTACGTGAATATTATTTTCATCTTCATCATCAAAGTCAAAATCTTCATCACTCAATTTTAGCTCAGTTTCAGTTTTAAAAAAGGATAAATCACATAACTTATTTATAGAATAAATTGCCCAATTTTCAGAATCTTGGCTGTCAATTGTTTCCTTTTGGTTTTTTAAAAAGTTTAAAAGTTGATCAATACAAAATTTGTATTTTTTTAAAGATTCGTCAGTGATAATTGAACTACATTTTTGGCAAATGTCAACAAGAGTCTTGGATATAATCATTTTAGAATCATTAGAAATAGTTTTTAATGACAATATATTTTGACAAAATTTAGTCTTTGTCAAATTATCAAAGTTCAAGAAACTATCATCTTTTTCCAATTCCCAAATTTCAATTAAAAATGATGATATGTTTTCAGAATGTGTTTCATAATATTTAAGTGCAACATCCATACAAGATTTTGCCTGTTTATGTAATAACCTATCTTTCTTGGAGATTTGGTTAATGAAAACTCTTTTAAAGTTAGATAAAGTAAAAACATAATCAATTATTGGTGATTCAGTCTCAAATAAAATCTTGATCATTTCAAATCCATTATATTTTCTTTCAGTTGATGATTTTTCAGCAAAAAAAGTTTCATCAATAACTTTAACAGCAAAATCTCTTAAGCTAAATTTGTTACTATTTTCTATAAATCCATTATTTTGCTTTAATTTCTTAGTACCTTGCTCTGAATCATTTTTGCATTCTTCAAGATGGTTCAATTGCTCAATAAAAATATTATAAGCAAAATGTAATCTTGGAGTCCAAAAACCTTTATTACTGTTTTCAAATAAAGCAGTATCACCTTCTTGTTTAGTCATCTCCATACCTTTTAAAACTTTAACCAAAAAATTTAAATTGGCTTTGGACAATGGATCATTATCTTGCCAATGTAATTTTGAAAACTTGATGTCTTGTAAAGCTTCAATATTATCTTCAACAATTCCATGTCCATATACCAACTTTAAGTAAATTGATAACCCTTCTAAAGACATTGTCAAATCTAATTCATTTAATAATTCAATAACAAATTTTTTAAATTTCATTACATGCTTTTCTGACAAATTTTTATTTCCTATGATTTTCATAACAAATTCTAAAATGGCAAATAGTGCAGTTTCAGCAATCCATGATTTATAATTGCTTAGTTGATATAATTGTTTGATATAATTTTCAGAAACTTTATAATTAATTTTTTTGCCATGTTTTTCAAAAAAAATAGTTTCAAACAAAGGTGGATTACTCAATATTTGTAAACCAAATAATCTTCCAAATGCATCCCCTCTTTCCTCTTTACCTTTAATTTTTTTAGATTGATCTTTTTTGTTTTCGATATCATTTAAAGGTAATTCATTAGCAAGCTTTGTATAAAAAATATTTGTAAATGTCTTTATATCTTCCTTTGTTTCTTTATGAATATTTATTAATTGAAGATTCAATAACTCACCCAAGCAAACTGAGTAACCCAATCTTGAAAATCTTTTATTGGTTGATAAAGATTTCATCAGTCTTTGTACACCATATTCAAGCTCTAATTTAAACAAGTTCATATCATCTTCTTTAATTTTATTTAATGACTGAATTATTTCAATTGTTGATTGCATTCTTTCTTCCTCAAAATCAGAAGCAAGCTTTTGAAACAGTTCCCTGTTAACTTTAGAAGACATGTGTGTTTAAGCAAAGAAAAAAAAAATTGGTTTATAGTTTCTATATCTTTTTATTATTATATGTTTAAAAGTTATGTATATATATGTATAATTATATAAATTACAGTTTATTCACATTTGTATCTTTTTTTCCTAAAACGGTAAAAAAAAAAAAAAAGAAAAAGAAAAGATTTGTAACTATATAAATAATAAAAAAATACCACTAAAATATAAGCAAGTAGAACAAAAAGAAAAAGCACATGCACACATGTTTATCTCATATATATTATCTATATTTATTTATTGGTAATTTGCTTAATGGCTTCTAAAACTTTGGTGGTAATAATTGTTAAATTTTCTTGTTTAGATGATTCACAATAAATTCTGACTACATCTTCAGTACCACTAGCTCTAACAAAACATCTATTTTTCTTATCACTGTTATTTGTTTCATTAACAATTTGATCAATCATTTCTTGTAAACCTATAGGTTTAGAAAGTTGTCTTTCATTATCAAATGTTTCAAATTCAGATCTATCTGGAACAACACATTTAATCAAAGTATTTGGTAAATCGTCGTATTTTTTAAACCAATCTCTTGGATCTAATTTTAGCAATAACAAAATAATAACAACAATAAACAAATCTGTAATTGCATCACCGACAGCTTGATTGATTAAGCTAATAAACAATTCAAATTCTTCTAATTTATACTTTGATAATGCTTGCATAAATTTGTCATTGAAAATGACAGTTCCATGACCATTGGCTTCAAAATATATACCAACATCAAAGTTTTCTACAGCATCATGATGCAAGTTTTTAACACCAGTTTTAGCACATCTAGCATCTAATTTAAGCACATCTTTAATATAAGCTGTAGAACTACCATTTGCATAAGCAGTTTGAACAATTCCTAATTTTATAGATTCCAATAATGGTGCTGGCAGTTTTTCAATGAAAAATTCACCAATCAAAGTAGCCATTTTATCACCATCTAATAAACAAAACTTCTTGTCTGCTGTTAAACAATAAAAAATAATTCTATCAGAGTCACCATCTAGAGAACAAAATAAAAAATTAGGATTATTGGCAAATTCTTCAGAAATACCACCTGGTAGTTTTTGATTAGTCTTTACAAAATCAGCCCCACATTCAACATTTAACTTGGAGCAATCTTGGTAATTTGTATTTATAAGTTCTAATTTCAATTGTGGTGAGTGCTTTTCATATAAAGGTAATAATTTTTCTAACTGAAGAGCACCAACACCATTAGCACAATCAATAATTAGTGTGTTAAAACTTTGTAAATTAGCTACTTTAGATAATAATTTTATAAATGGAATGAAAAATGCATCAAAATATTCTTTTGTTAAATCCATTTGTTCAAAAATATTATCAGCAGTATGCTTTCTAACAATGAAATGAAGTTGTGGTGTTGTTACTATACCATAGTCTAAAACTATAACATTTTCTGTCTTCAATGTGGTTAAATTAGTGAAAAAATCATTTAAGAAATTGGCAAATGGTAAACTTGAACTTCTAGTATCTCTACCTAAAATGATTCTCAAACTAGTATCTTTTTTTTCTAAAGGACAAGCCTTAAAGATTGTATCAATAATATTCAGCATATTTGCTTCAAATTTCAAATAATCATTTTCATACACTGAATTAGCAATTGATGTTACATAGGATTCCCAACTGTGTGGTAACATTTCCCCCTTAGGTTCAATTGTTTTAAAACCATTATCTTGAGGTGGGTTGTGAGAGGCTGTGATCATAATACCTATAAACTTATTGCAATATAAAGATCTCAAAAAAGTGATTAGAGCAGTAGCAAATAGAGGAATATCTAATTTACTACTATCCATTCTGAAACCTGATGTTCCATAGGTGAAATTTATAGCATTAGACTTTCTTGGTCTTTGTGAAGCTAATTCATTAAAAGTTTTTTGTAAGTATTGTTTATTTAAAATTGACTCAATATATGCAGCTGACATTTTTTTTTTAGAAAATAAATTTAGTAATATTGAAAGAAAACTTTTGTTATTATGTTTCTTGGTTTAATGTATGAAATGTTAATAATGTAGCAAAATTTTTTACTAATGTGTTAACTAGAAGAGAGAAGGGGGGAAATTTTTTTTTTTTTACTTTTTTTTTTTCTGTAGTTTGTTTATATGTTTTAATTGTTTGTATAATTTCTTAATTAAGAAAATACATATCCATTCTGATCACATGCATATTAGGAAATAATATCACGCACAAAAAAAAATAAAAAAAAACGCTTTTAGCCGATATTCGCAATCAGTTTTTTTTATTTATTTAATTTTTTTATTATTAGGGAAGACATGATAATTTTTAAACAGTAAAAAAAAAAAAATTTTCTTTTGAATAAAAAATAAAAAGGGTTGTAATTTTAATAATAGTAAAAATATTTAATATATATATATATAATAAATCATATTTAAAGAAAGAAAAGAATAATTTTTTATAAAAAAATATTAATTTATTGAATAAAAGTTGCCTTTTTAATTAATTAAGAAGAATAGATAATAATAATAATGTTTTTTTTTTTTTAAAAAAAGAGAAGTTAATTTGTATATGTAGCCCGAAAAATTTTCTTTATTTTTTTTACCTATATATAATATATATAAAAGGAAGTTAAAAAAAAAAATTTTTTTTTAAAAAAAGCAATATATCTTTCATATCCTTATTACTTATTACTTTCTTCTTTTCTCAAAACAATCAAATATGTTAAGGCAATCAATTAATAAAGTTTCTACTGTCAAACCAACCCAATTGAGATCATTCTCCATTATGTCCAAACAATTACAAGAATATAGAATTGAAACTGATGCTTTCGGTGACATTAAAGTCCCAAGCAATAAGTTATGGGGTGCTCAAACTCAAAGATCTTTTGAAAATTTCCAAATTGGAAGAGATAACTGTTTAATTCCAGAACCAATTATTAAATCTTTTGGTATCTTAAAAAAATCAGCTGCTATTGTAAATGCTGAACTAGGGACTTTACCTAAAGATGTTTCCTCAAATATTCAAAAGGCATGTGATGAAATCATTGCTGGTAAATTAAATGACCATTTCCCTCTTGTAGTCTTCCAAACTGGTTCTGGTACTCAATCTAATATGAATGCCAATGAAGTTATTTCTAACAGAGCTATTGAATTGATGGGTCAACCAGAAAAAAAGGGTTCTAAAATCATTCACCCAAACAACCATGTCAACCAAGCACAATCATCCAATGACACTTTCCCAACTGTAATGCATATTGCAGCCACTTTAGAAATCACCAACCATCTATTACCAGAATTGAATTTGTTAAAGGATTCTTTGAAAGCCAAGTCTGAAGAATTTGCCCATATCATCAAAATTGGTAGAACCCATTTGCAAGATGCTACCCCATTAACTCTAGGTCAAGAATTCTCTGGTTATGTTCAACAATTAATCAATGGTGTCGAAAGAGTTGAAAAGACTCTACCAAACCTGAAAAAATTGGCTCAAGGTGGTACTGCTGTCGGTACTGGTTTGAACACTAAAGTTGGTTTTGATGTTAAAATTGCCGAAGAAGTTAGTAATGAAACTGGTATTAAGTTTGAAACAGCTCCAAACAAATTTGAAGCTTTAGCCGCTCATGATGCTATTGTTGAAGCCTCTGCTGCCATAACCACTGTCTCTGCTTCCTTATTCAAAATTGCTCAAGATATTAGATACTTGGGTTCAGGTCCAAGATGTGGTTACGGAGAATTATCTTTACCTGAAAACGAACCTGGTTCATCCATTATGCCTGGTAAAGTTAACCCAACCCAAAATGAAGCTTTAACTCAAGTTTGTTGTCAAATCATTGGTAACAATCAAGCTATTATTTTTGCTGGTACTCAAGGTCAATTTGAATTGAATGTTTACAAGCCAGTTATGATTTTCAACTTATTGCAATCTATCAGATTAATGGCTGATGCTTGTAAATCTTTCAGAATCCACTGTGTTGATGGTATTGTTGCTAATGAAGATAAGATTAACAAGTTATTAAATGAATCATTAATGTTAGTCACCTCCTTAAACTCTAAGATTGGTTATGACATGGCTTCTAAGATTGCTAAAAATGCTCATAAGAAAGGTTTAACTTTAAAGGAATCTACTCTAGAATTAAAGGCTTTAACTTCTGAAGAATTTGATGCTATTGTCAGACCAGAAAATATGATTGGTCCAAAGCCATAAAACAGTAAATACAAAAAAAGAGAGAGAGAGAGAGTTTTACAATATATTCCCTATTTTTAAATACATACTATATTCAATTTAATAAATAAATAAAAAAACATGATAATTCAAATCTGAATAAAAATAAATATAAAACATTTTTTTGTTTTCTTTCCCTTAATATATATATTAAGCCAAAAATGCTTTAGAATATTCACTTTCTCTAATTTCTTCAGATACAAATAACAAATTTTTAAGTACTCTTTTCATAAGAGGTTTTATATTTTCATTTTTTAATGAAAATTCATTATTTATCAATATTAAAGAATCTACATTTAAAGTTTTTGAAATTTCCTTTAGAATCTCTTCATCTAAAGAAGTTGGTGTGATATCATTTAAAGCTAAAAGATTAGTAGCTTCTTGCTTATCTGCAGCTAATTTCAAATGAATGTCATTTGGAGAAAGCAATCTTCTGTTTAGATTTAAAGATGACCAAAGTCTTTTAAAAGACTCACTTTTATTTTTTAAGTAATCCACAGGAACATCTAAAACAACATTACTTGCAATGTTTAAATCCAACACAATATGAAATTCTGCTTTTCCAAAACCAAAAAGTTTCCGCATATTCTCATTGAATCGTTTATATTGTTGTAAATCAACTAAATTATCATAACTCAATATTTTATGCCACATGAAGGACCTGGCTTTTGATGGAAGGTATGATTTCAACTAATGATTTATTGTCAATATGAGACAAATCAGAAGTAACATTTCTAACAATGTATGAACCATCAAGAAGATTTGTGCTTTTGAATTTAACCAAATTCAAATACTTACAACAAGGACAGCAATTTGCAAATATGACATCTGAAATAAATTTAGATATACCAGTGTTTTTACATAAATGTGAGTTGTTTTTCTTTAAAAGAGACATTTGATAGCATTGATTACTGACTAAAGATGAGTATCCTATTTTTACAAGAGATTCAAAAAAAGAGCTAGTGATGTTGTCTGGATCTTTAATATTTAATTTTGTGCTCAAATGAAACATTTTGGGTAGCAAGATAGAATTTTTAAAAAATTATAATAATTAACCTTGTGTTTTAAAGTGCTTG
>LXPE01000039.1:0-30452 GCA_001664025.1 Hanseniaspora valbyensis NRRL Y-1626
AAAAAAAAGCTACTATGGTGATAGGGATTAGTGTAACCCCACCTAGCACATATATAAACAAGATTGTAGTTACAGATAAAGTAAAAGCCATATCTTGTTATTAATGTTTGCTCTTTAATTAATATGGTTTGATGTTTTAATTATTATAACTAATTAAGTTTATGTTCTATATATAAACATACATGTAATTGGTAAAAATATATATTGTCTTTTTTTTTTAAAAAAAAAAAAAGGATTTGTTTGTGGCTTTTTTACATCTAAGAAGAAAGAGAGAGGGAGAAAAAACTAAATATAAATAATTAAAAATAATTAAAAATAAATAAATAAAAAAAATAAACAGCTGTGTTTTTTTTTTTAAAGTTTACAGATTTGTTATCGGACTTTTGTTTTTTTTTTTTTGCATTAGTGAAATTTTTAAATTTTATAAATTGAATATAGCTTATGTTTACAATCGGGATTCAAATAAAAATAATATATATATGTATATAATTAAGTATAAGTTTTATTTTTAAAAAACACTGTTGTCTATAATTGCCAATGTTATTTTATTTCCAAAATTCAATTTATATCTATAAAAAAAAAATCACTTGGTTTTTGCAAAGATTTAGTTTTTATTCAAATGATGATGTATAAATTTTGTAGGAATATCTTCAGAGACTAATATAACTTTATTCTTCGATAAAAATACTTTATCTTTAAAATTTGGGTCATTTAAAAGGCCTATCAAATTAATGTAAATTAAAATTTTACTACTGTTTCTAAATCCACTTATCACTTTATCTTCTTGTATATTATTTTCAAAAGTGAAATGAACATGGGTTCTATTCATTTTTTTCAAATATCCAGTTTCAATAATTGTGTTATAATTCTTAATTGAAGTTCCATGTATTATAAAGTATTCTTTTTCACTAGTAATTTTATTAAAATTTGGAACTATATGCAAATCCCTTAATGTAATCTGTTCATATATCTCATTGCTATCAATGGTTTTTAATGAATGACCTTGAACTGCTCTTATAAATTGTCCATCTTCTGATATTTCAAATCTTTTTTTATTATTATTATCGCATACTCTTATTATATCCTCTTTATTAGTACGAAAAGATTTGAATTTATTATTTCCTAATAACTCTTCAATTCTGACAAACCCCTTAGAGTCTATTTTGAGCCCTTCATGTGCTGCTTGATGTCTTAATATTTTAGATAATAATTTTGAAATATGGATATCTCTCTTAGATTCAGACATGTATATATAAATTTATTGGTATATGTATATATAAATTTATTTGCTTGAATTGATAATTCCTATATTTATATTATACAAAACATATTATATGAAACTTATGAGTCATTCCAAGAGAATAAATACATATATTTACAAGAAATTAATTTTTTTTGAAAAAAAAAAAATTAAAAAATGTTTAAGCCACACTTGTCTTTTCTGCTATTATCACGTGCATGTTTGAGTTTTTTTTTTTTTTGTTAAATATGATCAAAAATTAGTTTTTTAAATAAATAGAGAGCAATTTATGAGTGAGGAAATGTTTAAATCTTTGTTTTATTTTGAATTATAATAAATATGTATTTATTTACGAGAATAGTTTATATATATTGTATTATTATTTTTTTCAAAAGATTTAATCTGAATCACAACATCTCTTAAACTTTTTACCTTTAAATTGACTACCTTTGTCTTCTTTTATTGTTTCGTTATCTCCTAATTCTATATCTTTATGCATTTTCAATTCATATTTGTATTTATCTTTTTGAACTGCTTGAGCAACATTAGTTCTTAATATTTTACTCATATCTTCCAAATGTTTGATTTGTCCCTCAGTATCTTCAGGAATATGTTTAAATAAACTTTGTCTCATCTCGAGTGGATTTAAACAAGTATTTTTCAATAATTGTTTGGAATTCAATAGTGCTTTTGAATCATTTTGAAAAGTGAAATTCATTGATTTTATTGTACTTTTATAAGCATCATAAAATCTTTTTCTTAAAACAGGAGTCATTGACATTTTTTTTTTAATTATATATATATATATATATTAATTTAATAAAATTGTTATAGGTTTATTAGATAATTTTTTTTGAATTATTGTAAATTTTCTTTGAAATAAAATAATTTGTAGGGTTAGTAGGAAAAAAAAAAAAAAATTTTTTTTCTAAATTTTGAAATATAATAGATTCATTGTTTTTTTTTTTGTATACAAGAAGTTTAAACCCGATAGTAATTTTTGCTAGAAAAGATTATTAGTTAGTTTTTTAATGGTATAAACTTTTATATATTCTGCTAATCTATGAAAATCAATAATAAATTATTTTTTCTGTATCATACTATGTTATTTCTATTAAATTTGGAAAAAATAATCTTTTCCTCTGAAAGGTTTATCTTTAAAGAAAGTATGTCCTTTCTCAATAAAAATACTACTTTCAGCTTTAGTCACGCGTTCTAATACCTTAATGATTCTAATATATATATATATAATTAATACAAGTCTTTCCATTTATTCTATTATTCAATTTAATTAAAAGAAAAAAATTTCTAAACAATATCATGAAACATGTAACAGTTCTATTTTATTGTTCGTTTGTAACATCTTCTTTAATCAAAGAAGATGTGTTCTCAATCTGCATCAAAAGTGATCTACTAGATACAAATTATTTTTTTTTTAATTGTTATTTTTTGTTTCTTTAGACAAAACTAACGATATACAAGCATTTATGCATGTTTAAATTGATAAAACAAATAAAACAGGTTCTATTAATAGAACTGATATTTAAAGTTCTAAAAAAGACCCTCCTGTAAAGCAATCAAACTAAAAAAACAAAAAATTTTAAAATCAACAGTGCATGATGTGATATTTTTGATCTGAGTTTTTTTTTCACTATTAATCACTAATAGATTATAAATAGTTTACATACTACTGTATTGAATCTATTAATATAAACTACCAAAGTAAATAAAAATTTACATTTCCTTTTTTTTTTTTCTTCCAAAGTGCATAAGAGTTGAAAGCAGCTCACAAATATCTACTGTGTTTTTTCTCGTTACTGTTTAAATTTTTTTGTAATAATTTCCGTTCTTAGTAAAAACACAGCCTTTTTTTTTCTTTGAAATTTTTTTCAGCCGCACGTAAAAAAAGTCTTAAAACTCAGCTTCTAAAAAAAATATATTATTTTTCTTTTTTTACGATATTGCTGAACTTATAATAACTAAAAATATTAGTCTATAAGTTAAAAGAACAAAGAAAGATGTTTAGAAGAAAAGAAAAAGTAAGTTCATAAAACTAAGCTGCCTATATTATGTAAACAAAAATGTTTTTTTTTTTTTTTTATGAAATAGATTTAATTAAAAAGGGGTTTCTTTTTTTAATTATTGTAATTATTGCTGGTTTCTAAAATTAATTTTTCCAGTAATAAAAGGTTAAAGATCAAAAAAATAATGCCTATATAAGTAGCAATGATCTGAAACGATTTTTTTTTTATTCTTTAAACAATTTTATTTTTTTAATTTGATTTAAGTTTTTTAAATATATATCTTTAATATGAAGAAAATATAACATTAAAAAACCATCAACTAACCAACTCCTTTTGATTAATATTTATCTATAATGCAATACAACAACCAAAAAGTTTTCGCTTTTTTGAGCGTATTGGCCTTATCTGCAAATCTAAATGCAGCTGCTTATTCTAACACCTCATCTTCAACTACTACATCCTCTAGTGTCTCTTCTGCTGAATCAGGAAGTACAAGTGTTTCTATCGACATTGCTTCTACTGCTGCTATTACCACTTCTGCTTCTAGCTCAAATGAAACTACCTCATCGACTTCAACAACTGTAGCTCCATTATCTATAACTGCAGTTTCTCTAGACACTCCAGACAATACTACTACTTCAACAACTTCCGCAATTTCTTCTTCTGAAGCTACCACTTCTAGTTACGCCAATAGTACCACCTCTAGTTACGCCAATAGTACCACCTCTAGTTATGCTAATAGTACCACTTCAAACGGTGTTGTTACTGTTTCCAATCCACTTACTTTAACTGTTGATGATATGTCTACTACTGTTATTGATATTTGTACAAGATGTGAAAACTCCGAGACAACTGTTGGTTACTATGTAACCACCACCACTTTGGAAGGTGTTGTTACTGAATATACCACTTATTGTCCATTACTAACTACTACTGATGATACTACTGTTATTTCTTCTAGCACATACACTGGTAGTGTTGTCATATCATCTGTCAGCTCAAACTTGTTTACAGTTTATACTGAATATATTCCAGTTACTTCTACTGTCACTACTACTACTTGCTCTGCTGAATCTTGCTCTGTTGCCACTTCCTCCACAGCTTACACTAGCACCACTTCTACTGCTGCTCCTACTACTACTGCTACTGCCTCTTCTTCCGATATTACTTATTCTGCTTCTACTTCAGAAACCACTACTTCTACTGTTGCTACCACTGAAGCTACTTCTACTATTGAAGCCACTACCTCTTCTGAAGCTAGCAGCACCTCTACCACATCATCATCTACTAGCCCAGAAGTTACTAGCCAAACTTTAGTTGCTTCTACCACTGGTACTTCAACCACTTCTACCACAGAATCTTCTTCTACTGAAACTACTTCTACTACTGAAGCTTCCTTTATTGAAAGCTCTACTACTAGTGCTGCTGAAACCACTTCTACCACTGAATCTTCTACTACTAGTGCTGTTGAATCCACATCATCCACTGAAGCTTCTTCATCCGAATCTTCTACTACTGAAGCCACTTTTTCCACTACCTCTGCCGCTATTGTAGTTACTTCTCAAAACTTAATCCAACCAACTACTGAATCTACCACTTCATCCTCCACCTCTTCTGAAACTATCAGCTCTACTGCTGCTTCTGCTACTGGTACTCCACAAATCACAGTTGTTTCTACTACTTCTGACACTACCTCTTCTGCGTCCTCTTCAGACTCTACCACCACTACTGATGCTAGAACCACTGTTGTTATCACCACATGTACTGAATGTGCCAACCCAACCACCAATGCTGTTAAAATTGTTACTTCTGGTGTTACTGAATATGTTCCAGTAACCACTTATGATGTTTCTACTGTTGTTTCTGGTACCACTTTGTATCCATCTGTCGTCTACTCCAGTTTGACTGGCTCTGTTTACACTGCTATTACTACATATGTTACTAATGTTCCAATTGGTTATGCTACTACTTCTACAACTGAATCAACTAGCTCCTCCAGTTCTACTAGCTCTGCTTCTGTTACTCCAAGTGTTACTGCAAACACTTTGGTTGTTCCACCAGTTTCATCTACTACTGAATCTACTGCCTCTACTACTAGTGCTGCTGAAACTACTTCTACCTCTTCTACTACTGAAGCCACTTCTTCTACTAGTTCTTCCACCACTGAAGCTACCTCTTCTACCACTAGTGCTGCTGAAACTACTTCTACTACTGAAGCTACCTCTTCTACCACTAGTGCTGCTGAAACTACTTCTACTACTGAAGCCACTACTACTACTTCTTTTTCTACTAAAGCTACTACCGAAGCTGTTTCTTCTGTTGAAACTTCTTCTATTTCCACAAGCACCGAAGCTACTCCTGTTATTAGCAGTAACACTTTAGTTGCTTCTACTACTGAAACTACTTTTTCTGCTGTTGAAACCACCTCTTCTGCTGTTGAATCAATCACTTCTGTTGCTTCTTCTACTACTGCTGTTTCCACTTCTTCTACCCCAGAAGATTCTACCAAAACTTTAGCTGTTTCATTAACCTCTGTCTCCTCCACTCCAGTTGAGACTCCTTCTTCCTCTGCCACTTCTATTGTATTCACTAACACCTCTGTTGTTTCTACTCAAAGTAGTACCACTTTGGTTTCAGCCACAATTGCCACATATCCAGCCAGCAGCAACGGTACTTCCAACAGTACTTCTTCTGTTAGTATAGTTACATATGATAATGGTGCCATGAAATATGGTGCTTCTGGATTGTTAGGTGGTTTAGGTTTAGCTTTATTACTATAGGCTTAAAGATTTAAAACATCAAAAAAAAAAATAATAATAATAACAACAACAACAAAAAAATATATACATAATAATGCTTTTATTAGGATACTTAGCTTTAATATATATATATATATATAAACTTTAAAATAGACACTTAGAATAAATTACGAAAAAAAAAAACATATTTAAAAATTAAACTTAATATAAAATAGGAATATTTTTTATTATACACCTTTCTTATTAACAAATTCAATCTTGTATGCATCAGCATCTTTGATGAAAGCTATGTTCTTCATTCCACCTTCTCCCCATTTAGGAGCCCATTGGATAGAGTCACCATAAACTTGTTCAATTTCTTCACAAACTTTAGAAGCATTTTCAAATGCAACACAAGTGTGACCAAACCCTTGTGGATCTTCATTTCCTGAATGATATTTAAAATCAGGTAAATTTTCAGTACCCCAATAATGTCTTAATTGGATAGTTCCCTCTCTGACTCTTCTAGGTTCTAATAAGCCTTTAACTTCATAATCAACACCAGATTCATAGTTTTTATAGTTATAGCCAATGAAATACAAAGAAAATTGGTGTTCTTTGTTATGTTTTACATCCAAAAGGGACATTCCCAAAACATTTGTATAAAAAGAAATTGCTTTTACTGGGTCTACAACTCTTATCATAGTATGGTTGAATTTCTCATTTTGATCAATAAGAACTCTTTCTTCTTCATCTTTAGAATGGTTAGCTCTATTTCCATATGAAAATACTTCTATTGAATATTTATCAGGATCATATAAAAAGAATATGCCTTTTTTAGATCCCGGAGCATTGAGTTTAGTTTGGAATTTCAATGAATCACCGAACTTTGTAGTAATATCATCATATAGCTTTTGAACATCAAAAGTGGAGACACAGATATGTCCAAAACCTTCCCCCTTTGTTGGATCATTACCATTGTTTATAACATAGTTAGGGTCTGTTTCTGTTCCATAATTATGAGTCAATTCTAATATTCCTTCAACAGAAAATATTTCTTCAGGTTGAAGAGTTTTATTTTGAGATAAAAAATATAAGTCAAATCCCCATTGTGGAAATTTTTTAACACTTATCAATTTGAAATTTAAAACATCTTGATAAAAATTGATAGATTTAACTGGGTCTTTAACTCTCAAACAAGTATGGTTCAAAATTGGTTTTTGAATATTTGATCTAACAGAAGAAATTTTTTTTCCATAGTAAGAAGGATTTGAAGCTATATATTCAATAACTTGTTTTGATGTTTTAAATTGTGATAAAACAGAATTCATTATATTTAGTAAATAAAAGAAGGTTTGTATCTTGTCTTCGGTTTTGACAACATTCATAAAGAAAATAATAAATATATATAAAAAAATATGTTTAAAATAAACATATCAAAAAAAAAAAAAAGGTGTTTTTGTATTTTGTAATAAAGTGTTTATGTTTTTTTTTAAACATAAATTTAACCCCGAAAGATTAAATTACCTTTTTTAATTTTAAATACCTTTTTGATTAACAATTTCTATTTTGTAACCATCAGCATCTTGAATGAAAGCAATATTTTTCATACCACCTTTGTTCCATTTAGGAGCCCAATTAATTTTGTCACCATACACATCTTCAATTCGGGCACATACTTTTGCAGCATCACAGAAAGTGACACAAGTATGACCATACCCTTGAGGTTCAGTATTACCATTATGGTAAGCAAAATCAGCATCATTTTCAGTACCCCAATTATGAGTCAATTCTAAAATACCTTCTCTAGCACGTCTTGGCAATTTTTCACCATTTCTAACTTGAAGATAAGCCAAAAAATATACAGTGAAGTTAGCATTAGGATGGTGTTTAAATTCTAGTAGTGACATTCCTAAAACGTTTATGTAGAAGGATAAAGATTTTACAGGATTTTTAACTCTAATCATTGTATGATTGAATTGGTTGCCAATAGATTTTGTGATTAATGGTTCATTCTCAGACTCGTGGTTTGGTCTGTTACCATAGCAAACAAGTTCAATCCAATATCTGTCTGGATCATATATGAAACAAATATCCTTTTGTCTTCCATCAGCTAATTTTTTTTTAAATTCAACCCCTTGAGAAATTAGTTTAGCCTCTAATGCTTCAATATCAAAAGTTGTTAAACAAATGTGACCAAAACCTCTACCTTTACTTTCATCATTACCAGTATTGATTTCATAAGATTCATCATCTTCAGTTCCATAGTTATGAGTCAATTCCAAAATACCATCAGTGCTAAAGACGTCATCTGCAGTTATATCTTTATTTAAAGATAAAAAATATAAGTCAAACTTCCATTGAGGAAACTTCTTTGTCTCAATTAAATGGAAACCTAAAATATCAGTATAAAATGGAATACTCTTGGTAGGATTTTTGATTCTCAAACAAGTGTGGTTTAAGTATGGAGTAATTTGTTCTATGCTATAATCAATCTTTTTGTCGAAATATAACTTTGTAGAAGAGTCATTTAAATAAGATAAAACTTCTGGAACAGTAGAAAAACCAGTTAAAGACATTTTTTTAATTAATAATTTAAAGATGCTGTTGTTTAATATATGGTTATGTTTTCTTAATTTTGGTTTTCTTAAAAAAAATAATAGAAAATGAGATTTAAGGAAAAAAAAAAAAAGGGGAGGAGAAATGAATGTTTTTCACTTTAAATGTTATTGTAATTTTTTTTTTTTATACTTTGGAAATTATGATGTCAAATATCGGAACAGATTTACCCGATTTTTACATATAATCTGCCTGTGTTTGTCATGTGATCATTCATAAAAAGTGATCTATAAATTAATGGGGGGAGGGAACTATGTAAGAAAAAAATGAAAATCTGATTAAATTTCACTCTTTTTAAATTAATTTGTTGGAATTTTGAAATTGTATATTGCTTAAACCTTTTTTCTTTTTTTTTTAATTCCATATAATATATATCAAAGTCTTTTATTTTTTGTTTTTCGATTTTTTTTACTATTATTTATTTATTCTTTTTGAAGAACTATGATCAATATTGTTATTATATCTTTTTGAATGTTTTTTGAATAATTTCTTGTTTTATTATCTTTATCTAGATATATTCCCTTACCGTTTTTAACAAATTTTAAAGATGATTTTATTTTATCATTGTTTATGTGTTTAAAAAAGAAAACTCTGAAAAAACACAATTTAGGTTAGCAGTAGAAAGAGTTTTTTTTACCAATTTTACTAGAAAAGATTTCGTAAATATATTTTTTAAAAAGTTGTTCATCAAAGTTATTAGTCATTAAAGCTTTAAAATTGTAAATCATTGATCTCAATATTAATACTTCTGTGGAAACTATATGTGAATAATCAATACTGGCTACCAAATCTTTTATGTTTTTTATCCAATACAGAAAGCCAATCAGACATGCTCATACCTCTGTAACCACCAGCTAAAAACATTTTTGTAAATATATGGTAATATTAAAAATATACATCACGGAAACTAAATTCTCTTTTACAATTTTTTAATATAGAAAATAATGAGTATAATCCTTTAATTTCCTTTCTTTCTTTTGTAGTGATTAATTGTTGGAAATTTAAATCAATAAGAAGCAGATTTAAAACATTTTGTTCTAATATTTTAATAAATTTAACTGTCATCTCTAATGGATTCTTATTTGAAAGGTAATGTAAAAAATTATCTTCTGCAACAACTTCATATTCTTTATTTTCAAAACCAAGCTGGGTTACAAAACGTATCCGAGAGGGAAAAAAAAAAAGTATCCATCTCCTTCTCTAATAAACTCTTCTAATGAATCCATTACAAAAACTGGATTAGATGTTGAAGTAAAATTATGATAAATATCTGTTATGGTATTTTGATATTTTGAAATTTCAAACTCCTTCATGCTTTTTGCCATTTTTTTTATTTCTCCATTCATAGTGGAATATTCATCTGCTATTGAAGTTGAAAATGATTTTAATAATAATAATTCAATTAATAAAACTAATTTTTATATTTTTTAACATTCATATAGAATTGTTTAGGTTATGTAGTAGTTGTTTGAATAAATATTATACTATTATTAAACATTATATTATTTTTTTATAGAATTTCTAGTTTAAACCACAATGCTTATTTAATCTATTAAACTAAAAGATTGTTCAAAAAAAAAAACAAAAAAATATATCTACCCTTTCAAAATATATATATTTTTTTTTTTTTATCTGTTAAAAAGGATATTTTCATCGTTTTATTTAGCAGGTCACGTGTCATATTAGTAACAGCAAAGACATTTTTTATTTTTATTTTTTTTTAGTTAATTTGGAGATTTAAAAATCCGCCGGAGTTTTTTTTTTTTAATTTTTACTTTTGTCAAAGAAAAAAAATATATATATAATTTTTTCTTGTGCAGTTTTTATTTATTTAATGTTTTTGTTGTTTTTTTTTTTGTAACTTTTCTTTTTCTTTTTTTTATCAAAGTTTCATTGTAAAAAAATAAATTTAAAAAAAATCCAAAACTGTCAAAACTTAAGATTTTTTTTATTTTTTAAAAAAAAAAAAATAGTATATAAGTTTAATATATTTTATTAAATTTCACCCATCTTTATTTTTTATTTTTATTTTTTTTTCTTCAATATATACCTTCTTCTTTTTTTTTTTGAATAATTTGAAAATAAAAATAAAAATTTGAAATAACCCAAGGAAATTCTAAACTCATTTTATAAAATACAATCCTTCATATACAAATAATAAAAAAAATTGGAAGTAACATATATCTAATACTCTGATATACTCTTCTTGATTTAGCATTACTAATTAAATAAATAAAATAATACAAAATGTCAACTGATAAAGCTCCTTACCTTATAGCTGTTGGAGGTCAATCAGGTTCTGGTAAAACTTCTTTAGCTCAATTACTTAAAGATAAGATTGATTCTGAAAATACTGTTTTGATAGCTATGGATAATTTTTATAAACCTTTGACTCCAGAACAAAAAGAGATTGCAATGAATAACAACTATGATTTCGATAACCCTAATGCTGTTGATTTAGATTTATTATATCAATTTTTATATGATCTAAAAATTAACAGAGTTAAAAGAGGTGTTTGTCCTAAATACTCATTTGTAGAACATAATAGAATTGAAGATGAACATATTGTCATTGAAAACCCACATATCATCATCCTTGAAGGTTTATATGCTCTTTATGATGAAAGAATCTCAGCTATAACTGATTTGAAGATTTTTGTTGATGCTGATTTAGATATTTGTTTAGCAAGAAGAATTACTAGAGATATTTTACATAGAGGTAGAGATTTGGAAGGTTGTTTAAAACAATGGATCAAGTTTGTCAAACCTGCAGCTGAAATTTTTATCAAACCTACAATGAAGAAAGCTGATGTTATCATACCAAATTTTGCTAGTAAAAACGATAAAGGTGTCAAAGTTTTGATCTCTCATTTGAATAACAAATTACTTGAAAGACGTATAATTGAAGATGAGAAAAGGGAAGCTGAAGCTCAATCAACTACTACTGCTGTTTCAAGTAGCACCAGCAGTGATTTGGAAGATGATCTAATTGAAGGTTTAGAAGTCACACAAATTGACAAGAAACATGATCATATTGTTTGTAGTAATTGTGATTTTAGATTACCAATTGATGGTAAATTAGGTCAATATCAATTAGATACCCCAGAAGATTCAGAGTAACAAAATAAGAAGAGAATATGTTTAATAATAACAATAATAACAAGAGAAGTAAAGTATTTAAATAAGAAAGAAATATATACAATTTATATAAAGAATATAATTTCAAACTATAAATGTGTGTACGTGTTATGTGTGTTTTTCTTTATATTCATTATTGTTGTATTTTTTGTGTGTGTTTTCTTCAATTGATAAGGGAAGAGGGAGCAAAAAAAAGAAGAAAAAAAAGTTGTAACAATTTCGGAGTTTTTTTTGTTTTTAATCTTATCTTTCTTATAAGTTTATTAACTTTATCCACTATATAAACATATTTTAAATATATATATATATTTGAACTAAAACTTTTCTTTTAATTGTTTAATTTGATTTGATTATATGTATATTGTTTATTTTATTTTTTTTATTCTTTTTGCTTAAAATGTATTTAATCAATAACCTACAAATTGCATTAAAATAAAACCAATAGTAACAACAGATGCATAACCAAATATACTTACCATCAAACCTAATTTGACAAACTCTTTAACATTCAAATATTTATCTCCTAAATCATCACACATAGATATGGCACATAAATTAGGGAATCCTGATGTTGGTAATGCTGCTGCTGTTGAACATAATAAAGTAGTTATTAAAACTAACAAATCAGAATGGGAATGTGGCTTTCCATGTTTCAAAATATAGGCTGTCTGTAAATGTTTTCCCAATTCTTTCATCAAAGGTGCCAAAATCATTGCAGCAACAGTATGACTGATGAAACAAGCCAATGTTACAATAATCAAACCAAATATTAAAACTATTTTGAATAAGGATAATCCATTGACATTTTCAGCAATAAACTCAGCAAAGATTCTCAATAATCCTGTGTTTATAACAGCTTTTCCCAAAGTAGTACCACCCATAGTCAAAATGACAATGTTCCACATGAAGGAATTGAAATCTTGTGTGGTTAATATACCAGTACCAAAAAATGCAACTATTGGGAAAACAGAGATCATACCCATATCCCCAAATATTCCTTCTAAACGATTGTTTAGACACCAAAGCAAAACAGTGACAATAGATACGACTATAACATACCATTGTTTGATTGATAATTTCTCATTGACAAAATGAGTTTGAATAATCTTAACTTCCTCTTCTTCACTACTTTCTAAACCAGTAGCCTTTTTTCCATTCAACGGAAGTGCCTTTGTGATAATATAATAAATACCTAAAATATTTGTTACACAAACAGGAAGAACCATAAAGAACCATTCTCCCCAAGAAGGTTGGTTTTTCATCAATCCAATAGCTATAATGTTTTGAGGAGAAGATATTGGAGAAGACATACCACCAATGTTACTTGAAAAACCAATACCTAAAATCAACCATTTAGCATAGACAGAACCTCTTGGTAAAGTACGCAATATTGGTTGAATTAAACCGTAACATAAAACAGGTGTAGCAATATTACTAATCCACATAGAACAGAATACAGCAATTGTCATATTCATCAACAAAATTCTGTAAGGGGATGTACCAGATTTTGATAATAAGTATGTAGAAATCAATCTTGCAATATCATGTTTAGATAAACTGGCTGCTAATGTGAAACCACCCAGCAATAACATGATAACAGAGTTCCACATAGTAGACATGATATAAGCTGCTGAATCTTTGGCTACTAATAACTTTAATGTTTTTTCATCTTTGAAAACAGGTAATGCTGTTAATAAAAATGGGATAAGCAAAGAAGTAACAAATAATGGGAAAACTTCTAAAGTCCAGAACAAAGATGCCAATAATAATATAAACAGACAGTGAGATTGTTCAGCAGTTTCCAAATATTTACTTGCTAATGGGTAAGAGATCAAATATACATGTGTAACAATTAATACTATAATTGGAATCTTTGATGTAAAGAAAACACTTAGTAATTGTTGGAAACGGAATTTCTTAAAATCTTCCCAGTATTCTAATTTAGGTTCAGCATCTAAAGTTAAAACTAAAGGTCCAACAGCATCAATATCCAATTCAGAATCAATGGTATTATCAATCAAGTTACCAGATATTTTCATTGATTGATAACTCTTTTGTCTCATTAAAGTATCATTGTTTATCAAATCTTTTTTCAATCCTTGAGGAATTTGTTTTTTCAAAGTTTGTTGTTTTGTTTCCAAATTCATCATATCCTTCCAAACGGTATTTCTCTCCCAAACAAGGTGATCTCTTAGATATGATTTCAAATTTTCTTCAGCTTCACTAATACTGATCTCACAAATGTTTGAAAACATTGATAAGATTTGGAAAATACACTCATTCAACTGTTCAAGAGTAACTTGTTTGAAAATAACACTATTAATATGTAAATTATCAATATAGTTATTTTTCAAGTTGGTATGGTGGACCTTATCAAATTTCTTACAAATCTTGACAAAACCAGTATGGTTTAATTCCAAGTATGATTTCAATTCATTGAATTGAGTGTATGAAGTTACTAACCTTTTCTTTACCTGACTCTTGTAAGCCTTATCAAAAGATAAATTATCATAATCAGACATAATATCATTCAAAATATTTAAATAGTAATCTTCTTGCATTTTGAAAAAGTTATCACATTTAGCAAGCTCCTTATTTAAATATTTAATGAAAATCTCAACACATTGATGGTTCAAATCTAATTCTGTATCATTACTTGAATGTTTTAGCAGAGGTTGTAGTTGTTGGTGTTCTTGATCATCAGAAGTAACATTTATCAAATTGTTATTGGCAGCATTTGGGTACAAAACTTCTTGTTGAAGAATATATATAATTTTCTTTAATTGAGAATAGTTTATGTACTTATTTGACCATTCCGGAACAGCATTAAACTGTAAAGAGTGTGAGAACTTCATATTTTTATTATTAACTGGTGCAATAAAAAAGAGTTGGTTCTTGGTGTGTTTTGAAGTTTTTTTTTTATATATATCTGTATGATTCCCTTCTTTTTTTTTTTTTTTCCTTCCTTACGATTTTCTTAAAGAAACTGTTCTCATGTCTTTTTTTTTTTTTCTTGATCAAAAAAAATTGTTGCAACTCGGAGTTTTTACCTAAAACTATTATCATAAAAAAAAAAGGAAAAAATTAGCAATTAATTTTATTGGCACGTGTTTCAGTAATATAGTTTTTCCTTTAAAAAATTACTTTTATCAATTCAAGTAAATAAAAATAATAATATTTATGTGATTAATATATAATTAATTTCTTTGTTATGCAGGTATATATATATATATATTGTTAAATTTTTTCTATATAATTTGTTAAAAATTGATTGTAATTATCATTTAGTGCACTATTTGGTTCTAACTGAACACTTGATGAAATACTTATTCCATCCATTCCAAGTTCTATAGAGTTTGGAGTACTAATAGGATATGGTCTTGATTTAAAGAAATTATTAGCTACAAATGCTTTTTCCATTTTTGGTGTTTTCATATAAATATTTGAGTAGCTAGTATTGTCAAATGATTTATTTATTTTAGAATTTAAATTAAAAGCGTTGGTTTTATTTTTGTCTTCATAATCACTGGAACAAGCAATACTAATTAATTCAGTGTCACATTTTGAATTTGTATAGTGCAAATTTAATGATTTTAAATCTTGTTCTGAAATTAATTCTTCATAACTATCTGCTATTATTGGTTGAGCAATTATAGGTTTGTTAACTTTAACAGGAGTAACTTGTTGTTTGATAAAGCTATGAATGGAGTCTGAGGTTTTTCTTTCTATATCACATGAGTTATTTTTTAGTTCAAAATTGTTAATAGAAGAGTAATTTTTTTTTTTTCATTAGCTGGTGAACTTTGACTTATTGTTTTTCCTGAATATTTAGAACTATCAATATTAAAATTGTTTTCATTAGTTATATTTCCACTATTATGAAAAAATGATTCTTTGTTTAATTGTTTAGATTCTGGTGTTTGAAAATTATTTTTATTTATATCCAAAGTGTTCATTTTATCTGTTGTATTAATTTCTTTATTACTTTCAACTTCTTTTTTTCTCTTATTTGTTTTAAATTTGCTATCACCCTGTGTATTTTTAAATTCAGCTAATTTAAAATAAACAAAATCAAGTCCTAACTTCTCAGCATAGTTTGATTTTAATTGATAAATTTTACTACAATTTTGAATTAAATGGGTTGGAAAAATTAATGGATGATTGTTTTGGAAACATTGAATTACCCAATCTTCTACGTGTTGTATTTCAACCATAGAATAGTTTAAATCGTTATTTAAATCATAGAAGCTACATTTACTCTTGTTTTTAAGTTTATTTAAAGTTTTTTCTTTTGATTCTAAGGAGTTTTTATTTGAAAATATTTCTTGACCAAATTCAGAAAACTCATCAATATTAATCCAGTCAGATAATCTATATTGATTTTCTTCTTCAAACAAGTATTTTCTAATATCAATAAAATTATTGTTTAACTTATTTTCTTTATTATTCATTAAATAAATCAAATTGTTATAAATGTCCTTATTATCTTCAACCATGTTTTTATCAAGTAAAAACTCTGTAGCAATTAAATCATTAACAACCATTTCACTAAAGAATTTATCAAAATTTGTAGAAATGAATTTTAAAAATTGTATTGTAATATTGTCAACAAAATAGTTTTCTCCATTTATATATTTCTGTTTTTTATTCAAATTTGTTAAAATAGTAGCAATAAGTTCAGCTTTAGTTTGAGATAATTTATCTATATTATCAATAGGTTGTGAAAGTACCAATACCTCTTTTGAATAATATCTTTTTTTTTGTTTAATATCAATGTTCAAGTAATTCTTTAGTTTTTTTAAGCAATAAAAATCATTTAACTGCTTGTTTTCAGCTAAACTGTTCAAGTATTTTTTTAATAAAATTAATGTAGCAGTTGATAACTTTTCACTAACTTTTTTAAACTCTCTAAGGTCTTTAAATTTATGTTCAGTCTTGACTTCTAAACAATTTTCTAAAGAAAACAAAACTAAAGAAAAATTATTAATAAATTGCATAACTTCTTCAAATGGTTTGTAAGCATATTGGCCAATGAAAAATATTAGCATTTCCAAAAATTCAAATATAATTGTCAAATTATCATATGAAATAACTAAAGGTAATGTTTTGCACAAACTTCCTTCAATCATAGAAAATTGTAAATAATCATTCCAAGTGATTAATCCATCATTTAGTAAACATAGATACAACAAGGAGTAAAAACAATTTATAATATTTTTTTCTTGAGAGTCATCATCAAAAAGTTTAAATAACTTGAATTGTAAAAAAACATCAGAAAATGAACAACCAGCTCTTGGAAATAATGTTTTCAAATCTTGTTCTATAGATAACATTTTTTCAAAAGTGAAAACATTATTAAACTGTTTCCAAACAGTAAAAATAATTTCCATTACATCTTTAGTTCCAGAATATTCTGAAACTAATCTCTGAAAATGGGTTCTCAATCCACGGATGACTTGTCTAGTAGAAGTTGGGCTAATGTCCTCAATTTTCTCAAAAATATTGTAATCTATATCATATAATATAATATCCAGCCAATTTATTTTTTCCAAATCAATACTATAAGAAATAGTATCATAATGAAATATAGTTGCAATATATGTTAATGTAGTATAAATTTTTTGTTTTTCTGAAAAAGGTAACGCTGATAGATTTAATTCAAATTTTGAAGGAGTATGGATATACAACATATTATTTAATTTTTGCTGAATTTTATGTTCAAGTAAATTTGCTTCTAAATCACTAGTAATTATTAGATGGTCAGTTTGTAAATATGATATTTCTTGATTTTCAAAATTATTTGTTATATTTGAATTTGGAGCAGATATATGTATTTTATTTTTTTTTTAGAATTCATTGTTAATTTTTTAAAAGATAGTTTTTTATCTAATTTTATTGTATCTTTTGATTCCAAGTTTAATTGCATAGTGACAGGAGGCAATAAAGATTGATTAATTTGTTTTTCAAAAGATTCATATTTTTGAATTTCAATATTCATATCCTTTTCATCAAATTTTTTATTATTAGTAGATAATAAAGGTAATCTGAAAAATGATTTATGTTTTCTAGTTTTTAAAGAATTGGCCATATTCAAAGAAAATTAAATATTGTGTTGGTTTTTATTATTACATATTTTAACTATTATATATTTATGAAGAAAAAAAAATTTTGGAAAATATATATATAAACATATTGATCTATTTAAATCAAATTATAAATTATTTATATAGTAGAAATATATTATAAGTTTAATTTATTTAATAAAGTGAAAATTTGAATGAAACTTGTTTCAAAGAAGTTTTATTTATTTGTTTTTATTGTTTTAATTAAATGTTTTTTTTTTTCTGTTTTGTTACAAATCTGTTTCAAATAATCTGATTTTTGCATGGTCATGTGATATTCACTCTGTTTTAAGAGAATAAAAAAACAAACTTGCGTAATACTGATTTCATAATTAGACAAAATTCCAATTTTTTAAAAAAAAAAAATTTTTTTTATTTTTTTTTTTAAGATGAGGTAATTTTAAATTATAAATAATCATTCATCAAATATATATGTTTTTAACCAAGCAAAAACCATTTAATACTATTATATATATATATATATATACATCTTTTTTAATAACAATTTAAATGACTGTTGTTTATAAGGGAGCTTTATGTCTAGCTCCAATGGTTAGAGCAGGTAACTTACCTACAAGACTTTTAGCATTGAAAAACAAAGCTGATTTAGTTTGGTCACCAGAGATTATAGATAAAAAAATTATTACATGTGAAAGAGTAATTAATGCAGAATCAAACACAATTGATTATCTTGCACCATATCCGGAAAATAGACCATCAAAAGATGGTGTGAACAGAGAATGTGTCTTTAGAACACATTTAGGTGGTGAAGAAAAAGGTAAATTGATTTTTCAAATTGGTACTAGTGATCCTGATCTTGCTGTCAAAGCAGCTTTGAAAGTTATTGAAGATGTTGATGGTATTGATGTCAACTCTGGCTGTCCAAAGCCATTTTCAGTTCATAGTGGTTGTGGTGCTGCTCTTTTAAGAACACCAGATAAATTGGAAGCCATCTTAAAAAACTTGGTAGAAAAGGTAGGAAAACCATTTTCCAAACCAATCAGTGTTAAAATCAGAATCCTTGAGAATGAAGAAACTACTTTAACCTTAGTATCAAGAATTTTGAAAACAGGTATACAAAATTTAACAGTTCACTGTAGAACTCCTAGTATGAGAAATAGACAATCACCAATCAGAGAGTATTTACCGAAAATCTACAATTTGTGTAAAGAAAACAATGTCTCTTTGATTGTGAATGGTGGATTATCAAATAAAAAAGATTTTATTAAAATTAGAGAAGAAATGGGTTTAGATGAGGAAGTTGGTGGTATGTTTGCTGATAGAGCTGAAGAAAATCCTACTATTTTCTTAGATGATCCTTTACCATGGTACAAAGTTCTTATGAGCTATATTGAAATAGCTAAAAGCCTAAACAATCCATTACATAATAGCAAGTATATGTTAACCAGAATATTAAGAAATGATAAAATTGATAAGGCTTTTGTTTCCATTAAATCATATGAAGAAATTGATTATTTGATTGATACATATTTGCATAAAGAAACTGGTACTTTTAAAGTTAAAGAAGCTATGGTTTATATGCAAAAATTAAGATCTAAAGATAAAGAGTTGAAAAGACTAAAACAACAGCAAGAACAACAAGAAAAGAATAGAATTGAAAAATTGTTAAAAGAGCAAAAGAAAAAGGAGGTATTGATGGATAAACAACATGAAAGTGATGAACATGTTGATAAGAAGCAAAAACTGTAAATATTAATTTTAAAATATAAATGAAAATTAAAAAAAATTCTTTTATATAATTTAAATTTGTAATTTTTTTTATTTTTTTTTTTAAACGTTTTGATTTATATATAAACTTTTTATTTATTGTGGTTTAATCTTGTAAACTCTTTAATAACTTTGCTTTGTCTTCAACAGATAACAACTTCAAGACTTCAGATAAACTTTCAATAGTCTTACTGTGATCACTTCTCAAACTCTTAGACAAGCTTTGAGCAAATGCATCAGATTTAGCAGCTTCCAAATGCTTTTCTAAAGTTTGGTAGTTAGTTTCTATCCAAGTAGCAACATCTCTATCGTTTTCAAAGTCAACAGTGGCAGGTAACCAGGATTTAATTCTAGAAGTTAATTCTAATTGAGTAGCGTTTGGTAAGTAACCAGATAATCTCTTAACCAAGTAACTAACATCTAATCTTCTTCTTAATCTCCAGAAGAAGAAGTGTCTAGATTCAGACCATTTAATTTCTTTCTTGATAACACCCTTCTTCAACATTCTAGTAGATCTATCATGTAAATCAACAAATTGAATAGCAATTTGATGGTAGATTGGGAATAACATTTTTTCTCTAGCATTCAATTTAGCAGTAATGGCTTCTTTTTCTTCAGTAGATAATTCAGGATTGTTCAATTTTTCTTTTAATTCCTTGAAAGTTGGATCTAATCTAGACATAGTACTCAATAATTTTTCTCTTCTGAATTTAATACCAACCATACCTTCACGTTCTAAGACACCACCTCTGGAATCAATATCAGCATACATTTCCATTTGTTCTGCATTGATTGTTGGATCAACAACAACCCAGGAACCACCTCTCAATTCACCAGTTGGTGGAATGTAAGTGAAAATAGGTTGCTTATAATTAACTAAAGCATCAACAATGAAGGAACCAAACTTCAACATTTCATTGTACATATCTCTTTGACCACCAGAGAAACCTCTCCAGTTAGCAAGGATCATCAATGGAAGTTGTTCACCATAGTTGAAATCGTTAATAGCTTGTGCAGTCTTGAAAGCAGAGTTTGGATGCCAAACTTGACCAGGTTCTTGAATTAAGTGTTCAGTAGAAGCTGGGTTGGCTGGATCAGCTGGAACTAAGTTTTCAACTAATCTTGTTTCAACACCAATAACACCCATTGGAATACCACCTAATCTGGCTCTACCAACAACAACACCCTTGGCCCATCCGGATAAAGTTTCTTGGAAAGAATTCTTATCGAACAAACCAGTTTCAAAGGAACCATCTTCATTTTCTTTACCTTCAATCAACCATCTAACATCATAAGTTTCATTAACTTCTGGAGCGAAATCAACAGTTCTATCCCATTTATCTTCAGTTTCAAAGATTGGAACTGGCATACCTCTTTTAGCTGGAACATAAGATAACCATTCCATTAATTTTTCAATACCATCCAAATCATCTTTAGCAGTCAAATGGGAAACACCGTTACGGTACATAATTTGAGTACCACCTAATTGCAAGTTAGAAGTGTAAACTTCACTACCCAAAATCTTGTTAAGAGCTGGAGCACCAGTCAAGATAATTGGTTGACCTTCAACTTGAATAGCTCTTTGACCTAATCTGACTAAATAAGCACCAATACCAACAGATCTACAAGAAACCAAAGTGATAGTGAAGATATCCTTGTAAGCTCTAGCAGTGGCACCAGCAATCAAACCGGAACCTTTCAAACATTCAACACCTAAACCTTCTTCAGCACCAATGATAGCTTTGATTCTGTTTCTAGTTTCATTATCATCAATAAACTTTTCAGTGATAACACTATCAGCCTTTCCTTCACTCTTCAATTTGGCTAAATTTTCATCAGAGATGTGTAAGTATCTGAAACCCTTGTTTGGATCATTGTTATCATTCCAAGCAACATTAAATAATGGAACTAATTCTTCGGCAATACCAATTCTAGCACCAGAGTTAGCAGACAAGTAGATTCTTGGAATACCAAACTTTCTAGCATAATCAGTAACCTTGTTAAAGAATTCATCTTCCTTTGGACCGAAAGAACCAATCTTGTAAGTGATATCATTAGCAACAACAACAAATTGTCTACCTCTTGGATATTCAGGAGTTCTACAAGTGATCTTGAAACCAACCATACCAACATCATTAGCACCGGCATCTCTTTCAACTTCAGATAATTCATTGTTTTCATCAAAAATCAATTCATTGCAGGTGAAGTAACTATCAGTGACTTTAGTCTTTGGAGAGTACTTCTTCCAAGCAGAGACAACAGCTTGTTTAAATAATTCAGGGAAATCGTAAACATAAGTGGTTCCCATCAAATGAGCTTTGTATCTCTTTGGTTGCAAGAATTCTTTAACTGGGTAAGGAGTTGAGATAGGTCTCAAGTGCATAGAACCAACTTTTTCAAGAGACTTGAACAACCAAATACCATCTTGGTTCTTAATTTCACAGTACAATTCAGTCTTTACAACATAACCAGAAACATTGTTAATCAAAGCTCTTAAGGTGACTGGAACACCTGTAATTGGATCGGTAACAATGATTCTAATTTCAGCAGCAGCGACTCTTAATCTCAATAATCTCTTACCAAATCTTTCCAAGAAACCACCGAAAGCAGATTCAACATCAGCTGGAGTGATATCAAAGACAGAAGAGAAGTTAATGAAAATATGATTCAAATCGGAGTTAGAAGTATCAATAATTTCCAAGTTATCTAAAATATCAGACATTAATTTGTTAGCTTCAGTGGTCAAATATTCAGTGATACTGATATCTTCTCTGATCTTACCTGTTCTAATAATACCTCTAGTGAAGAATCTCTTATCAACAGAAGAGTTTTTAGCTAAACCTTCATAAACATGAATGTTTCTGTTTTCAGTGAAAATTTGTTTGATCTTGAAGTTAGACATTCTACCTAATTCTAATTGGAAAGCTAAAGCTGGTTCAACATGTCTAATGGTTTCATCTTCTTGATAGTTATCACCTCTGAAAGTGTAGTATTTTGGATAAGAACCATCCTTGAAAGAAACACAGAAAGTGATTCTTCTGATAGAGCTAGCAGCTAATTCTTTTTTGTTAATATCCAAAGATTGTCTAATTTTTTTCAAAATAGCATCATCATTATCAAAACCTTCAGTAGAAGCGATGGAAACATTAGCAACATTACTCAAGTTGACAGAAGAAGAAGAGGAAGAACCTCTAGCAGAACCAGATGAAGATTGAATCAAACTCAAAGCAGTGGTCAAATTAGAATCAATGTCATCTAAATGAGAAACAGAAACTAAAACACCAGTTCTTAAAGTATTTTCATGACCAACATAAGTCAGATCAGAGACAGACATAGCCTTGTTCAACATCTTTGGTTTCAATGGGGAAGCAGCAGATAAAGTATCAGTTGGCAATTGGAACTTCCAAACAGAAATTGGAGCATCGTCAGCTTTATGGTGACTAACTTCTCTGATATTGTAAGCAGTGTAAGCTCTTCTAATGTAAACTTCAGCAGCAGCAGAGGCAACATCCAAATCCTTAGAATTTAAGAATTGGGTTAAAACATCAAAGACAACATAGTTAGAATCAATTAATTGTTTCAAAGTAGCCAAATCAGGAGCACTTCTCTTTGTGTAACCAGAACCATAAGAACCTTCAACAACAGAACTCTTTAAGATATGTTCAATTTGTTGAGTTCTTTCAGTAATGGATGGTAAAGCACCTTGAATTAAAATCTCTCTGGCTAACAAAGAAACTTGAGCAGAGCTCTTGGATTCCAAAGTGACAATTTTTTCCAAAGAGGAAGTTAAAGCAGTAGCAGCGGCAGCATCAACTTGACATAATGGTTTGTAGTGTTTCAAGATAGCAATGACCAAAGTGTTTTTAGCAGCGACTCTAGAATGGGATAAAATAGTCATGATAACAGAAGATAAATCATCACCACATTCATCTCTCAATTTCAAAATAACATCTTCTTCTCTGTTGTTTGAACCACTAAACAATTTTTCAACTCTGTAGTATTCTTCCAAGAATCCAGAGAAAACATTGTGTTCATGAGCAGCCAAACCATGAATGTATCTCTTGGTGATATCAAGCAAAGAAGAGACAATATCTTCAAATAATGGGTTATTTAAAGATTCTCTATCGATAGCAGCTTCCAACATCTTGTTTAATTGTTTAGCTGGGAAAGGAGCATTTCTCTTAAAAGATCTTTCAACTAATTCAACTAATTGTTCATCTAATTCAGCAGGTAATCTGGAGTGTATAGCAGAAATGTGGGACTTCCATTCAGAAAATGGTAATTCTGGATTTCTCAAAACTTCAATCAACTTATGTAAAGAAGCATTCATAACAACTTGGTTGTCATAACCTTTCAAGATATTGTTCAAAGTGTTGATCAAAATAGTCATTTTGTGAACAGGTTTGGTACCTTCAACAGTTGGAGTTCCAAAATTTGGCAATAAACCTTCATATGGTAAAGCATGTTTAACTTTAGATGGATCATCTAGAGTCAAAATAGCTAAAATATCACCTGCACTCAAAGTGGAACCTGGTTGTTTCAATAATTGAATAGTACCACTTTCACTAGCGACTAAAGGCATTTGCATTTTCATAACTTCAACTTCAGCAAAAATATGACCAGTATTGATATGTTCACCATCTTCAACCAAATACTTGAATAATTTACCAGGGGATGGAGTTCTTAATTGAGTTGGATCATTTTCAACTTCTAATAAAGTAGTCATAGAATCAATAGAGATTCTAGTAGCAGAAACTTCTTCCTTCCAATAAATAGTGTGAGTTTTACCACCAAGGGCAATTAATAAACCACCATCACTCAATTTCTTGACACCAATTTCAACTTTAGAACCATTAATAAATAGAGTGAATCTTTCATCAGCAGATTGAGCAACAGTGAATTTGAATCTTGAACCTTCATGGATAAATTCGATTGGGAACATAGTCTTTAAGTTGCTACTTGGTGGGACTTGACCTCTGGATAAAGAAGCGTCAAAGTCTAATTTGGATTTTTCAGAAGCAATGAAAGCTTTACAAGCAGCACCACAAATGACAGCCAATTGAGGATCTGGTTTTTCAGCAGTCATTTTTTGAGAAATCAAGTCATCCAACCAACCAGTAGTTATAGTGTTATCTTCGAAATCTTCAGATTCTAATAATTTAATCAAATATTCAACAGTAGTTCTGAAGTCACCTCTAATGGATAATTCTTTCAAAGCAACAACCATATGTTTTCTAGAAGCTTCTCTGTTTTCACCAAAGGCAAAAATGTGACCAAATTGGGAATCAGAGTAGGAATGGATACCACCATTATTACCAACGGAGAAGTAACCCCAGACATTGGAAGAAGATCTGAAATTCAATTCACTGATGGAACCACTTGAAGGCTTGAAACCTTCACTAGGATCTTCAGAAGTTATTCTAACAGCAGTACAGTGACCTTTAGGAGTTGGTCTTCTTTGCTTGTTTAAGGAATCACTAGAAGCAAAACTGAAATCAATTTCAGTAGCAGTCTTTGGATCAACACCATACATCATTCTGATATCTCTTATTCTGTGCATTGGAATACCCATAGCGATTTGTAATTGGGAGGCAGGTAAATTGACACCACTAACCATTTCAGTAGTTGGATGTTCAACTTGTAATCTTGGATTCAATTCTAAGAAGTAGAACTTGTCATCATGGTGAGAGTACAAGTATTCAACAGTACCAGCAGAGACATAACCAACCAATTTACCTAATCTGACAGCAGCCTTTTCCATTTCAGTGAAAGTTTTGCTGTTTGCGATAGTGACAGGAGCTTCTTCGATAACTTTTTGATGTCTTCTTTGAACAGAACAATCTCTACCAAATAAGGAGATGTTAGTACCATATTGATCAGCTAACAATTGGACTTCTAAATGTCTGGCATTACCAGCCAACTTCATGATGAAGATAGGAGAACCTGGAATTTCTTGAGCGGCTTGCTTATATAAAGTGACAAAGTTTTCTTCACTTTCAACTTTTCTAATACCTTTACCACCACCACCTTCAGAAGCTTTAACCATGACTGGGAAACCAATCTTCTTGGCAATTTCTAAACCTTCTTCTGGAGAGTAACAACAACCTTTGCTGTAAATGTCATCAGCGACAGAGACTAAATTGGTCTTTGGATCAATTTGAACTTCATCGACACCAGTACCAGACCATGGGATACAAGGAACTTTGGCATGTTGGGCAACGATGGTACTTGAAATTTTATCACCTAAGGATCTCATAGCATTACCTGGAGGACCAATGAAAATAACTTTTCTCTTAGAACTAGCTAATCTTTCAGGTAAATCAGGGTTTTCGGAAGCATGACCCCAACCAGCCCAAACGGCATCAACATCAAATCTTTCAGCGATTTCAACGATTAAATCAACATTAGCATGATTGTTGTTGTTAGTACCACCTGGAACTTCAACATATTGATCAGCCATTCTAATGTAGTCAGCATTGATATCTAAATCTTCAGGGGTGGCCATAGCAACGAATTGAATAATTCTTTCATCACCAAAAGTTTCATAAGCCCATTTTCTGACAGATCTAATTTCCTTTACAGCAGCAATACCATTGTTGGCAAGTAAAACTTTTTTAATAATAGAGTGACCACCGTGAGCTTTAACGAAGTCTTTTAAAGGAGATTCTTCAGCATTATCAACAGTGTGGAAACCAATGAAATGGGAAGCTAATTCTTTATGTTTGTCAGTATAGTCAGTCTTTTCAAAATTTAAAGAAGCCATTTTATTTCTCGTTTGTAAAAATATTTTTGTTTTATAGTAATTTATATTATAATTTTGGTTATAATTTTTTTTTTCAAATGATAATTTGGAGGTGAAAAAAAGAGGATAATATCTTTTTTGATTGATATTTGATAATAATGCTGTTTTCAAATAGAATTTGTAGGAATAAAAAAAAGGAGTTTTAATTGTTAGTAACACTTTGAGGGTAAAATTCTTGTTATTTTGTTTCTTTTTTTTTTTTAAATCTCTTAAAAAAAAAAACAAGTGAGTTTTAGAAAAGAAATTTAATTTAATGAGGAATGTTTACAGTTTCTAGTATAAAAATAGAAATGATAATACTAATAACAAAATAGTATTTATAATAGTTTATTTATATGATTTAAAAGAACAGAGAAAAAAAAGAAGTAACAAAGAAATTTTAACTTTTATTTAAAAGTGTTATTGTATTAAGGTATGTTTTGGTTTTTTTTTTTAATTAAACTAGATTAGAAAAGTTATTAATTAACTTTATCTAAAATATGACTTTTTAAATATCAACTATATCAAAATAATACCAATAATAATATTAATAATAAATTTTAATTATCAAAAGTAAGATAATTTATATTTTAAAGTATTAAATTATTAATTGTGATTATGGTGACATAATAATATTGTTGAATCTTTTTAATTATTATACTTTTAAAAAAAAATTTATGTTGAATACTTTTTTTTTTTCGTATTTTTTTTTAAAATAAATTAAAACAAAAAAATTATTACAATAATAAAAGTCATATGATGTCATCCAGTTGTTGAAAAAGTTTCAATGTTAATTTTTTTTTTCTCTCTCTAATAATAACTTCTTTTTCTTTAAATCCTATAATATTTTTTTTTTTTATTTGATAAAAAAAAAAAAAAAAGATAAGGTAAAGTAAAAATTGAAAAATAATAGTATAAACATTATTTTTTTTTGTTTAACTTAAAAGAGAGAAAAACGCGTTAAAATCAAAACTTTGTTAAACCAAAAAATATCAAATACACTTTTACTCTCAATACAATTTACACATTATTGTTAATGTTATATTCTCTTGTCTTTCTTTAATTGTCTTTCTTTTTAATCAATCTGTTACTTATAAATGTTTTATTTTGTTATTATTTACATTACTATTTTGTAAATATCTCTCATCTTAATTTTTATTTTTTAAAAAAAAAACTTTATCTCATTGATTCTTCTTATTATTATAATATACATACAATATTTACAGTTATAATTTCTCTGTTTAAATATTAACTCAAAAATTTTTGTTTTATTTCTTAACTAAAATAAAAAATAATGATAAAAGTTTATAAATTTATGAGGTTTTTTTTTTTGTACAAAAAATGTAATCTCTTTTAATGTTTTAAAAAAAAAGATGTATGAATGGGTGAGTAGACAGGTATATTTTTGTGTGTACGAATTATTAACTGTAATTGTTTCTGCTTCGTTGGTTTTAATTTCAAATAAATGATCTTACAAAAAGGTATTATATATTAATAACTTATGTTTATGATTATATATATTTATTTTTTTTTTGCCACCTTATCCAATATATATTTTTTCTTTATTCTTTTTTATATATATAAGGAAAAACCCTCTACAATCAAAAAAAAAATATATATTAAGCTAAAACATCACTTTTTTTTTTTCTCATCATAAATTTCAATCAACCAAAACTATATATAAAATTTCATATATATATATATATATATATATATTGTATATAAAAAAAAAAAAAGAAAAAAATTTTCAATATGTATATATATTTTTTTTTTTTTTTGTTGATTTTTTTAATTTTTTTGTTGAAATTTTTCAATCTCTGAAATTTTAACATTTAATATTTTTTTTATTATAAAAAAAAAAAAAAATCTCAAACTTAGTCATGTGATTGTTTTCGGATTTCAAATGATTTGCGTTTGTAAATTTGTTTTTTAAATTTTCAAGACAATCCAAAAAAAATATATATTAAGTTATCGGAGTAATAGTAACATTTGTCAAAAAAGGAAAAAAAATTAGAAAAAAAAATTTTCAGCTTTCAAGTAAGGAAGAAGGAAAAAAAAATATATATATCTCGAATAATGCATTAATATTTTTAAAATAATAATCAAATAAGAACATAGATATACTTATAGAAACCAACTGTATTATATTAGATCCATATTTTTTTTTTTAAAAAAATTTTTTTAAATTACATACATTAGATTCAACAACTAATATTGTAATTAACAAAACTATAACATTATATTTATTTTTTCCAAAAAAAAAAAAAAAAAATTAAATTTCCTTTATAAACAATAATTTAATATATAACAAATGTCTTGGTTATCCGGATCTAGTTCAACTCCTTCTATTGCTTCAACTGCAACTCCTTCTCATCAACAAACTGCCCCAACAAACACTGTAGACTCATTATACGATGCTGCAGGTATCACAGATGACTCTATTGATATTTTAGATATACAAGAAGATAAATTGAGTACCATTGAAGGTTCCCAATCCATTATTCCTTCAAGAGACTGGAGAGATGATCTATGTTATGGTACAGGTACAGTATATGGTTTGTCTCTAGTCTTTGGTTCTGCTTATGGTTTCTTTGAAAGTGTGGGTAAGATCCAACCAGGCTCATCTTTCAAACTGCAATTAAACACCATCTTAAACAATATCACAAAGAGAGGTCCTTTCATTGGTAACCATGCTGGTATTTTGGCTATGAACTATAACATGATAAACAGTGGTTTGGATTACTACAGGAACAAACATGATGACTATAATACTCTTGCTGCCGGTGCTCTAACTGGTGCTTTGTTCAAATCCACTAAAGGTTTGAAACCAATGGTTTATGCTTCTGGTTTATGTACTCTTGGTGCTGGTGTTTGGTGTGGTTTTAAGAGAGTCTATTTGAACTCTGATGAAAGTGGTAATAAAAAGTTAGAATAAAATAGTGAATGTCAACTATATGTTTAACTAAATAAATGAAAAAAAAAAATGAAATGTATATAGCATGTATATAAATAACGATTATAAAGCATTCATGTTTTTTTAATAATTAAGCAATAGCTTTATAAAAAAATAAGTTCAAAAAAAATTCTTTTTCTGTTATATGAATATAAATATTATTTATAAGTTTATATATAAATATATATATAATTAATCAAATCCTGTTATTTTTTGTAAAGATATGAAACTTGGTTCAAACCAGTTTTCCCTTTTTGCCAATTTTTCTTCAATTGGTACATCAGATATATGCAATTTGCTCATCATTTAGTGCTTCTTTATCAAATTCATAAAATAAATCATCTTTATCACTATCATTTATTTCCTGTTTATAATCTTCATTTTCAGCTGATGAAACACCATTGAATAATAATCTGTTAGGTGTTCTTGGTCTCATTAACAAATGTCTTCTTTTTATAAAATCTTTGCTTGAAAATGCTATCAACTTATCCTTTATTTGATCGTTTTTAACACCCATATCTAATAAAACGGCTGCTAATCCAGCAACACTTGGTGTAGCCATGGAAGTACCACTAAACTTCACTGGATTATCAAAATCAGAAAATGATAAGGACTCGACTTTGACTCCAGATGCAAAGATATCTACACATTCACCCCAGTTACTGAAAGAAGCAATTTGATCATTCTTGTCATCTATAGCTCCTACTGTTATAGCAGCAGGTTCACTGGCAGGTGAGTTTAAACAAGCATTCATATTACTATTTCCTGCTGCTACAACCATAACCATTCCATTATCTACTGCTGCTTTAACAGCTTCATTTAAAATTTTAGATCTGAAGGAACCGAGAGAAAGGTTTGCAACAGATTTTTTACCAGTCTTTATCATATCACCAACAGCAAACTCTATAGCAGAGATTACAGTTGTCAAATCACCTTGACCATTTTTGTTAAGACATTTGACTTCAACTAATTCACAGTTTTTGCAAACACCATAGTCCTTAGATCCAACAATTCCAGCAACATGAGACCCATGTCCATTGAAATCACCTGAAGGTTCATTAACAAATGATTCTCCATGTCTGACTCTACCTCCCAATTGAGGATGGTTT
>LXPE01000004.1:0-19558 GCA_001664025.1 Hanseniaspora valbyensis NRRL Y-1626
ATATATATCACTGTTACTAGTTATATCTTCATATTTAATGTGTATTATAATTAATTATTGTTGAATATAATATCCAATTGTTTACATTTAATAAATATTTTTTATAAATATCTTATATATTATTTGTTGTGTATTAAGACTAGTTAAATAATCATATGTAAACATAAAATTTACCATTAAAAATTTAAAAACCTGTTTATCTACTACTTTTTAATACTTTTTTTGATCAACCAATATATTCTACTCTCAGAAACATATAACTACAATATCTAACCAATATCTCAAATTCTTAATATATTTTTATCCACTTTTGTTATCTGAAATTAATCAAATTTGTATGTTCGGGTAAAAAAATAAAACATTAGTAAACAAAAAAAACGTAAACAAACAAAAAAAAAACGTGAACAAATTATATACAATTAATATCAAATAAAGTAACCAACATCTCAATTATAAAGAAAACTATATTAATATTTTTAGAACAATTTATATATATATATTTTAATACTATATCATTTATTATTTTTCATTTACTCTTTTGAATCAAATATAATAATATATATCTCGAACTTGTAATTATAAATATCAGTTAAACTCTCGTAACTCCATTCAAATTATTTTTCTTTTTCTTAATTCTTATTTATATATTTACATCTTTTTTATCTCATCATTGTGGTTATTTTATTTATTTATTTATTAGAATATATATAAAATAAAATTTTAATTTTACTAAATTAATATATGTAAACATACAGTTAAACTTTATGTTTTTTGTTTTTTTTTTACATTATAATTTTCTTCTTTAACTAAACAACATATTTTTCTCTCATTAACAACTTCATAAAATATTAAGCCTTTATCACAAAATCTTAATCTCTTCCTGTTATCTTATCTTTTTATTAAAATTTGTTATGCTGTATGTTTGTGTAATAAAAATAAAATTAGTGAACAAACAAAAAAAAAATTAAAAACATTATATAAACTAGTCAATATATATTAATTATAAGTCAGTTAATACTAAATATGGTTAATTTATTTTTTTGAATTCTTTTATCATATAGTTATTGTTTTGTCATTATCTTTAATAAAATCAAAGTGTTGCACTATTATCTCTCATTAATCTCAAATTAAATCCATTTCTTGATCTTCTCTTTCTTTCTTCATATTTTTTGAATCTTTTGTGAGCAATCAAAACAAATGTCATGCAAATGATTTTTTCATTGAAATCATTTAAAAAATTATTGTCATGGTATTGAACTTTCCCATTTGATGGCTTGATGCTGTTTACTAATTTTAACAAACCCATGTATTCACTTTTTGTATAAGTTATCCATTTGTTTGATCTTTCTGTGTTGTCAAATTCACAAACAATTAATTTATCATTTGAAATTAATTTATAGTTATTGTTTATAAAAAAACCATCTACTATGACATTACCAACATTATCATTGTAAATCCATTTGGCATTTGGAAACACAGAATTTTCCACTTCAATGTAATCATGAAAATTTTTAAAAGTCATTACTATATGATCGTTTCTGAATTTTAATGTGTATGTTCTAGAGGTTGACAAAGAAAGCAAGGCCATTTCATTTTTGATTTCAGAAAAGACTACTTTGTAAATAGATATATTGTGTTCCTCATTGTTGCAAATAAATTTGTATTCTCTGTTGTCCAAATGTTCAGCCATCATTTGTTGTCTTTTATCATTATTTTCATCAAAAGGTAAAACAATATACTTGTAAATAATCAGATTACTTCTTTCTTTGCTTAACAAATATGAAGCATCTTTTTTTAGTTGACATTGAAAAAGAGGTATACCAATGTACTTAAAATCATCTAGTCTTTGGATGGATGAAGATTTATGCAACTTGTTTCCTGTTTTTTTAAATAATTTCATTGACTCTAAAGAAGAGAATGTATAAGTAGAATCACTAAATATAGATGTCAAGTTAGTGTAGAAAGGAATATTATTAACAGTAACATTCTTATTTATAAAACAATTTTCAGACATTTTTAAAACAAAAAAAATTATTGGCAAATATGGTAGTTCTTTTTTCTTTGTTTTGGTTATATATATATATACATATTATAAAGACATTTTGTACAGATTAATAAATTTAATTAAAAGCTAAACATATCCTCTGTATTTATATAAATATAAATATATGTACTTATTTGCAATACTTTCTATGATAATCCCTTTTCTTGCTGAAATTTAATTAAATAGGCTGAAATTTGATAAATCCATTTTTTTTTGGACCCTATTTTTCATTTCACATCAAAATACCTCAATCCATTTTTTTTTGTTTTTTTTAAAAAAAAAAACATAAACTCTTTTTTTCCCTCCTTTTTAACAAAAAAACTAAAAAGAATCAATTCAGCCACAAAAAAAAGGATAAAATTATAATTATTTAAACTCAAAACTACGTATTATTCAGTTTTTCTTGTAGTAGGGGCAATTTTTATATTCTTTTTAAGGAATGATGTATAGAAAGTATAATCATTACCGTTACTAAATGGTTAATTTTTCTTTTTTTTTCCGTTCTCTTTAATCTCTCAATCAAAATAACATTGAAAATTAAATACATACGAAGAGCATTCAAACTCACGTCATTTTGATCAATTATTTATTAAAGACAATTTCAGCCTCAATAATCTCACTACTAGAACAGTTAAAAAAAAAAAAGACTCATTCAAAAACTTCATTTCAAGTTTCAGTGAAAAAGTATCATCTCTTGGCTGAACTGAAAAATAATATAATTAGTGAACAAAAACATACATTAATAGTAAACCTACCATTTATAAAAACATGTAACACTTTTTTGTACAATTATATTTATTCTACAATGTTTAATTATATTGTATTTGTTTACAATTAATAATAATATTTTATTAATATCTTATATATTATTTGTTGTTTATTTCACATCACTATATAATTAAATGTAAACATAAGTTTCAATAATAAAAATTTAAATCTTTTCAATTTATTGTTTTTTATTATTTTCTTTGAACAACCATATAAAACTACTTTTATTAACAACTGGTTTAAATATCTGAAATATAATGCCGAACCCTCTTGTGTTTTTATCAATGCTTTTTATATATTTAAAATATTTGGGTAATGTTTTAACAAGATTAGTAAACAAACTTTTTAAAAAAATAAAGAAAAATTAATTTTAAGATCATATACAAAATAATCACATAATTTTTATTCTTTTTATTAATTAAATTAAATCTAATATAAACACATACATATTAAAGAGCAATATCTTTATATTTTTCACTTCTTTTTTCAAGAGTGATTTTTTCTAAAGCTGGCCAATAAGCCTCATGTTCATATTTGAACAATAGGGAACCACCATAATCTTTATCCAACATTTCCTTTGGAATATGTTTGGTAATATTTGAAACATCTAGGTTAAATTTGGCCCTTGTCTTTTGATCCATAAAAGGAGACATCACAGCAAAAGCAGCTTTTGCCAACCAATGTATATTGAACAAATATGCTTTCCCCAATCTCTCAGGATAGTGAGTTTGTAATATAGCTTGAACTTTTCTTCCCATATGCATTGCTGGTTTTCGTTTAGGTAAATGTTCAAGATCTGGATAATTTTTTTTGAAATCTATTATGATGGTCATTTGTTCTTGCAAATCTTCATCCATTAAATCAATGCATCTTTCTATCATAAATATAGAATGTTGGATCAATCTATCTGATGGATCAGTGTTTTTTCTACCATGCTTCAAATACAAAATTGGTCTCAATTCATTGTCATATCCCAAAAGAACTTGTTTACCAGTTTCATTTTCTATAGATAAATCATCAAATCCAAGATATTTTTCTCTTTCTGTCTCATCTTTTACTTCCTCTTTCAGTTTCACAATACCAAACTCTCTTCTCCATGCAATAGTAGCTACTAATCTTTGTTTAGCAACATCCAAAGCCCATTTAGAGGCTCTTAGATATCTGTATAAACATTTTTCAGTAATCCATTTGATTTCAATAGGTGCAAGAGCTTCAAGAGTCATGTTTTCCAACTCTTGTTCCTGTATGAAATTTTCAGCATCTTCTTCTTTCACAGGATATTTTTCTGTACTTGTGATAAATCCTCTTAATAGTTCAAATTTTTCAAGTTGTTCTTCATCATAATCAATTGGGGTTTGTTTATATTTGTCTTTTAAGTATTGTGGTATATCAGCTATTGGTGTGTTTGTTACAGCAGCTTCCTCTTCTTCTACTTCTTCTTCCTTTGGTTGTTGTTTAATAGTTTCTTCTGTAGTTTCTGGTTTAGAAATTTCTTCTTTAAGTTCAGTTGTAGGCATTATACTAATTTAAAAAATAAATAAAGGGTTATACTATGGTTTGGTATTTTATGTTTAATTTTTCTGTGTATATATATATATATATATATATATATATTTTTTTTACTGATAAAATGATTGTAGCTCGCTTATATAATGAAGAGGAAAAAAAAATGTCAATTTTGATTTATAAAGGTTTATATAGATTCCGCTTTCCCTTTATGGCTGACAAAAAAAAAAAAAAATTAAAAAAAAAAAACATAAGCAACATCTTTTTAATCAAATTGCACCCTATTTTAAATCAAAAATAATCTTTAAAATCGAGTATTGATTTATTAATAATAAATTTTGATAAGATCATTTATTGCATTTTCTTTTTTTGCAACTGCTTTTGCTTAGAATATTCATAAGATACAAGAATAAATAACCTTTTTTTAAATATCAATTTTTAAATATCAATTTTTTTCTTTTTTCTTCATTATCATCGTTTGTAAACTATTTACAATTTTCATTTTTCTTCTATATATAATGTTAATAATAATAATAATAATAACTAAATTGCAATATCCTTATACTTTTCAGCCCTTCTTCTCTCAGTCAACTCTTGCAAAGCTGGCCAATACTCTTCATGCTCATATTTAAACAAAATCAAACCACCATAATCTTTATCTAGTTGTTCTTTTTTAACATATTGTTCAACATCCTTAACATCATATATTATCTTAGATCTTGTCATTGGGTCTATAAACGGTGATATTAAATTCAAAAAACTTTTTGCTATCCAATGCATATTAAACAGCAAAGCCCTACCTAATCTCTCTGGATAATGGGTTTGTAAAATATGTAAAACTTCTTTACCAACAGACAATGGAGGTAATTTACTTGATACTTTATCAACATCATCAAATTTACTCTTAAAATCAATCAATAAAGTCAAAGATTCTTGCAATTCCTCATCCATAAGATCAATGGCTCTCTCTAACATGAAAACTAAATGCTGTACTTGTCTCTTAGATGGTTGTGTGTTTTGTCTTCCAGGTTTCAAATACAAAATAGGTCTTAGTTCATTATCATAGCCTAAGATGACTTCTTTACCAGTTTCATTTTCTTCAGAAGTATCTTCAAAACCTATATAATTAATTTTTTCTTGTGTATTTTCAACTTCTTCTTTCAATTTTATAATTCCAAACTCTCTTCTCCAACTTACTGTCAAAACCAATCTTTCAATAGCATCTTTTAAAACCCATTTACAAGCTCTCAAATATCTATACAAACATTTGTCAGAAAGCCAATAACGTTCTATCTCACTCAATGGTTTTAATTCCATGCTCTCTAAATTGCTATCTTGAACAAAGTTTTTAGTATCTTTTTCTAAAACAGGGTAATCATTTTTAGAATCAATATATTCTCTCAACTCTTTGAATTTGTTTATTTGTTCTTCATCATAATTTATTGGTTTTGGTTTATAATTGTCAACCAATTCTTGTGGAATATGAGTGACAGGTTTATTTAGCTTTATATATTTGCTTGGGTCTTCCTCTTTGACTTCTTGTTTTTTACTTCTTCTGAACATAACTTTTTTTATTATTACTTTAATCTTGGTTTCTTTAATTAATATTATCTATCTATCTTATTTAATTTAAATAAAAATTTGTTTTTAAACTTTTTAATTTTATAATACTGTTGAGTGAAAATAATTTATTACTAATATTTTTTATTTATTTTTACATCTTGTTACAAAGAACGCGCTATTAAATATTTTAGAATTTCGGTTAAGGAGAATTATATAATTAAAAAAAAAATATATAGGAGTAAAAATGGCTTTAAGGACGCCGAATCCCGATAAACCTTATGCAACAAAATTTTAACAACCAAAAAAAAAAAGTCCATGGAGCTTTTTATTTTATTTTATTTTATTTTATTTTTTTTTATTTCAGAAAAAAATATATATGAAAAAAAAAGCATGACCTAAAAACTATTTTTATTACCCGAACACATTTAAATCTAGAATTAATTTTTTTAAAAAAAAAAATCATAGTTAAAAGCGATACATCTTTTGAATTGATACTTTTTTTATTTTTGATTTATTGGGCTTACGTAATCCTTTTTCAAACTAACACTATAATCACTCCCCTTATTTTATTTAATTTTTTTTTTGTCAATTTAACACCTTGAGTTAAACAAAAAAAAATAATCCTATATAAATAGAGCATTATCCCTTTTCAATTTCCTTTAATTTTATTCCAATCATTTATTAAAATAACAAAAAAATAAATTCATATAATAACCACAATCAACTATTTATATACTTACAAAGATGCCAGGTTCTGTCACTCAAATTAGAAACGCTTTGCTAAATAAAAAAACTTTAGGCTATGGTCTAATGTCTTTCACTTGGAGAGATCCTCCTGTTCCATTTGAAGAAGCTGCTAGCACAATGAGAGAATTATTGAAAACAGTACCTTCTGATACTCACAAGATTTTGTTCAATCTAGGTGAATTTTATGGTGAACCATTTTTGAATTTGAAGTATGCCAAAAATTTCATTGATACTTTAGATCCTACTGAAAAAAAGAAAATAATGGTATCTGTGAAAGGTGGTATGAATAATGCCACTATGACTCCAAATGGGACTAGAGAGTGGATCACAAACTCTGTTGAAGGTTGTTTGAATGTTTTGGGTTATATTGATATCTTTGAATGTGCAAGATTGGACACTGAACATTGGGAAGAATCCCTTGACACTTTGATTGAGTATGTTGATGCTGGTAAGATTGGTGCTTTGTCTTTAAGTGAGGTTACTAAAGAACAAATTGAAATGATTTTCAACAAAAAGAACTACAAGGATTATATCGCTTCTGTTGAATTAGAACTTTCTTTATTCTCTAAACAAATTATTGATAATGGTACTTGTGATTACTTGAATGAAAAAGGTATTCCAATTGTCTGCTATTCTCCATTAGGTAGAGGTTTGTTGACAAACCAAATCAAGTCTACTAAAGATATTCCAAAAGGTGATTTCAGAGCTATGTTAAAAAGATTCCAAGGTGATGCTATGGCTCATAACATGATATTGGTTAAATTCTTAGAAGAAAATTTTGTTGAGGGTAAAGATAGAACTTTGCCACAATTAGCTTTGGCTTGGGTTAGAAAAAATAGTTCCACTTTCAAAAATATCAACTTCATTCCAATCCCATCTGGTACCACTCCGGTAAGAGTTAGAGAAAATTTCACTATCAAGAATTTGACTGATGAAGAATATGAAAAGATTAATGATTTCTTGAAATCTTTCAAAACTTCTGGTGACAGATATGAAATGGCTTAAGTCAAAAGAAGAAAAAAAAATAAGAAATATATATATATATATATTCTAAATTAAATATTATAATAGCAATTTTGAAGTTTTTTTTATTTTATATTTTTATATTAGGAGTCCGTTGTTTAAAGAGACATTTTGGTCTCTGTATCTTTGATGAGTAAGGAGAACAAAAGTCATTGCAACAATTTGTTTATCATCTAGGCCTTTGTTTGAATTTTGAACTACCAAAGTACCAATACTTTCACTATCTTTTAAATCCTTATATTCTGCAATTATCTGTCCATTTGAGACAAGAGTGTATTGATCATTTGTAGTGAAACCATTAGTAATCACATTTTCAGTATTATTCTTAAAAACCCATTTAGCATTATCAAAATCAGGAACATCCAAACAGTTTATTTCAACATAATCATGAAATCTAAAGTATTTCATCTCAATTTTTTTAATATTGCTGTCGTTTAAAAAATCTATGTCATAGACTCTGTTTATTTTGAATGCTGTTTTTAAAGGTCTTTTGCTTTTAATCTTACAATATTCAATTTTTTTGTCAAAACAAAGATCATCATTGAGCAAGTATTTGTTGATTATAAGATAGTTTTTATTAGTGTTTAATAATATGTTTATATCACTATATATTTGACATTGAAACAATGGAATAGCTGTGGATTTATCCTTTTTTAATTCACACTTGTTTGAGTTGAATTCAGAGAGTGATTCTAATGAGGTGAAACAATATATTGAGGTTGGACTCTTTGAAGAGTCTAATAAAAAGTAGTAATCTTTATCTTCTAACTCAAACATTATCTTTTTTTTTTTTTCTTTTGGTTTGATAAATGAGATGGTGTATAAAGATGATATAATTTTATTTTTTTTTATCGCATAGTTTTTTTTTTTTTTTAATTTCTTAAAAATTTATGTTTTTACTCTATAGAATATAATATACATATATTTTGTAAATTTATATATAATTTTGTTTATTTTTATTTTTTTTTATCTATATTTATATTTCTTTTTTGTTATATGTTTATATGTTATTTTATTTATTTATTTATTGTATGATTTGTTATTTTATTTTCTTTATCACTTCTTGTGCAAATGTCTTAACACTTTTTTGTCAATACCAACAAAAGAAACAATCAAGATTATATCAGCAAGCATCAAGACAGAACCAGAGATAATGAATCCATATCTCAAGAAACCACCTTGAACAACATACCCGGAGATCAATTGACCTAGACATCTAGCAAGAGTCTTACCAACATTGACAATCCCCATGACTCTTGTAATTTCATTAGCATCAACCAAATCTGTCAAAAGAATTTGTCTTGGAGTAACATCCATCGAAGCTGTAGCATAGTAACCCATCAATGCAGATATACTTGAACCGATACTAAATTCTAATAATGGAATTGCAATCAAAAAAATTGCAGAGATAGATTGAACTATAAAAGTTGCTTTAACAGGACCAACTGCATATGTGATCATGGAAGATGGGAAGACAGTAGATGCTGTTATGATTTTACCAACTGAGAATAATAAACCCAAATGTGTATATGTCATTAAAAAAGTCTTTTCATAATAATAAGGAATCCAGGAAGTAATCAACCCATATGAAAAGGAATCAAGCATAAAGATTACTAATAATTTGATCAAAATATTAATTGTTTTTTTAGACAATTGGGAAGTGTCTCTTGTGATTGGAATTACAGTGGAAGAATTGTTTCTTCTTGAAGAAATTGTTCCTTCCAGATCATTAATGATAGCCTTTGGAGGATTCAAATTGACATTACCTGCTTGAGAAGGAGGATCCAATAAATTCAATGTTGGTTTAAAAGGTTCACATGAGGAAGAAGAATTAGTATCATTTTCCATATGCTCAACAGTTTGTTCTAATAAAGGAACTTCTTGTTCTTCATAATCTTCATCTTCTTGGTAAGCAAAATTCATATTGACAGCAGGACTGAAGAATTGGGTAGCAAATAGTTTAATCAAAGATAAACCACAATAAACACCAAAGATAAACTTATAACAACTTAGATATGAAGTATAGATTTGATTATCAATCAAAACATCAACGATTGTACCAGCAACCCAACAACCTATACTGAAACCTATGGATGAGAATAAATAATGCCATGAGTAAATGATAGGTCTATATTTCTTTCTTGTCAAATGGGCCATACAGGATTCTTCAATAGATTTGAAAGGACCAACATCTGAACCATCACCAACGATACCTAAAGTTGAGACAATCAATAAAACAGTGAAATTTTTGTCATAAATGATAAAAGTTAACCCATTGATAAACATTAAAATGATACCTAATTTGATAATATTAGATCTTTTCCAAGAATCAGCATACCAAGTCAAAACCCAAGATAATAAAACATCACCAAAAAGAGTCAAAGATAAAAAGACACCAATCTTTTCAGAATTATATTTCAATTCTTTGAAATAGAAAATTAAGATTTGATTCAAAAGACCATATTGCAATTGTCTAATGAAAACACATAAATATAAAATTCTTATATCTCTATCTGATTGGGTCAGTAAAATGTTTATGTATTTGTTTTCATGTATTTTTTTAAAAATGGATTTTCTACTAGTTCCTACTTCTTCTTGTTGCTGTTGTTGATTTTCAGACATAACAATAGATTGGTCATTTGTTTCAAAAGTGTTATTTTCGTTACTGGGTAATTCTGTTGAAGCCATAATATTTAATAGATGGAATATAATGTCCTATGAGAAGAAGAAAAAAAAGATAACAATAATGAATAAGGATGATATTCTTTCTTGGTTATAGAATATAATAATAATAATTAATAATAGTTAATTTATTATATATATATGTATATATAAAGGAGTTTTCTCTATTTAAAAAAAAGTATATATTATTTATAAACAAAAATCTTAACACCTTATATTTATTCATTTTATAAATTTAAATAATAATAAAAAAAATTAATTTAATTTAAGAAGATAAAATATATATTTTATGCAACAGCCTAGTGTTACACACACACACACGTAAAAAAAAAAAAAAAATTTTTTTTTTGTTTTTTTTTGTTTTTCTAAGTGTAATTTATTTATTTTGGTGTAAAAGCACGTTTCTCTCTTTCTTTTATAATCAAAGCCCCCCTTACATATATATTATATTCTATATTTTTTTGTTATTGTTATAATCATAAATATATATTTAGCCCACTTATATATTATTATTATTATTATACACAAACAAACAAATATATATATATATTAACAAGTAATTCTATATTTATCATTATTACGTATCTTTATGATAATTTAACAATGTTTCATATCCATAAATATTTAATTTTATAATTTGTTTTTATATTTAATAAAACTTTTTATTATTGTATTTTTTTTTTTGTGTTTAATTATTCTGTTATATCCGTTATCTAAACACTGATAGAATGTGTTAATTTTATGATTTTAATGATTTTTTAATTTTTTTTAATAAAAAAAAATAAAAAATAATAAAACTACCATATGATACACGTGATAAACTTTTCTTTTTTTTTTTTTTTTTTTAAATTTTTTATTGTTATTTGTCACAATCAAAAAAAAATAAATAAAATAATAACTTAATTCTTTTCTGGAGAGAAAACTTTAAATAAAAGTAAAAAAAATAATAATATTAATACAAGTAATAAATATCAAAACGATTGACAATAAACCAAATATATATATATATATATATATTATATCAACTTATATAACAATCTCACATCATATCTATCTCATACTATTTATTTATATAAAGATATAAAATGAGTTCAGTTGATAATAATAGTAATAATACTATTACTCCAGATTCCTTTCATAATAACACTAATAATAATAATAATGGGAATCAAGATAATATAAATAGTGATAATAAAACTCCTACCAATATTACAAAAAAAAGAGTCAGAAAACTTGCATGTATTGAATGTAGACAACAAAAGACTAAATGTGATTTAGATACTTGGGCAGATGGGGTAAAGAAATGTAGCAGATGTTTGAAAAAAAATAAAGAATGTATTTTGCAAGAAGATTTCAAAAGAACATATAAAAGGAAAAAATCAAAACTTTTGGAAGAAAAATTACTAGATATTGCTAAAGATATAATGGATATAAATGATGGTAGTTATTTAAAACACAATGAACTAAACGGAAGTGATAAACAACAATTAATTATACAAAAACTTTATAATGAAAGAGACTCTATAATGAAACTTTTAAGCAATACTGAAAAGAATCCAAGTATAGAACCTAGTCCTATAGTGGCTATACCACAAGCAAACAAAAATGCTTGTATCACTAGTGAAAATGAAATGAGAGCTAATAATGGAGAACCTTTAAATACAAGTGATGTTCTAAATTATGATATAATAAGTATTAAATCACAAAAATTAGAATCTTTTCTTGATAATATGTCAATAAAGACTTTGGGAAATGTTACTCTTCAACCTGAAATGATTAAAGAATTGTATCTTGAATTTGTAAACAACTACCATATCTTTCTGCCTATTGTGGATATAAGCAAAGACCCAGAGATCATTTATAATCTCTCGCCTTCCTTATTCTGGGTTATAATTCTAATTGCAATGAGAAGACTCAAAAGATACCATCAACCATTAAATGAACCAGTTCCTGCAAATAATAAAAAAATTTCAGAATTAAATATACATCCAAACTCTCCAATGAAAAATTTATCAGTCTTAGTCAAAAACATTATGGCAGAGATTACTATGCAACCTATTATTAAATATTATTTTATGGATGAGGAGTTAAATAGTAGAGAAGCCAAATTTGAACCTATTTTAAATGTTTCTTCTGTATACTCTGTACAAGGTTTTTTACTTTACTCCTTTTGGCCTTCTTCTTCCTCTTCTCTAAGTTGTGATACTTCATGGAACACTATTGGTTCTGCAATGATGCAAAGTATCAGACTTGGTCTAAATTCTGCACAACATTCTGTTGAATATAAAACAAACAACTTACAATTCATAACTGATCAAATAAAAACATGGGTAGCTAATAATGCTTTATCTCAATATATTGCAGCCACTTTTGGTTTCCCAAGTTATATTTCTTTAGATTATGCTATATTAAACAATTGTGAATTATCAATATACGGAGATTCATCTAAAATCATTGTTTTGAATAAACCATTGAAGCAAATGTTACATATAATGAAATTTCAAAACACTTGTATAAAAACATTGAACTCTAATGTTGTTGATCCATTAGGAAGAATCAGTGAAGAAGAAAAATATCCTTTACTACTTAAACTACAACAAGATTTGAATGGACTTGAAATTAAAATGAAACAAGATTCTGAAATTGATGATATTAGAAAGTTTTTTATATTAACAACAAAGATTAGTTTATTGTCAAACTATTTCATCAACAGTAATCATAAAAAAACTAGTAATACAACCAATAATAGTGAGGGAGAAGAACCAGATATTGATGGCATAGAAAAGGATAATCAAGAAAACAATAACAACGACATTAATGTCAAAAACCAAGCTAAAGATGAATTAGCTGATGAAGAACAAAGATTCACTAGCAAGTTTTTAAAAGATTACTCTGTAGAGACTGCTGATATAAAGACAAAACTTGGACTAACAAATTTAAACAACACATGCATTGAATTAATACAACATTGCCATAAAATGAATCAAAAGAGACCAGATGTTATCAGATACCTACCGGGTGTTTTTGTTTTGAATATTTGGCAAGCTGCATCCATCATTTGTAAATTATCATTTTCATCCTTGCAAACAAATATTGATTTGAAAAAATGTAAAAGAACTTATGATATCGCTGTTAAATTGACACAGGGATGTTCTTTGATTAAATTTGATTTGCCTTATAGATCATCAAGAATCATGAAATCTATTTGGTATATTTTTGAAAATTTATACACTGAATGGTTGAAAAAACATCCTCAAGATGAATTTAATTTAAACTTAAACATTCAAAATAGATTATCTGCATCTGTCTTTTTTGATTGTTTATATGTTTTGAAAGAACATAGTGGTTTAAAAAAAAAACAATTAATGATGAAGAAAGAATTGTTACAACAAAAACAAGCTACCAACGGTAATGGTACTAATAATAATAACAACAACAACAACAAAAATAATAATAATAATACAGCTAACAATAACAATGGTACTGGTAATAACACAGACAAGATTAATGCAAGAAAAATTATTGCCACTATACCATTAGATCCTGAACCAATCACTGCACCAGTTACTCAAAGTGAAATAAGCAGTCCATATAGTACAAGTCCTGACAACAACTCTGCAACAAAATCTCCAAGAGTAGAATTGAATGTTAATAAAAAAGAAATATTAGATTTGAAAAGTATTTTAAATAAAACATCTCCACCTATAAATAATCCAAAACATAACATGCATATTCCTTCAATTTCAAGATCAGGCTCTCCATTCCCATTACTAGTTAACAAGAACTTAGTCAATTTAGATAGAGATATAAATGCTACTACTAGATCTTCATATCTCAGAGAACAAACTCAACAACAACAGCCACAAGCATCTCCAGCAAATACCAACACAAATTCAAATAATGATATCTTACATAGTATTTTAGATCAACAACAGCAACAACAATTATTTTATGCTAAATCACCACATTTAATCAATATGAACAGTGTCAACATGCATATAGGACAAAACAGTATAGTAATGAGTCCAAAAAACATTGGAACTAATTCTCCTGCCACACACATGCTTTTCCAATCATTAGCTGCTGATACTAATGGCAACAATATGATAGCCACACCACAACCAATTCAAAAATTCAATGAGATTGAAATGTTTGAAGAAATCAATAAGATTCCAACTATTAATACAGCTAGTAACAGTAATACTGGTGGATCATCTATCTTGGCTACTGTGAGCAATAAAGATGAAAGTGAAAGTGTTGCTAGTAGCAGCAATAATAATAATGTTTTCTTAGACAATGAATTGCTTTGGGATGATGTTGATATGTTGATGAACGAATTTGCCTTCAATCCAACAGTATAAAAGAGAGAGAGAGAAAAGAAAGGGAAAATAGGTACTCTTATATATATATATATTTAATTAAGTATACTTTATTTATTTAGATCTTTTTTTTTTCATGTTTGATTAACAAGTTTAATTAAACTAAATTTTTTTAAGCGCATCACGTGAAATCCTTGTAAGAATTATTATTGTTTTTTTTTTTTGGAAACTTCTCTCCTAAAAAGGAAAAACTCTAACTCTTACAATTAACTCCGAAAAAGAAATTTTTTTTTTTTTTCATAGCAGAAGAAAAAATAAAACTAACAAAAAATTTTTCTTCTTATAAATTTTTTTTTTTCGAAAAAAAAAAAAAAAAATTTTCAATCACACATCTCTCAACATAGAAAAAAAAAAAGTAATTATATACTTAATATATCTGTTAAAAACCCAAGAATAAGCCTATATCCATTTAATCTTAACTTAATTTTAAATTTAATTTCTTAAATCATTTGTATTTTTTAAGTATTATTTTTATTTTGTGTGTGTTTTATTTTCTCTTAGAATCCAACTCATAGATCGATATATATATATATATACATAATGGCCGTTGATAAATTTGGTAACAACATTGAAGATGATGAAGATGTCATTGTTCAAGAAGATGAAGAATATGAACAACAAGATGATCAATTTGAAGATGAAGAATTAACCACTAAAACTAAAAAGACAGTCACTTTCCAAATAGAAGAAGACTCCAATGCCAACAAACTTGCTGAAGATGATTTGAGAAAGAAAGAATTTGAAGAAGGTGGTGGTTTACCTCAACAACCAGAAAACCCAGATTTTACTAAATTGACCCCATTATCTCCAGTAATTATTAATAGACAAGCCACCATAAATATTGGTACTATTGGTCATGTAGCACATGGTAAATCTACTGTTGTCAGAGCCATCTCCGGTGTTCAACCAGTCAGATTTAAAGATGAATTAGAAAGAAATATTACCATCAAATTGGGTTATGCTAATGCCAAGATTTATAAATGTTCTAAATGTCCTGAACCAGATTGTTACAGATCTTTCAAGTCTGATAAAGAAATTTCTCCAAAATGTCACACTGAAGGGTGTGATGGTGTATATGAAGTTGTTAGACATGTTTCCTTTGTTGATTGTCCAGGTCACGATATTTTAATGAGTACTATGTTGTCCGGTGCCGCTGTTATGGATGCTGCTTTGTTATTGATTGCTGGTAATGAACCATGTCCACAACCACAAACTTCTGAACATTTGGCTGCTATTGAAATCATGAAGTTGAAACACGTTATCATCTTGCAAAACAAAGTTGATTTAATGAGAGAAGAAAGTGCTTTGGAACATGAAAAATCTATTTTGAAATTTATTAAAGGTACTATCGCTGATGGAGCTCCAATCATACCAATTTCTGCTCAATTGAAATATAACATTGATGCTGTCAATGAAAGTATTGTCAAGAGTATTCCAATCCCACCAAGAGACTTTATGGCCACTCCAAGATTGATTGTTATCAGATCTTTTGATGTTAATAAACCAGGTTCTGAAATCAGAGACTTGAAAGGTGGTGTCGCTGGTGGTTCCATCTTGAATGGTGTTTTCAAATTAGGTGATGAAATTGAAGTTAGACCAGGTATTGTCACCAAGGATAAACAAGGTAAGATCCAATGTAAGCCGATCTTTTCCAAGATTGTTTCCCTATTTGCTGAAAATAATGACTTGAAATTTGCTGTTCCCGGTGGTTTGATCGGTGTTGGTACTAAAGTTGATCCAACATTATGTAGAGCTGATAGATTAGTTGGTCAAGTCGTTGGTGCTAAAGGTCACTTACCAAGCATTTATACTGATATAGAAATCAACTACTTTTTGCTAAGAAGATTGTTGGGTGTAAAGACTGATGGTTCCAAGCAAACTAAAGTTAGAAAATTAGAACCAGGTGAAGTATTAATGGTAAATATCGGATCTACTGCCACTGGTGCTAGAGTTGTTGCTGTCAAAGCCGATATGGCCAGACTTCAATTGACTTCTCCTGCTTGTACTGAAGTTAACGAAAAGATTGCTTTGTCTAGAAGAATTGAAAAGCATTGGAGATTGATTGGTTGGGCTACTATTAAGAAGGGTACTACTTTAGAACCTATTTCAGCATAAATGTGTATATACAATTATATATAAATATGGATATTATTAGTTGCATATTGACTTTTAACAACAACGAAAAAAAAAAAAAGAAAAAAGAAAAAAGAAAAAAAATAGTAATAAAAGAATAAAAATTATAATTAAATTTTAAAAGATCAGAATTAAAAAATTTAATTTTTTTTTTTTTTTTTTTTTTTTGTAATTGTTTCTATAAAAAAAATTATTACTTACTCTACATAGATTCATTGTTTAAAAATTTTGGTAGTGAATCAGTTTCCATTATTTTATAAAGTTTCATATTAACTTCTTCAAATAATGGTTTTAATTTAGTTAAAATGAAAACCGATTGTTTAATTATAGTATCTGTTGATGTTTCTGATAATTCACTATTTAGAATTTTAGTTGAAAACAGACTATCTGAACTACTATTTACTATTTGAACATTTTTATAATTCAATATATCCAATTTTTGTGGTTTATCATCTCTTTTCAAGTTATTTATAGGTATATTATCTAACTTTAATATTTGATTCTTTGATAAATCATTAGTTTCTATTGCTTTTGATGTTGTTTCTCTAATTTTTTTAATCTCTTTTTCTTCCTCTTTTGTATCAGATAAATTTAAGCATGAACCTTTTGTTTTCAATAATTCATTAACTTTTGCTGAAATTGGAGAACTTGAACCAAGAATTACTACGGAAATAGAAGATCTTAATTTATAGTCAATATTTATCAATCTTGGAGAGCCTTGTGCAATGTATGTGGAGAAAATTTGATAAATCATTGATAAACAATCATCTGCCTCTTTCACCAAAGCATTATTTATAGAAGAATAAACAGTAGTAGCTTTGACTCCATGTTCATGTAATTGTTTATTTTTAACTCTACTATAAATTAAATTTTCTAATAAATCCATTTTTTTCAAGAATTTTTTAATATCTGAGTATGCATAAAAATTCTCAGCACATAATTCTTTATTCAAATGGGACTGAAATAAAAATCTTTTACCAGGATCATTCAAAATAGCTTCCAAAGTAGAATTTTTAGAATTTTTTTGTTCCAATGATTCAATTTTTTTATCATCAGGTGTAATATTTTTTTTGACATCAGTGTTGTCTATTTGTTCATCACTCCTTATGGAAAATATCTCCTCAGAGTTATTGCATTGATAAACTTTGAAAACATCAGTGTTTTCAACTTGATTTTGATGTTGTTTCTTATTCCAATCAGGATATATTTGTTGTTTAAACTTATCATCCCAATTTAAACAGGCACATCCTTCTCTGGAAAATGTATACAAGTTTTTTTTACTAAAAGTAAATTTATTAACTGAAGATAGTGATGGAGGCATGGCAATTGGAATTATTAATCCAGTTTTATAAAAAAAAGAGGCAATGATAATTGCTTCTTTAAAATAAATCAAATCAGTACAATCCATCAGCCATTGTACTATAGCTTTAGTAGAGAAGCAATAAGGAATAACTTTTTTTTCATTTTCTTTAATACTAAACTCTCTATTATGCCATAATCTTAAACCAGATCTTGTAGAGTAATATTGAACATGGGCATCTGAGTCTGGATTAGTGAAAAACTTGTGTGTTAAAGAAGATATCCTATTTGAATCACTTAACAACTCTTCACTGATATTATCAGATAATGCATTTTCATCTGAAAAGGGGTTTTTCGCTTCATTTGCTTCATCATTATTTTGTTTTTTTTTCCCTTCATTCAAAAAATTTAAAACAGTCTCAGTGTTTGCACCAGAAAAATTACAATCATCAAATGAAAAAATATCATTTGTTCTTTCCAATAGTTCTTTTAAAGGAGGTATTTTATCATTTTGCATATTTGGAGACCATATATTTGGAAAATCACCAAGCATATTTATGAAAATTAGTTTAATAAAATAATCATTGAATATAATTCTGTCAGTGATTCCTGATCTTTCAAAACAAAATAATTTTGCAGAATTTAAAGTTGAATACAATATCGGAGGAATATTTTTTATACCCATATCTTTAACATATTTAGTTAATATAGCTACACCTTTAGGGGTTGGTTGTAAAATAACTTTATCTTTAGGTTCTGATCTTGTTCTATCATTTGGAATATGTAGTAGCTTACTACAAACAAACAGTTTTATCAATTGAATAGACATTTCCGGTTTAATCGAATAGGAAATTGACACTGTTGTGGAGTCCATATCAATATTTATGTTAAGTCTTTCCATAGTTTCAATACAAGTTTTTGATAAGAATGTAAAGTAACTATCACTTTCATTGGTTCCTGCTTCCTTCGAAGTAAACAGTTTTCTTTTACTAGTATGTTTTGTCAACTTCCCATTCATATCAAGACAAAGCAGAATGATACAAAAAATGTCTTTAGTATCTTTAGAAAAAATCAAACCTTTAGGGGTTCTATTAAAGTTTTTAGTAGTGACTTCATGAAGAGTTTTTTTTTTTTGTCAGCAGCTTGAATTTTACAAGATTTAGTTATATCAGTGTCATCAGTTTGCAAAAAATTGTTTGTTTTACTATTATTATTACTTTCAGTTAAACTAGATGCAAGGACAGTTTCTGATGATTTATTTTTTAGTTTAAACATGTGATATGCTTTAGAGTTATTTCATGGTACTTTTTAAATATTTATTTATTTTTTTTATACAAAAATTCCTAATCCTTAGTTTATATTTATAAAAAAAGTCCAGTTGTAATTTTTTTTAATTAAAAAAAGAAATATTTTT
>LXPE01000004.1:31412-47939 GCA_001664025.1 Hanseniaspora valbyensis NRRL Y-1626
ATTATGTAAACCTATATTTTAAATTTTAATTAAGTAAAAAAAAAAAAAAAAAAAAAAATATACTTTAATAAATTCAGCCGTTTGGGTTCAAGAAAAAATAAAAAAAAACATTAAAAAAAAAAATCAACTTGATTTTTAGCCATGTGATTATTTTAATTATATCACATGATACGCTATGTGTAATATGATTACCAAAGTTTTATTTTTTTTTTTTCACTTAATTTTTTTCGTTTCTTAACAATTAAAAGAAAAATTTATATATCTAATTATAATAAAAAGATTAAAACCAAAACAATTAATACATATACACTTACCAACAACTATTTTTTTCTCTCTCTTTCAATATGACAGACACACTATCGCTAACAGAACATAAAATTAAAGATTTGATTGAAATTTTTATCGAATTAAATCTAACAGTATATGACTATAGCAACACAGAAGATACACAAAACTCAATTTTAAACAATCTAAATAAAATCTTCACTAACTTGAAAGATTTGAACACAGCCTCATTTGAACTAGCCAACGATAAAAGCGAGACAAGTCAAAATATGAATATTCCACTAGATGTCATCCAATACATTGAAAGCACAAGAAATCCGGATGTGTATACAAGAGAATTTGTTGAGTCTATCAAGTTGGCTAATGATTATCAAAGGGAAAAACAAAGTGCTTTGAAATATATGAGTTTGAAATTGGGTGAGGGGATAATTGAGGCATTTGGTGAAGAAGAAGAAGAAGAAGATGATGATGATGATAAACAAAAGATTAAAGAAGCTGTTGAATCTATTTGGAATCGTGGTAATATCATCAAAGAGGAGGAAGCAAAAAAAAAAAAGAAGAAGAAGAAAATATAACGGAAAAATAGTATTTATGTTTATATAATTAAAGTATATACTGCAAAAAAAAATAATACAAATAAAAATAATAATAATAATAGTTAAAGAATATGAGAAGAAAGAGAAAATAGAGTTTGATTTTGATTTTATTTTGTTATTTACATTGGGAACAATTTTCATTGTCAGATGGTCACGTGAATACTTACAAAAACATTTCTTTTTTTCAATGTTATTTTTTTGTTCTTTCATTAATTTTTTTTTTCAAATCTTCTTCATTTAAACATACTATAAAAAACTTTCATATTCTAATAATATCAACATTCACAACAATCTATAATCATAATCAAAAACCATTATTCATATACTATTATTTATTATTAATAGAATGTCTGATTTGCCTTTAGTTGATATATCTAGTGATGCTGAAAATTTCATTTTTTCAGTTGCATTACATCCTTCAAGAAACGAAATGCTTATAGGTTTTGCAACAGGTCATGTATGCTGTTTAAAATACACAATTGATAAGAAAAAATACAAAAACAATCTTAAACTAGTCTTTGAAAAAACAGGTAAAAATTTTGAATACTCTGTAATGCATGGTGATGATTTGATAAGTGGAGATGATGATCTATTTGAAATTCTTTGGAAGACTAAAAGACATGATAAAGCATGTAGACAAATTTTATATTTAGATGAACACACTGCCGTCTCCATGGGTTCAGAAAACATTTTGAAAAAATTCAAATGTTCTAGTGGTAAAGTCATTGATAAATTAGAATTCCCAGATTTGACAGAAAAGAAAGTGGCTGCTAATTGCATGTACAATTTCAACGATTACGTTTTGATTGGTATGGATGATAAAGGTATTGTGAAAGTGGTTAAATTTGATAAGGAAGATGACAATAAAATGGTTTGTATTAACACTTTAACAGGTTTGCATAATGGTGATTGCATTAATAAAATTATTTCATTGAATAAAAATAATTATCAAAGAGTCATTAAGAAATCAGGTAAAAGTAAACTTAAAGATGAATTTATTAGAGAACCTTTATCTGTTCATAAATTTGTCTCCGTTGGACAAACAACATTGCAAATCTGGGATTGTCGTTGGGAAAACTTGAATAAATTAGAAACTTCTGAAGATCAAGAAGATGAATTATTAAGTTTATGTTATTTGAATGATGATGAGAATGATACTAATTTAATTTGTGGTATTGGAGAAGGTGCTTTAACTGTTTGGAAGTTTGGAAAAAATGAATATAAAGATCAAATTAATAGAATTAAAATTAGTAAAAGTGAAAGTGTGGAAAGTTGTGTTTCTTCTTTGCAAAATGATAATAGATTATGGTGTGGCTTAACAAATGGTTATGTTTATTTGGTTGATGGTAAAGTGGGAAGTATTATTAAAAAACTTCACCATTCAAAGACAGATGAAGTCAACTTTCTAGACATTGATTATGAATATAGACCTGTATCTACTTCCATGACTACTATTAAGATTTGGGATGATTATGCTGAAAATGAAGCTGATGAAGACATTGAAAGCAGTGATGAAGAAAATAATTATAGTGATATGTCTGATGACAGTGTTAATTTATCAGATCAATTATTAAGTGGTGAAGATGAAGAAGAAGATAAAGAACCAAACAGTGATGATGAATATTTGGCTGATTTTGCTAAAGAAATGAAAGAAAGAGATACCAAATTTGAAGTAATGGAAATTAATGCTTCAAAAAATGACATTAAAAAAATTAGTAAAAAACAAGAAAAGAAAAAACAACAAGAATTGAAAAAAAAACAAGCTTCTTTAAAACATGGTATTAGAAAATTTGAAGGCTTGTGATTATATATAATATATAAGATTAAAATTGTATTTTTTTTTATTTTTTTTTTTTATTAATAAAACATTTTGTTTTGAATTTGGTTTTATATCCGACATTCACTTTTTTTTTTTAATTTTTTTTTTTTTTTGGTTGTAAAAAAAAAAATATACTATTTTTTTTTTTAATTTTTTTTTTTCTCTTTACAAAACTATAGAAGTTTGAAAGGGAGAAATTATAACAAAATCAAAATAAACCTTGAGACAATAAACTCTTACTAAACCAATATAAACATTTAATAAGATATCAATAAAATGAAACCAGTTGTAGGGCAAGGTAAAGCTTGGTTTTGTACAGTAGTATCAATATTTGGATGTATAATTCTTTCCGTTTTAGGACACTTGTATAACTCAGGACATGAAGAATTTGTAGGTCATTCTGTTAATGATCCTACTTTTGAACAAGGTGTTTTGATTGCAAAGACTATTTTCACCACAGCACTTGTGTACTTATGTTTAGTTCTTTTCTGTGGTTCCCAAATATACTTACACAATAAGAAAGATAAAGTTAGAATTTAAGAAGAAAAATGATAAGATGACTTTTTTTTTTTTTCACTATTATAAATAATAAATACGTAAATAAACAAGGAATATGAATGAATAAATATACTTTGTATTTATTAGATAATATATAATCAAAAAAATAAAATGTTTAATAATTGTATTATATATATATAAATAATTTCAAAAATTCATAGAGTTTTAATTTTTTAAATAATAATAAAGCAAATATTAAAGGCTTTAATTTAAACCGCTACCGTATTTTTACTTTCATTTTTTTTTTAGCAAAGACGTATGGATCTTAGCTAATATTTTTACGCACCCTTTTTGGTTTTTTTCCCCTTGAAAGAATTTTTTTTTTTTTTTTTTTAAAGTTTAAAGTTTAAATACAGAGAGAAAAATATAAATAATATATACTACATTTAATAAAATAACCAATACAATATTTTTTCTATATATATATATCTATCTAAATATGGCAACTAATACTAACTGCTGTTCTAGTAAAGAATTTCCTGATCATTTAAAATACCTTTTAGCTGAATCTAAATTCTTACATTTAGCCACTTGTAATCCACACACTAATGTACCATCTATATCTATGATGCATTATCTATACGTTCCACAAGGCTCAACTTTTATATCTGATGATCCAAATGTTATTGTTTTATTGACTTCTAAAGAAACTACCAAATTTAAAAATATTAGTGAAAACAAAAATGTCTCTGTCTTGCTCCATGATTGGATGCTTGCTGGAAAGGAAACTGAAAATGATAACGATAACTTCACAAACCTTTTGAAACAATTAAATCAACAAGAATTAAAAAGAAATATATCAGCTTCTGTAACAGGTGAAGCTTTTGTTTTAAAAGAAGCTGAAGAAATCAATTTCTATCAAAAGTTATTGCAAGAACAAGACCCAGACAGTATGACTTTTAAATCTGACTCTTATGCTATTATTAAAATCAAAATAGTTAGTATTAAAACAAATGATGAAAAAAACAACTTAAAAGTATTTAAATAATAGTATTTATTAATCCATATTTCTTTTTTTAAAAAAAAATATATAACAAAAAAAATAACAATTTTTTCTTCTCTCTATTTCGTTTTTTTTTTTTTTTTATTTTAATTCCCTTCTTGACCAAAATCATTTGTAAATTCAATTTGTTTATCAAGATCATGTTGATTTACAGTTGGTCTACTTCTTTTAACAGCTTTAATAAAATCTTTCAAAGTCAATTCAGGTTCTAATAAATCTTTACCATTTTCAATATCCAACCATGACATCTCTATGGATCCCTTATCTCCTGGAGAACAAGGAGTATATTTTGTATGATCATCAATTACCACTTTTTTAAAATGTGTAGCTGTTTGAATCTTTCTTACTGGTTCCATTAAAGCATCCTTAACTACAACATTTATATCAGAACCTGAATACCCCTCTGTCATTTTACCAAGGACTCTATAATCTTTTCTTTTTAAAGTGCAAGGAGTATCACCAACATTCAATTCAAACATTTTACAACGAGCTCCTAGTTCAGGCAAAGGAATATAAATTCTTTTCTCAAATCTTCTTCTTATAGCAGAATCCAACTGCCATGGAATATTAGTAGCACCCAACACCAAAACACCTTGTGTATCATTACCAACACCATTCATTTGCACAAGCAGTTCAGTCTTAATACGCCTAGATGCTTCAGATTCATTATCTGATCTTGCAGATGTTAAAGCATCAACTTCATCAATGAAAATAATACTTGGTTTTCTCTCTCTTGCTAATTGAAACAAATTTTTAACTAATTTTTCAGATTCACCCATCCATTTAGAAACAAGATCGGAAGATGAAATGGAGAAAAAAGTTGATTGTGCCTCTGTGGCTACTGCTTTAGCTAGATACGATTTACCTGTTCCCGGCGGTCCATATAATAAAATACCTGTTGTGGGTTTTCTTTTACCTGTAAATAAATGTGGGAATTTTACAGGCAAAATTACTGCTTCTTTCAATGATTCTTTAGCTACATCTAAACCTGCGATATCTGACCATTTAACATCTGGTTTTTCTGTAAGAATTGCCTGAGAAATTGATGATTTCAATTTATCATCATCGGTATTAGCTGCTTCTTTCTTAGCAGCACCTGTTCCTGATGTTGGTTTACTTGCAGCTTCATTTTTTGTTTTAGTTTCTTCTTCTAAAAATGTTTTCAATTTTTCAGCTCTAGAAAGATATTCCATAAATTTTACTCTTATTAGCTCTTTAGATTTCTCATTTTTTTCATATTTTATAGCAAGCATTAAATAATCTAAACCATTGTAGTATGATTCATAAGCTTCTTTATATACTTTGTTGTTATCTAAGTCAATAGCCTTTGTGATTAGCTGAAGTCCTTTGTTTAAAAAATCAACATCACTGTTGTTAGAATCAGCCATAATATATTGAATTAAGTTACAAAAAAACAAAAGGGGTTTTTTTTATATGTTTGTTTTGGTTTAATATTTAGTTAATTTGTTTTCTTCTTCTTTTTTTGAAGATTAACTTATTAAGTTGAGGTCAAAAATTACAGGGTGTATGAAAAAACTCAGTTTCCTTGCGGCTGTTTATAATTTTTTGTTTTTTTCTTTTAAAATCAAAAAACCCCCCCCCCACTTGTATGAAGTCACGTGTGTTACTTGCAAAAATTATTTAATCTTTCTTTTATTCTTTTAATTTAATATAATATTTTTATAATATACAATTACTTATTATATTTTTTCTTTCTTTTTTAACATATATATATTATTATTCTTCTAAATCATCTATAGAAACAGAATCCTCTTCTCTCAATCTCCAATCATCTTCATCACTGTTATCTTCAAGTAATTTATTAATATTACTGTTTCTGTAAGATTTACTTGGAGAACTTGTTATAGCATTTCCTTTTTTATTATTAACCCCATTATCAAAGCTTCTATTATCTTTAGTTATGTTCTTTGTTTCTTTTCTAAAAGTTGAGTCTTGTCTTTTTATTGGTGATAATTTATCAAAGGACATCAGTTTTAAAGTAGGTTTTCTTATATTACTATTAGAGTTGACATCTTCAGGCTGTAGTATAGGATCACTAGACTGTATGTTGTTCATTTTTCTTTTTTCTTTAATTAATGATAAATCAATGAAACTATTACTATTTTGTTGTTGTTTTAGAAGGAAAAGTTCATTTTTCAAATCCTCAAATTCACTTTTCATAGTATCTAAATCTTGTTGAAGTTGTTGTTGTTTGTTAATTAATTTGTAAACTATATCATCTTTAGTATTATCGTTAGTGTCTTCTAATTTTATAGGTTGAACTCTATATTTAGATTCATTTGATGTTTGAAATATATTTGCTCTTTTTGGTGTTAAATTGTTATTATTTAAAATAGAATTGTTTTTTACACTTGAAGTAGATGATAATTTACCCTTTAAAGTTTCTATTTTATTAAAATTATTAAATCTAGATTTTATATCAACTAAAGAATCGTTATTGTTTTCAGTATTAGTGTTTTTGTCATTGCCAGTATTGAAGTATCCAATAATCTTGTTGATAATTGTTGGTTTATCACCATTAGTATTTCTTTTAATGACTCTCTTTTTTTTATTGTTGTACTTATTAACTCTGTATCTATTTTCAGCATTTGAAGCCAATTTAGATGAATGATATGATCTTTTTTCATTAAGATCATTACTAACATCATCAACATTCATTTTTGATAGTATAGATTTAAACTTGTTATTGTTTGACATTTTAATATATGTATATTGTTTCCTTTGGTTTTATATATTTTTCTTTTTGTTTGACAATTATTTGAAGAAAAAAAAAAAAAAAATATATATATATATTACATTAATCAAACACACCACCCGACTACCAAACCCACAATTTTTTTTCTCCGATATGAAAAATATTTTACGCGACTTCTAAGAAATTGCAAAAAAAAAAAAAAAAAAAACATTGATCAAATTGTTTTAATGAGTAGATTATCGTTTTTTTATAAAGATGATAGTATATAACCAAATTCAAACAACAAACAATACATTAATTTTTGCTTTATTATTTATTTATATAGTTATTATGAATACTATAGATCATATAATACTTCCGGTTGATATTCCTAATCATGTTATAAGACCAATTATTTATAGAATTGTTACAAAACAGCATAACTTATTATTAACAACTAAAGGTTTAGAAACATTAGCATATATTATTGGTTCAAAAGTAGTTGGTAGTGATTGGAGAACTACAAAATTGAATTATACAAAACAAATTGTTGATCTTATAGTTAAAGAATGGATCAAAAAAGGTTTAGGCAAAAATTTTGATGATAAGGAAAAAATAATGACAATTTATAGAGAATTATTTGAAAATAAAAATAATTCAAAATTTACTTCTGCTGATAACGAAAATGAAAATGAAGATCAAATGGATTTAGATCCTGGTAATTCAACATCTATACAGAACATAGTTACTAGTAATGAAATTGATAATGAAAGCTCAATGATAAACATATCTATGGATGTTGAATTAGAACAAGATTTACTTAAAAATTATAATCAATTTATCAAGTTTTTAAGTTTTTATGAACAACCATTACTAAAATATGATCATTTAAGCAAGATTTTTAGAATTGAAAATAAACAGAAAAATTACCCACATAAAAATTTGATAAATCCACTGCTGAAATCAGATACTTTAATTCAAAGATTTGAACTTATAAAAAACAAATATTTGAAAAATAATAATAATAATATCACAAAATTTACCTCTGCAAAAGATCTTTTAGGTAGAAATGAAGAACTTTTCACTTTAATTGGAGTTGTAAGAAAAAATTTCAAAAATGAATGGATTTTAGAAGATCCATCTGGTTCTGTTAAACTAATCTTATCTCATTTAAATTATGATGAGAAATGTTTCTTTTTCATTCCTGGACAAATTGTAATATTGGAAGGTATATATTTTACAGTGGGTGAAGAGTTCCAAGTAGCCAATTTAAGCTTTCCAATAACAGAAAGTAGAGGTGAAACCGTTTTGAAAAGATTAAATAAGATGGATTATTTAGGTATTAATGATGGTAATAAATATGTTCTTGATGAAGATTTTTGGATTAAACTGGAGGAAATAAATTTGAAATTAACAAGAAATTGGATTGCATTTTTAGGTGGTGACTTGTTTTTGGATGTGGAAAGTAATTTTGCTAAGCTAGAATCTATTTTGAGTAGATTTGATGAAGATCAAGTATCAAAACCAAAATTCATTGTATTTCAAGGCTCTTTCACATCAAAGCCTTTAGTTTTAGATATAATGACAAACAGTCCTAATGGTTTTAAGGAATACAGCGATAATTTCAACAAATTGTTTCAACTTTTATCGAAATTTGATAACTTGAAGAATGCAAAGACACAATTTGTTTTCATTCCAGGTGATAATGATCCATGGTTTGAAAATAATGGTATTTATCCAAGAGGCTCTATTCCACCATTTTTTGTTAAAAAGCAATCCTTTCCTACATTGATTCCAAATTGCCATTTTAAAAGTAATCCTGTAAGATTAGTCTATTTGAATCAAGAAATACTTATAGTGAATCATGACTATTACAGACAGTTTGTAAGTTTAAATATAGATATTGATAGCAATAAATATGTAGGGAGGAAAAATGAAGACAGTTTCATTATAGACAAACTTGAAAGACAAAGTAGAGAGAATTTCAAAGTTGCAAACACTATAATAACACAGCAACATTTGTTTCCACATAAAAACACTTTGAATTGGGAATTTGATCATTACTTGCAATTAAATCCATTACCAAATAGTATTATTTTAGCAGATACATCTTGTTCTAAATATGAAACAGAGAGTAATGGTGTTAAAGTTGTTAATACAGGTAAATTTAATGGACTAAGTAATGAAAGTGTAGGATGGTGGGAATATATACCATTTAAAAGAGTATATGTCTGGGAACAATCATAACAAAAAATAAAAAATAAAACTATCTAATCATGGAACATAATATTTTATATAAATATATTTATCTATTTATTTAAATTTTTTATACTCTCTGTAAGCATACAAAAACGTGGATCAATCTTTTTGAAATCTTCTTCTTTTAAAACTTCTTCTATAATAGATATACCTGAAAGTCCAAAACAAGTATGGAAAATATCTACAACATTACCAGAACGATCAGATATTCCACCATTAACATTATCTTGACAACCAATTATAAAAGCTTTCAATTTTTGCAAATCTAATAAATTTATGCATTCAGTATCAAAATGTTTACTATAGTTTAAAGTTTTCAAAGAAGCCAAACACCACCAAGAATAACAACAATCAGATAATTTGCAAGGTCTTCCATTCAATCCACCATCTGTATTTTGTCTTTCTAAAAGCCACCACTTTAAATTTTCTAATTCCTGCAAATTAAAATATTCATCAATTTTTCCCCAGATCGCAAAACTAGCAAAAGAAGTCCAAACTTGAGCACCATGAGATTCACAACCAGGTCTCAATCCAAAACCACCATCATAATTGTAACAAGTCTTTAAATATTTTAATCCTTTAGATACAACATCATCTATCTGTTTCTGTTCATAAGCATCAGGTACAATTTTTGTGATGTAGTATAATATGTGTAAAGAGTTGTATGAAAATCTTGTATCAACCTCTTCAGAAAATAAATCTCCTTTGAAAGCACCATTAGCCAATTGTAGACTTGAAATATATCCAAAAATTTTACTTAAAACTTCTTTCAAAAAATCAAATTCCTTAAAAATTATTAATAGTTGGATAGCAGATAATGTTGAAAGAATATGTGGATCATGTTTTGGAAATGGTCCAAAAGACCCTTGTTCTGGATAATAACAAGTTTTTATCCAATCCACAATGTTTTCTTTCTCTGTTGAGTCTACAAGTTCTGTTGATATAGCTGTCCAGTATAAACCATTCATTCTTAAATGTTGCGAGAGATGATACTCTAATTGATTTTCATCATTAAGTTCTTTGCTTAAGTCTTTAATATATTTAGATATTAGTTTTTTATCAATAGACATTTATGTAATAGTATAAGTATATAATTTAGTGATGACTTGGTTTAATTTAATATTTATGAAAGTGTTTTTTTTTTTGGTTTTTTTTTTAAAAAATCACAGAAAAAAAAAAAAATTACAAATTAAATCACGTTTTTTTTGTTACGAAATTATAAAAACATTGGATTTTTTTTTTGTTGGGTTTTAATTTCTTTATTGATTAATCTTAACTTTAATATAAAAAGTAAGATATTTTTTGACCAAAACTAACACCAATTCATATGAGTACTGAAGCTATCAATGATGAAGAATTCTTTACACCAGCTAATGAAGAAACAATAAATTTCAGACTAGATTTAATTAAAAATTACCCTAATTATATTAAAAACAGAAAAAGGGTACCAAACATAATTAGCGATGAGTATAAAAATTATAATCTTCAAAGAATCTCTAATTTCACAACCAATGGAAATATAGCTAAAATTATTAACTACAAAGATAATAAAAAGCTTTTATCAACACATAAAGGAAATATTTCTGAATTTAATTTGAATATAAATCCAGATACATGCACAACAATCTACAATCATCATAATTCAAGAGTATCAGCTTTGGAATATGATGTGGTTAATGATACAATTATATCAGGAGCCCAAGATGGAACTTTGATTATTAACAAAAATACTGAAATGTCAATTCATGATGATAGAATCATAAACATTCAAAGATTAAATTTTTCTCCCCATTTGATTTCTATCTCTCAAGATGCTACTTGGTCACTTGTAAACTATGAATCTTGTCAAAAATTATATCAACAGGAAGGTTACTCCTCACCAGTAACTGCTTTAAGTGTTTCCTTGTATGATAACTTACTAGTTACTGCAGATAGTAATGAATTTCAGTTACACGATTTAAGATCGGGAAACCTCATATCTAGAAAAACTAAATCAAGCAATGATCCTTGTCATTCTATGAAACTGTTTTCTGATAACAAACAATTAGTTGTTAGTGGAAGAGGAAATTTGAAACTATTTGATCTGAGGTTCTTTGATAAAAATCCGGCAAGTGTTTTTGAAATATTATTACATTCAGGTAATATCATAACATCTATGGACTGTAAAGATAATATCATTGTTACCACTAGTTTTAATGACGGAAGTGTTGTATTTACAAGTTTACAAAATGGTGAGTTAATTCCTACAATAAATGAATCATCAGGCCAAAAAGAGATTGTGGTTTCTGATGATAAACTGCTGTGTTGTAAGTTTAACAATGATGGAAGTGTTTACACAGGTGGATTTAGTTCAAAAGTTGGAGTCATATATAAGTAACTAAGATTTATTTATATATATATATTTCTATCATCTTCTACGTTGTCTTTTTGATCTCTTTAAGGGGAGTTCTTTTATAATTGTATAAAGTTCTGTAGATTCTTTCATTAAAGCATCAATAATTTCATCTTTATTTGAAGATCTTTGTTCTTTAGCTTTTCTTTTAAGCTCTTTGTTTGATTGTGCTCTTTCATTAATCTTTTCATCCATCTCTTGGATCTTTTGTTGTAAGAGTAAAATCTCTTTATCAGAAGTAGAAATGGCTTCATTTGCCTTTGAAATTTCTTGTTTCAAATACTCAGCTTCATTTTCTTTATTAAAAATTTTTTTCTTTACAGCAGCAGCAAAATTAGTACTATTATTCTTATTATTGTCATTACTCATTTTAGCTTTAGATATTTTTTCTCGTAACAACTTTTGATTTTTTAAACAAACTTTAATTTCTTTCTTAGAATCCTCAGCAAACTTCACCCCCTCTATGAGAATCTTTTGTAGTACTTTATTAAATTCGCCTTCATAAAACTTAATATCTGTATCAATAGTTTTATTAAGATTTTCAGATATCTCCAGATTAGCCAATGCATGTTGTAATTTATTATATAACAAACTGCATACCATATTATTATAATCATGCTCCTTAGATAAAGTTTTAATACCTCTATTCAATTGATATAAAACTCTTTGGTCAAAATTAATTACAAGATTTTTATTAATTTTAAAATTGTTTCTAATAATACTACTGTCATCACTTTTTATAGTCACATTATTTTTAATTAATTTTCTAACATTTATAATATCAGTATCTGATAATTCTGCAAAATTAATTTTTGAATCTACACCTTTAACAAATCTCAAAAAATTAAATATAGAATCTCCGGAATCCATTGCATCAACATATCTTTGAAGGAAATCACCAAATAAATCATCAGGCTCTTCAAGAATCTTTTCTGTTAATATTTTATCACCAACTATAAAGTTTCTGTCAATTAATTCACTTTTACAAACACTGGAAGACACTGTTTTCAATCCTTCTAAGTATTCAGATATCCAGTCATCACTTAAACAACCAGCATTATCTCTATTACAAACAACATTCATGATAGCTTGTTCAAGTTTCAACCCAGATTGTTCTTTGATCATTAAAAATTGATCAATGGAAGAAGGTGAGAATAGTCTTAAAACTTTAACATTTTGTAAAGCTTCAAATGAAGGATATGTTGAGTCTAAGGTTATTACCAAGTCCACATTCGCTACAGGACATTTTTCTTCCATGTTTGAAATTAAATGAACTTGAAGATCGTCATTTTTATTATAATTGTTGTTTGAATCATCATCATGAGTAGCAGATCCTCTTTTCAAAGGTTTCTTACCATCATACCTTCTTACTATTAATTTTCTAGAATTAGATTGAGATAAACTAGATGCCAAAACTGCTTCCAAGATATCACAAATTCTTGTAGGTTGTGTAGTACTACTTAAAGATAAAGAAGAAGATCTTCCACCAATACTGTTTTGAATATTTTCTTCTTTACTCTTAGAATCTTCAAAATCAGATTTAGATTTTGTTTGTTGTTCTCCCTCGGAAGTACTATTATTTGCTTCCTCGGAATTTTTAGCTTCATCTTCTTCATCCTCATCTAAATCCTCTTCCTCTTCGTCATCATCATCTTCTTCTTCTTCTTCTTCTTGTTTTATTTCAGAAGGATTCATACAAATTTTAACATCAGTTACAGTATTTCTTCTTAATTGTTGTTCTTGAGTAATATCACCAGGAATATATGATAAATGTTTGTAATTTGTCTTTTCAATATCATAAAGTTCATTAATATTAAAATCACCTCTGAAATAAACAACAATATTTTTTTCAGTCTTATTTTGTCTAAAATTTTCAATTAACATTTTGAGAGTATAAAGTTTACCAGATTTGAATAATAATTGAGATTTAACAAACTCTTTAAAAACTAATTGTCTATTAGAATTAGGAAGTTTACTCATTATCAATACATATGGATGGATTGAAACAGATTCTAAATTTATAGCTAATAAATCCATAGCATTTTTTATATAATCACTAATTTCACTTTCAAAATTGTCACTGTTTATCAATTGTAAAATATCACTATAATGAAGTTGAATAACTTTTTTATATAAATCCATTTGATCTCTTGAAAAATAACATGGTATATTTTGAATTAAATTAATTTTTTTTTCAGTACCATTTAATGTTGATTTTTCTTCAAAAGCTGTTCTAATGGATTTACTATTGCTAGTATTCAAAATACTATCATAATCATTATTTAATATGTTACTCAAATCCATCTTTCCTTATACATAAGGTAAATATTTAAATATATATAGATATTTTTTAAAAGTTACAAAAAAAAATGTTGGTTATATATATAAATATTTTTCTTTTTATTAATAAATAGATATATATTTCAACAAAATTTAAAAAAAAAAAAAATATTCTATATTTTCTTTTAGCAACAAAAAAAAATAAAAATAAAACATTTTCATCGAATTTTTGTTTTAGGTTTTTTTTTTGTTCTAAATGATCCTTCTGGGGTTCATATAGGAATTAATATGGTAGCAGTTGTTTTTTTTTTTCAAAGTATTCTGTGTTTTAATGTTTTTTTTTTTTTTTTTTTTTTAAAATTTTCAAAGGAAGATTTATAATGTTACGTAAAAAAATCTTAAATTACAACAATGAATCATCTCTTTCTATACAAACCAAAACATTTACATATATATATATATAAATAATGAGTGAAAATAACATTATCAAAGAAGTTAAAGAAAATAATGTTGATGTAGAATTATATGATAGACAAATTAGATTATGGGGTTTATCTACACAACAATTAATATTAAGTAGTAAAATTCTTTTAGTCAATTTAAATGGTTTAGGTACAGAGATTGTTAAGAATTTGTTATTATCAGGTATTGGTAATATTACAGCACTAGATGATCATGAATTTGATATTAATGATGTAAACAGTTATTATAATCAATTTTTTATATATAAGTCTGATTTATCCAAATTAGATTCAACCAAAAAATACAAGAGACTTGAATTAGCAGAAGCAAACATGAAAGATATGAACCCTAAATGTAATTTACAAGCAATAACTGAAAATACCACAAAGCATTTATTAGATAAAGAATTTTTGAAACAATTTGATCTTGTAATTATTACTGAAATAATGGAGTCGACTTTACTATGTGAAGTTAATAATATAACCAGGGAATTAAACATCCCATTATACATTTGTCAATCATTTGGTCTGTCTAGTATGATTTTCATTGATTATATTAAACGAGAATCTATTTTGGAAAAAAATTTAGATGCAAAGAAAGATATTGGTCAAATTTCCAGAGAGTCTGAACTTATTAAAAAAAATGATTTCCCAAAATCTATGACAAAGAATACAGATTTAATATCTAAAAAATTATTAGATGAAGAAGAAGGTGTTGTTAAACTTGTTTCAAAAACTTCACATAAATACATTTCATTTAAAGAGTTAATAGACAGAATAGCTGATGAAAATTTGATAACATCCCAATTTAACAATAGACAAACTAGACAAATTTTGGGAAATACCACTATTCCATATATCTTAAATCACTTAAACCCAGCTACATTCAAGCAAGATGATCATTTTAATAAATGTAAAGGTATTGAATTACCAGCTGTTACTGCCATCATGGGTGCAGCTTTAGTTCAAGATTTTATTAGTAGTTTAAACAATGCTAAAGTACTGGACAATTTATTATTACTAGACGCTCAAAATGATGAAATGATTGTTTTAGAAGTATAAGTTTTAATAAAAACATAGAACAGTTTCTTTAACATATATATAAATTTTATATATTATTATTATTATTATTTATATATTTCATTATTTATTGTTCATCATTGACAACAACAGATTGTAAATGTTTCATGAAAGTTTGTAAAGAAACATCATCAGTCAAAACAACATTTCCTGCTGAGTAGTCACCTTCAGTGTAAGCAACAGATGGATTTAACTTACTCATCAAGAATCTACTTTGAGAACCGCCAAATTCAGTATCGATGAATCTTGGTAATGGGAATCTATCAACTAATAATTCAGCAGCTTCCAATTTAGGTTCTTCCAATAAGTTCTTGAAATCTTGGTAAGTTGTATCATTTTGATATCCAGCTTTTCTCCATTGAGCAACTTGTTCACCATGGTAAATCAAGATGTAAAAGAAAGTGTCTAACAATAAGATAGTGTTTGGTTTGACAGATACAGAATCTAATAATACTGGTTCTGGTTCATCTTCCATTGAATATGAAGTCAAAGTTGGTTGAATCATAATCAAAGAATTGGTACAATCTTCTCTAGTGAAAACGTGTCTGTAAAAAGCAGTTTCATCAGGAGAGTTGTTAAAAACAGACAAGAATTGAGATCTTCTCAGATAAAACAAAAATTGTGGGTATAAGGAGAAGTTGCTGCTCAATTTGAAAGATAGTGCATCACCTTTGTTGTAATCACTATAAGATTGGCACAACTTAATCAAAGCTCTGTCAACCCATCTGATAACATCTTGTTGACTTTCCTTTTCAGCCTTTTGAACAGCTATTCTAGCAATTAAAACAGCAGCAGCTTCTTGATCAAAGGATAAACCAATCTTTTGAGAGCCATTTGGAGCCATTTCATTAGCAACAGTTGTGACTCTAGTTCTCAAAGTACCAGAAGAATGTTCATAGGTAGTAATGAATTGAGTGTAAGCCAATGGGTATTGTTGTTGTTGTTGTTGTTGGTTGTATTGTTGTTGTTGTTGTTGTTGCATACCACTTGGAACAGTGTTGGCCATTTCAAAGTAAATAGCATAGTTGTGGTATGGAGAAATACTAGCCATTTTCCAAGAAGAAGTACCACCAATACCAATAGAGTTCAAAGAAACATT
>LXPE01000004.1:61982-102255 GCA_001664025.1 Hanseniaspora valbyensis NRRL Y-1626
GTAGTTAGAAAGATCTGTAAAACTCATTTGTTGTAATGGCTCATCTTCTATGAGTTGAGTACCATCCCCTCCTTTGCCTTGCCGTAGCAATGAACTATTATCACTCATTGTATATATTTATATTAATTAAAATGTAATTTATAAAAAAATAAATAGTTGGTATATCTTTTGGTTTTATGTTTATGGTTTATATATTTTTTTTTAAAAAAAAATATTCTTATAATATTTATGATATTTTATTTATATTTGTTTTAAAAAAAAAAGAAATGTGATTTTTTTTTTGTAAATAATCAATTCTTCCTTTTCTATTGTGAAAAAAACTCCCTCTAATGTAAAATTTCAAAATTTGTGTTTCCCTTTTAGGAAATATGGGAAACATTTTAATTTTTTTTTTTTTACCAAAAGGAAAAAAATTTTTTTTTTTGTTTGTTTGTCAAATTATTGAAATTTAGAATAACAAGAGAATATATTTGTTCAAAATACAAAACCGCTGTAAAACTATAGTATATATATATAAACCATATAACTAGTAACTAATAATGTCTGATAAAGAAGAAGCTTACAACGACAATGCTGATGAACAATATGCTGATTTCGACAAAGAAATGCAAGAATACTCTGATGATGAAGATCAACAACAACAACCACAAGATACTGTAGAAGTTAAGAAAGACGAAAATAATACTGTCACTAATGACAGTGATAATATTATAGCATCTGGTGCCGCTGAGTTTGACCAAGAAATTATGAATGAACATAACAGTAACGGTAACATGAGGTTAAAATCACTTAAAGAAAAAGCTATTAAGAAAGAAGATAGAACTACAACACCATACATGACTAAATATGAGAGAGCTAGAATTTTGGGTACAAGAGCTCTACAAATAAGTATGAATGCTCCTGTTTTTGTTACTCTAGAAGGTGAAACTGATCCATTAAAAATTGCTATGAAAGAATTGAAAGAAAAAAAGATTCCTTTAGTTATTAGAAGATACTTACCTGATGGTTCTTTTGAAGATTGGAGTGTGGAAGAACTAATTGTTGATTTCTAAACAGTAATATTAATATTAAAAATATAATAGAAACTAGATAAAAAATAATATTAATTACATATATATATATATTTGTATGTATATAACAACATAGCGTCAAATGAAAGAGAGAGAAAAAATTGTATCTCTTTTAACCAAAGTTTTGTAAGAATTTTTCACCTTTAAAATAAGTAGTTCCATTTTCAATATTGATATAATGTTTCCACTTAGAAATAAAGACATCCTTCTCTTTAATATAAAAACCTGTTTTTGTTAGATAATCAAATAAAATATCCAAATCAACATTTTCTAAAGACTTATTATCCTTTTCCTGATTAAAACTTAATAAAGCATCTCGTAGTTTGTCATATCCTGGAAAGCCTTGGAAAAGTTTACCCATTATGGATAAAAATTCAGGATAAGTTATGGAGTCAGCGTCTTTAGCAAACATAGTATTCAAATCAATAGAATCTGTAAGGTTCATTACTTTTATTAATCTTTCAATATCATCTTTATTTATACTATTATCGTTATCTATATCTATGAATTTAAATAACTGTTTGAAATTGTGAATTAATTCAGGTGATAAATCACTAAAATTAGTAGACTCACTTCTTGATATTATTTTGTTTGGTTCTTTAATTATTATAAAATCTATATATAGATGAAAGAAACTTTCTCAAATCAATTTGATACTAATTCTTTTTGGTTATTTATATTATATAAATTTTCTTAAAATAAACACCACATAACAAAAAAAATAAATAAATAATCACTACCATATAATCAATTAAAAAAAATTATTTGTTTTTTTTTTTTTTTGACTGACAAAATATTTTATAATCAGTTTTTTTTTTTTTAACACACACACATATCCTTTACCTTAAATAATATCAATTTTTAATACTATGTTTGAAAAGTTTTTTCCAAAAAAACAAATAAACATTACAATATATAAATCAATCCAATAAAACAAAGCGTTTAATAAACTGATAAACCATTTAACCATTTATTTAAAGAAATGTCAGGAAATAATTTAAAAAAGACAAAGAAAAATTCTAGTGGTTCAAAAAAAAGTAATCTAAGTAGTGGTGATTTATTAACCATCAAAAACTATTTAAAAAATGCTAAAGATGATTTTACCAAAAAAAACTTTGAAGATTGTATTGAATGGTGTGATTATATTCTTGAAATAGACAATTCAAACTTCTTTGCTATTCTATTAAAAGGTAAATGTTTCAATACTCTTGAGAAATACAAAAAAGCTATTGAAATGTATGAACTAAATGTTAGCTTAGATGAAGATAATATTCTTGGTTATAAAGGTGAATGGGAAGTTTTCAATAATTTTTTCACAAGTAATTTTGATAACAAAGACATTTTAGAACGTTTTGAAGAATTGATTTGCCCTTTTGATAAATTTTTTGATTTTTTACATATATTTTATATTAAAAATATGGAAATTAATGATACTTTGACTGCTAATAATATAATTATTCTATTAACAGATTTTAAAATTAAAGTACCTGAATCTGAATCATACTTGCTAAAAAAATGTATACCAAATAATGATACATCCTCTTTTGCTAATGTTATTGGACCAAGAATATATAGTAAAAAAGATAGTCTTACAAAAGCTTTGCAATTTGAATTGAAACAAGAAAAAATGAAAAAATTGAAAGTCAAAGCATTAAACAGAATGAATAATAATAATGAAGATATCAGAAATGCTCAATATGAAATATACAAGGAATCTCCTATAGAAATAATTTATCAAGAAATAATCAATTGTCTTTTGGAAGAAGAAGACTCAAATGATGAAAGATTTAAATTAGAAGAAGAATTGCTAAATTATAGACTAGAAAAAGTTAAATATTTCCCAGATAATATCAAATTTGATTATTTTGCCAAAAATATTTTAGAGAATTTAGAAAATCTAATGCTTATTGGAAAAGAACAAATCACTTCTAAATTGTATAGACTTTATTTAGATTGGATGGATTTTAATAGTTTAGAAGATGGTATTCAAGATATTCAGCAAAACATCAAGAGTTATATGTTGAAGTTTCCTGAAGATAACTTGTCACAATTGTTTTTAGCTGTCATTTGTTCTAAACACTCAATATTTAAATTTGATGATAAAGAATTAGAATTGATTAAAAGTAAGTTTGATGAAGATATTTTAATAACAGAAGAAGATCAATGTTTTGGTATGATTGTAGATTGCATTGAAAAGCTTCAATCCACCTCTTTAATTGCTATAAGATTAGCTGTAAATTATTTAGTATTGACTAAAAAATATAATGAAGCTTTACCAATCATTGAAAAAGGTATTAATATATGTAGATCATTCTACCAAGATTATGCTTTTAATATGACAAATACAAAACTATCATTTTCTTTAGATTTGGCCTTAGTTTACACATATGTTGATGCCCCAAAATATCACGTTTTAGCTTTAAAACTTTATGATCAATATATTAGTGAAGATCCAAGAAATCTAAGAGCTAAATTAGGGAAAGCTGTTGTCTTTGCTGAACGAGAAGAATTTGAAGATGCTTCTGAATTAATAAGTGAATATTTGAAAGTGTATCCAAACTCTGTTACTGCTTTAGAGAAATTTTCTTATTGTCAATTACAGTTAGGAAACTATGAAACTTCTTTACAATGTTTAGAAAAAATATTGATAAATCCAGAGCTAGGCTCTCAACTTGAATGTGATGTTAGATTCCAACAATCTGTAATATTTTTGAAAAAGTTCGAACAAGAAAACGATGATGATGAAAATGATTATTTAAACATGGCATATGAGTCATTGATTAAAGCTATTAAGATTGATGAATTTTACTTTAAAGCATTCCAACAATTGGGATTTTTATACAGTGAATACTTTGAAGATGAGGCTAGAGCTTTTAAATGTTATTGGAAAGCATTTTTCTTAAACAATGGTGACATGAAATCTGCTCACTACATTGTTACTAAATTATGTGAAGAGCAAGAATGGAAAATGGCTTCTTCTATTTGTAAAGATTTGATTGATTCAAATTTGGTTAAAAGACAATTGCAATTTGAAAATTGGCCATATAGAGTTTTGGGTATTTACAATTTAGACATTGGTGAATTAGATCAAAGTATTGATTGGCTACAAAATAGTATCAGAGTTAATAATTATGACCAACAAAGTTTAGTAGCATTAGGACAAGCTTATTTGGAATCAGGTAAAGCTGAAGCTGCTTTAAAAGTTTTTTCTAGAGTAATTGAGTTATATCCTGATTATGAATATGGTATGTTCTTTTATGCAATAATTTTATCTAAATTAGGTAGCTTTGTTGATGCAGAAGAGATTTTCAATAATTTATGCTTTGAAGATGAAAAAATTGAATTTAAGGATTGCTATTTGATTGAGTACATCACTCATCTAGCAGAATATGCTGTTTATTTGAATGGTCAAGGTTTTATTAGTAAAAGTTGTAATAAAGCAACTAAATTGATTGAATGTGTTCAACTTTGTGTTCAAGATTTGAACTGTAGTAATTATAATAGCATTTGGACTTCTTTGAATATTGGATTAAAAATATTTTTAGCTACTGGATCTAAGCATGATGATTTGCCAATAGAAACTCTTGTTGATATATTTGAATCTGCTAAATTATTAGAGCAAGAAATAGATATCTTGAAAGATCATCCTATAACACTAGTTGATTTGGCTGCTGAGGATGATCATGAAAATGGTAGTGGTGATGACTGTAGTGATACCATATCAATTATTAGCAAGTGTTTAATTTTATCATCTAAATGCTCTTTTGTAACTTCAAATTATGAAAAACATACAAGAGCTATCAAAGCATCTTTATGGTATAACCTTGCAACTTCAGAACTAACCAGTTTTGTAGCAACATCAAATAGTATTTACAGAGATGCTTCAATTTTAGCATATAAACAATCTATCAAATTACAGTCAAATATTGCTGATTCTTGGAATGGCTTAGGCATGGCTACAATGGATATTAACTATAAGGTTTCTCAACATTGTTTCATTAAAGCATTATCGATTTCACCTAAGGAACCTTTGATTTATAATAACTTAGCCATATTAGCTTTGAAGTATAAGGACACTCATTTTGCTAATACTCTATTTCAAAAATCACAATCATTATTCCCAATTAATTATTTCTCCTGGTTCGGATTGGCTTTATCAAATGAAATTAATGGTGATGAAGATTTGGCTGCCAAATATTTCAAGCATTCTTTCTTATTATCAAATAACAAAAATGATTTTGTAGCTGTTTATTATGCAATGGCTATTTTGAAAGAGAACTTTGTCTTTAAAAAATATACTGAAGGTAATAATACTATTAAATTACAAGAATTTATATTTACAATAAGATCATTAGAAGTTTATTTGAAAAAGAAACCTCATGATAGTATTGCTATAGAATCAATTTTATTATTGTTAGAAAGAGTTGAAGATTTTGCTTCTGCTTTACCATTTGTTGAAAAATTGTTAGCCACTTATGAAACTAAATTAGATGATGATTCTATGGAGAACAATCTTGTTTTGATTATTTGCAGATTGAAAGCTCAATATGCAAGAATATTATTGTCACAAGGAGAATTTGATAAATCTATTGAAGAAGCTCAATCTTCTAATGAAATTGGTGGCTTTGTAGAAGGAACTTCTGAAGAAGTTAAAATTTCTAATGATGTTGTTATTGGATTGGCTTCTCATTTCAAAGGAAATAATAAAGAAGCTTTGGAAATATTAACTAAATATAAAGTTGATTCTGTTATGGAAATTGCATATAAAATCATGTTTACAAGTGGAACAAATATTAAATTTGATGCTTGGAATAATTCTAAGTTATTAAAGATATATACAGCTATATCTTTAGTAAACAAGGATAAACAAAATTATAAAGAATTGATTACTAAATTGAATAAAACGTTAAAGACTGATGATCCAGATTTGCTCGACTTATTAACAGTTATAAATAAAAGATTAGATAAGGACAATACTCATTTGTTACAAAGATCCTTATTTATAAATCCAGACAATTTAAATACTTGGGAAATTGTAGATCCTAAATTAGCATTTAGATTAATGGATTCTAAACCTTTGCAAGTTGCCACACCTGAACTAAAAAGTGATATTCTGATAAAAACACAGCAGTTATCTAAAATTCAAAGAGCAATGTTTTTAACTCCATGGAAAGTTGAAGCTGTAGATGCATTTACCCAATGTTATTTATAAATCTGATATGTAAAAAAAAAATATATAAAAAAATAAAACAATATATATAAATTAATTAATTAATGTCAGTTCTTTATTATCATTATTATTAAAATTGGAAAACTTCCCATAGACTTAATAATCTGTTTAATCTTACAAATGAGCTCATTTCTCTTTCATTAATCATTTTTAATTGATTCAACTCCGATGTCAATAACAATTCCTCTTCTTTACCAGCAACATCATCTCTTTCAACTTTGTTTAACAGAACTTTATTTTTTTCTTTCAAAAGTTCTATTTTGTTGATCAAATTGGCCATATTCCAACATAAATTATCTTCCATATATTGGTACTGGTGTCTTTCATCAACTTTATACAAAAATACGGTTCTTGCTGCAGATCTATCATTAGCCTTTGGTAATTCTTGAATCTCTACTGCATTGATTTTTATCAATTTTGTTATAATATGTCTAACATCTTTATCTTTCAATAAAACTAAAGAACATAATGTCTTTTCAGTGATTAATCTATTAAATCTAATACATCTTAAAAGTCTTAAAGAACTTACACCCAAAGTTGATTCGATCAATCCATCATATACACTTTCTTTTAAAGCTTCTGTCAGTTTTGTGAATGGAAAATAATATTTACCACTTGAAGTCTTTTTCAAAAATTGAATAGATTGCATATCATCAGATAATAATTGCAAACAAGCATTTATAGAAGCAATGGAAGCATTGTTGTTACCAATAGATCTTTTACCATTTTCATTAGTATCATCACCAATTTCAGCTTCATCCAAATCAATTTCTTCTCCCTCTTCACCATCTTCTTCTTGGATATCATTTAAACTTAATCCTAGATTAGATTCTTTCTTAACTCTTTTGTTATCATCATTATTATTAGTATTTCCAGAGTTTATTTTATTAACCAATACAGAATTCAAATCAATTGGTATATTTCTCATTTGTATAAATCTTTGAATGTCCAAAGCATCAAATGAAACACCTGGAGTATTTTCATCCTTATATTCTTGTTCTTCTTTAAAAGCATTTAATTCAGCTGGATCATCAAATAAACCACATTCTTTTAAAGGATCTCTTAAAGTTGGTTGTTTATTTCCTATAATATCACCACAAAAATTTAAAATTTTTCCTATAGTAATACCATGAATAGATTCACACAATTGAGAAATATGAAGCACTCTTTTCCATTTCCAATATCTATCTAAAGAAACTTTGCAAATTTCACCTTGTGAATAAGCTGACAGTTTATTGAATTTTTCTTTACTCTTGAATGTTGCTTGATGTTTTCTTTTCAATTCACTAAGAGTTTTATCCTTTTCACCAATAATTGTATATTCTCTGTTATAAATTAAATTCCATAAATCCCTTGAAGGACATTGATCTAATGGTGTAGCTCTCACTAACCAGCCATCTTTTAATAAAATATCTATACATTGTCTAATGGTATCTTCATTAGCAAAATGTTCATTTTCATCATTTTTAATTGTCATAACTATTTGATCTATAGACAAGAACCCAAATTGTAAACAGTTGGTAATAATTTCTTCAATAATATTCATTGGACTCTCGCCCATGTATGAATGAATCATTGCAACATTTGTAATTATTTCACCTGAGTATAATAAAAGATTCAAACCTTCTTCATTCAAAGAGTAATGTATCTTTTGTTTAAATTTTTTGTTAATTTTAGGATTGAAATTTTTAGGAATTTCATCTTGGTAATAGTTTATAAGACCTAATTGAATCATGGATACAAGAGTTCTTTTGACAGTAGGCAATTCCATAGGAACATCAGTGTTATTCATTAAACTATAAAGCATTTTTAATGTGACTCTTTCTTTACTCAATAAAATCTTTAAAATTGCCATTGCTTTTTCACCCAAATAATTTTTGATGACTGATGTGTATAAAAAAGTCTTTGGTCTTATAGATCTGACAGAGATATTTTCCATATCTTTACTATAATAAAAATCATTGTTGTTTATATTTACATTACGAGAACCGCCATTACTATTCAAACCATTGCTATTATTGTTTTCGTTGATATTGTTGTCTTCAATCTTGTCAATAACATCTAAAATACCCATTTTTTTTTTAAAAAAAAGGATGTTTAGTTGTTTTAAAAATTAAAATGTTTAAAATATAGATGATTTTGGTTTTACTAGAAATATTTATTGTTTTAATAAGATTTGTGATAGATCTGAAACTTTAATTATTATTATTTTTTTTTTTTAGTTTCTAATAAATCAAATCAAAAATTAAAATATCAAAAAAAAAAATTTTTTTTTCATGTAAAAAAAAGAAACGTGAAACAAACACGTGATTTACATAAAAAGTTTATTTGGTAGCGGAGGTTAATACTATTTAATCACATGACAAAATTTAACGGATATAAGCATTGCTTTTTTTTATTTTTTAAACTTTTAATTAATGATCTATAAAACATATATATCATCACTTTATATATTCAATAATGTATATTTATATATATATATATTAGAAGTGATATATTGTATAAACTGTTCATTTGATGATCTATTTTGGTTTATTAAATATATATTCCTTGTTTACTAGCAATGGATTAATGTTATTTACTATCGTATATATCACATGACTACTAGCCAATAGATTTCAGATCTAAATGTTTTAAAACTCAGTTTTTTTTTTTTCTGAAATTTGATTTTTTTTTTTTGTTATTGGTAAGCAACACCGTTATATCCGTGTGAAAGAAAAAAAAAATTTTTTTTTTTCAATTTTTCTTTTACCAAAAAAAAAATTTTTTTTTTCTTTAATTTCTCAGAGAAAAATATTGTATTTCTTTTATTTATTGAACAATATAATAAAAAGATATATTTAATAAAGCCCACTCAATAAGTCATAAAAAATTTTTTTTTTTAAATCTCCAAATATAATATATATATATATACATAGTTTAACAAGAACAATGTTATCTAATACTTTGAAAAGAGCCTACTCTGCTGCCGCTGCTGCCACCCCAGCCCCAGTTGCATCCACCAATGTTTCTTCTTTAACTTTGAAATTAGTCAACAAGACTGGTTCTGGAAAGAAGCAAGGTTTACCCCATTTATTATCTAGATACAATTTTTTGGACACTGAATCCAAGTCTGGTTTAAGAATTGTTAGAGAAAGTGAAGTTTTAGGTGGTAAATTCTCCTCCACTCCATTAAGAGACGGTTCTATTGAATTGAAAGCCACTTTCTTAAAGGAAAACTTACCATACTACTTGGAAATCTTAAATTCTGTTGTCTCTAAACCTGTTTTTAAGAAATATCATTTCGATGAAGAAGTTTTACCAGCTGTCTTAAACGATGCTTTGGAGTCTTCTCAAGATGTTGAATTAAAAGCTAAGGATTTGTTATACCAATTAACTTTCAAGAATGCTGTTCTAGGTCAACCAGTCGCCTATGATCAAGTCGATAAGGTCAACTTTGAAGAAGTCAAGAAGTTTGCTTCTGAATTATACCAACCATCTAATGCTATCTTAACAGCTGAAAATGTTGATGCTGCTGCTTTCAAGCAATTTGTAGCTGAAGCTGAATTCTTGTCTGCTGCTTCCAAAGCCAAGCCATCTGCTGCCTCTACTACCATCAAGTCCTTTGTTGGTGAATCTGGTGCTTTAAGATATGCTTCTTCTGAAGATGTCTCCACAGCTGCCATTTCTGTTCCAGTTGCTGAAAAAGATTTTGCCACTTATGAAACTTTAAAGAACTACCTACAATCCCCATTATTTAAGTTTAACAAGAAAGTTAGCAAAGTTGAACTAGACACTTATAGTGATAAGAAGATTGGTGTTTTCACTCTATACTCCACTGGTGCTTCCCCAGCTGCTGGTATCAAATCTATTGTTAAGGCTTTGAAGGAAGGTGTTGATGTATCTGGTGCTGCCAACTACACTGAAGCTTTCTCTGGTGTCAAATCTACTGCCAAGACTTTCAAATTAGACAAGTTTAACTATGTCGCTGTTGGTAAGACCACTGAATTACCAACTGTTAACGAATTATAAGTATAAATGAAATAAAAAGAAGAAGAAGAAAAAATATTAAAATAAACATGTTTTTAAAATTAAATAAATAAAGAAAGAAGAAGAAAATAGAATATTTTACTTTGTTTTTCTGAAAAAAAACAATGTATTATAACCATAATAAACAGTGATTTAAAGTTTTTTGAATAAAAACTAATAATGATTTATGAATTCGAAAGATGTTCTTGGATATTAATGTAGATAGTTGTGTTTTGATTCAATACAAAAAAAACATAAAAAAAGTTTATTTAAAACTTTTAATGATTATTTATTAACCTACTTTAAGAAATGAAAAGAAGAAAAAAACAAAAGAACAAAAAAAAAAAAAAAGAACAAGAAATATATTTATTCATTTTTAAAATTTAAATAAAATTTTATCTCCCAAAAATTAAAAAAAAACATTTAAAAAAAAACAAAATGGTTTGAACAAGATTTTTTAATACTCTGTTTGAATTAAATATTATATTTATTAATCGTTGATTTAATATTCGTAAAAAAATAATTATTTAAGAATGATACTAGTAATTAACACTTATTATTTTTATATTTATCTTTATTTATTCTTGTTTTAAAATAAATGCTTTTAATAATTGATAAACAGCTTCCCTTTCCTCTGTTTCTTCGATCCAAATTCCAAATACCTCATTCAAATGAGACTTAAGAATCACAAGTTCTTCTTTCAGATCAACTTTCATTTCATTAAAAGCAGACTCTACATTCTCCTCCATTTGTTTCTGAATGAATGCAGAATCATTGGATATCCCCAGAGAAAAATTTATAGGCTCTAGTCTGTTAAACACTAGCAATCCATATTTGTAGCCATCTTTACCAGATAATTGATTGACATCAAATCCATCTTCAAATTCATTCTCTCCTAAAGGTTCATAGCCATCATCAGTGATTGTTAGTTCTCTTTCGTAGAGTACTAATGGTCCTTGACAACTCAAAAATTGCCAGTCAGAAGACTCATTATCAAATTGGTATATTTTACAGTGATTCAAATGATATATTAGTGATTTGATTTTATCATCATAAGTCTTTGTAATCTTGAAGTTTAATTCTTTTTTATAATCCCTTGAAAATGATTCTGCCATTATTATACTACAGTAAATATAAATTATTATTTAAAGTATATATACCTATAGTTTATTTATTTATAATATTAGTTATAGTTGGTTTATCTTTTATTCAAAAACTTTTACATATATATATATATTTATATATGTATATGCTCTTGATATGTTTTTTTTATAAGAAAAAGGAAAATTTTTGAGAAAAAATTAAAAAAAAAATAAAAAAGAGAACAATTCAATTCTTGTCATGTGATATAGTATCGGATATAAAAATATTTAATTTATATCACATGATACACTATCGGATATACCATTAAAAAAAAAACATTTTATTTTTATTTTATTTTTTTACAAACGAAACAAAGTCCTCTATTTTTATAAATGTCCTTTCGGTTCAAAAAAAATAAATAAAAATGAAGACATAAAAAAAATATTGTCAAATATATTAAAAGCGGGGTTCCTGAATCTATATAAACTTTAATTATTTTATATTTGTTTTGAAAAACCTTTTTTTTTTATTCATTTTTTATTTTGTTTCATTTGATATAGATCAATTTATTTTAAATTATTGTTATACGAATAAAATTCAAAAAAGAGATGTATTTAATGAATAGTTCTTATATATAATATTATATATATATTGTTTAATTATTATTTCTTTTTTTATATTTTAATAGTCATTTCCTTTTTGTTATTATATCTTATTTTTTTTTTTTTACAGTTATTTTAATTTTTAGTTTCCTTCTTTTAAACTACTTATTTTTGTAGTATGGGTAGTCTAAGTAACCCTTGTAGGTTGGAGCGTAGAAAGTGGTTCTGTCATATTCGTTCATTGGCCATTCGTTTTCTAATCTGTCAACCAAATCTGGGTTAGAGATCCAGTATCTACCGAAAGCAATTAAAGTTCTATCGTTTTGTTCAACAATTTGTTTGGTGAACTTGTTACATAAGATCAAGTTACCAGCTCTTATGATCAAACCCTTGAAATGGTCAAAGGCAAATTCATTGTTAACATTCAATAATTCACCTTCACCTTCAGTGAAGAATGGGTTAGTGACTCTTGGTTCAACTAAAGACAAGTAAACTGGACCTTTACCAGCGACTCTTCTCTTTTCTAATTGATCATAAACATAGCTGTATAAAGCAACAGTATCTTCAGGATCAGAATCACCACTCATATCACCAAAAGTACCGAATGGAGACAATCTCAGGGAAACTTTATCAGCACCAAATTCTTCAACTAATTCATCAAAGACTTCAAATAAGAATCTGGCTCTGTTTTCAAAGGATTGAGGACCATATTGATCATCTCTGTGGTTGATCTTCTTATCCAAGAATTGGTTTAACAAGTAACCGTTAGCAGAGTGGACTTCAACACCATCGGCCCCAGCTTTGAAAGAGTTTCTGGCAGCGACTAAGTAATCTCTCTTGAATTGTTCAATGTCTTCAATAGTACAAGCTTTGATATGGTTACCACAAGCTAAAGCTTTCTTGGTAGAGTCAACAGCGTTATCGTTAGCTGAGTAAACAGCAGAGGAAGACAAATATTCAAAGCCATCTTTTTTCAAGACTTCTGGATCAGCTTGTCTACCCAAGTTCCATAATTGAATGAAGATGTAAGAACCATTATCATGAACGGCTTTGACACATTTGGATAAACTTTCAACTTGTTTATCACTCCAAATACCAGGAACACCATCGTAACCACCAGCTTTCAAGGAAATGAAAGTGGCTTCAGAGATAATCAAAGTACCTGGTCTTTGAGATCTTTGATGGTAATATTCTTCAGCTAAACCTCTTTGTTTACCATCAACTTTGTTGGCTGGTTCAGCAGCATACTTTTTCCAGTCATCGGTTTCCAAGTAATCAGTGGTTTGCTTTAAAGCATGGTCTTCATCACCTCTGAATCTGGTTAATGGAGCCATAACAGCTCTGTGGTTTAAGGTGATCTTATCGGTCAATTGGACTGGCTTGAATAAGTTGGTGCTCTTTAATTCAACAGGAGTGTATCTTTGATCAAACATTTTTTTTTTTGTATTATTATAAATGGAAATATTTGGTTTTTTTTGTTAATATATAAATTTGTATATTATATATTTTTCTTTGGTTTTATTATTATATATATATATCTTTATAAATAAATATTTAAACGAGAAAAAAAAAATAAAAAAATACATACATACATTTTGTAAATTTAAATTTTTATTTTATAATTTTACAAATCATCATTTATATATGATTTTATTTATTTTTAAAAATAACAAAAAAAACATTCCTATCAAGTAATAATAATTTTTATAAAACGATTATTTAATATTTCTTGTAATTAACAAGTATCTTAATAAAACAATTTTAAATTTGTTTTATTAGCTGAACAAAAAAAAAAAAAAAATTATTTTTATTATTACTTAATAGTGAACATATATTATTTTTACCTAAAGGGAAAATAAAATAAAAAATAAACAGTATAATATTTTATAATTCAACGGCTTTTATTTTCACTTACATGAAAAAAAATAATAAAATAAATATCATATTTTGTTACAAAATTAATCATAACATAATATATAACTTAATAAATAAATAAAACATATATTATTATTGTTGTCTTTTAATGCATACGTAATAATCACTTTATTATATATATAAGATTGTAACTTATAGGTCAATAGTTTAGTGCTAAAGATAATGATGTTTTCTTTGATGTTAATTAATTGCAGATACTAATACCTAAACACTTTTTTCTTCAAAGTATATAGTTACTATTTCTGAATTGAAATAAGAAAAAAATTATAATACAAATATATATTTTTGTTATGCATATTATGAAAAAAAAAAAATGAAAAAAAAAATTTTCTAAAGAAAAATGTTCAAAATATAAAAAGTAAAAAAAAAAAAAAAAGTAAAAAACTCTTACTAGTAAATGTATTTAATAATTAATTAAGATAAAAACAATAAGAATAAAAAACAATTAACAGTAACATTATTGTACTATTAATACTTAATATATATATATTAACTATAAATACAAAAAAAAAAATTTTAATAAATTTATTTGTGTAGAATGTATAATCTAAAAAACACATCAAAAAAATTGTCAATAAAAATTTAATAAGCTCGATTAGCTCAGTTGGTTTAGAGCGTAGTGCTAATAACACTAAGGTCAACAGTTCGATCCTGTTATTGAGCAGTTTAATTTTTTTTTTGCCAAAAGTTTTGATGTTATTTATTTTTAAATAAAAAAAAAAATTTTTTTTTTCATAATGGAACTTAATCGGACACTTGTATTGTTTGATATTTAATCATATAGAATTTTACCTCTACAATAATTATTACTAGTTTTCAAATTATTCAATGTTCAATATTAACAATGAAAATTTGTAGTGCGTATTTGTAAAATACACTGTAAAGAGAGGAAAACGATTAAAAAAAAAACATAAAATAGGTGAGAGTATTACGATGTGGTTATGATTATCTAATATGTTATTGTAAGTTGTAATCCTGTTTCTTGTTGATCTTATAATACATTTACAGTGATAATAACAACTACTTTAATTTAGTAATATTGATTCTTTTTTCTTCTTTAGTAACAGATTTAACACTTGCTAATATTCTCTTGCTCAATCATTTCTGCAATTACATATTCACATTCTCCTCTTTACTTTATCATTATCATATCCATTAAATCAACTTACAATATACATTTCTATTCATAAACTCACAATTTATAAAATCCTATTTTATCTAATACAATAAATTTATTTCAACTTAATTTTATTATTATTATTTTTTTTTGTATGTGGTTCTGTATTAAAATTTTTATTTTATTTATATTTAAAACAAATGTAATCTATTTAAATAAGTTATAATAGTAATAACCAATTATCTGTTAGACTTAGCAACTCTTTCTAATTCATCTTTCTTCTTGATGGCGAAAGAGGTAGAAGAACCCTTGGCAGCGTTGATTAATTCTTCGGCAAAGGTTTCAGCAATAGTCTTGATGTTTCTGAAAGAAGCTTCTCTGGCACCAGTGGTCAATAAAGAGATAGCAGTGTTGACTCTTCTTAATGGAGAGACATCAACAGCTTGTCTTCTGGCAGCACCACCACCACCAACTCTGGTAGTATCTTCCTTGGCACCGGAGTTGGCAACAGCATCAACAACGATTTGTAATGGATTGGCGTCGGTTAAAACATTGATGATTTCCAAAGTGTGCTTGACGATTCTGACGGCTTTTAATTTCTTACCGTTGTTTCTACCGTTCATCATTAAAGAGTTGGTTAATCTTTCAATAACTGGACATTGAGCCTTTCTGAATCTCTTGTTGGCGTATCTACCGGCGGTGTGGCCGACGTAGATTGGAGATTGGATTTGAATGTAGGCAACTAAAGATGGATCCTTAATTTCAACATCTTGGAAAGACCATTTGTTGAATAATTTGATTTCTTCTTGACCTTGAACGACATCTTCTGGGATGGCGGTGGCTAAGACAACTGGGGCAACAGTTTCGACAATAGCTTGTTCTTCAGACATGTTTACTTTGGTGTGCTTGGTTTATTCTATAGGTTAAGTTATTAACAAATTTAAAGGATTTTATATATTTATCTGTATATATTAACCCACACCCAAATTACGCTAGCCTAGAAATTTTTATTTTTATTTTTTTTACAAAAAAATCACTAATACTAAAGACGTAGTTTGCCCTTCTCCGAGTATACATTTGAGTTTTTTTTTGAACAGTTTTTTTCCAAAATATTAAATGTTTTAACAAAAAAAATCATTTAAGACTGTATGAAAAAAAAAATTAGACAGAAATTTTTTTAAAAAATTCAGCTTAAAAAAAATTAAAACGAAAAGGTAAACAAAAAAAAATTCTTTTCCAGTAAAAAAAAAAAAGTGTAACAAAAAAAAAATATTTACAAAAATATTAAAAATACTCTCTGGGCGTACGGCTGATATTTCTTAAAAATTTCAAAAAATAATCAACATATAATATATATGATTAATGTTTTTTTTTTATATAAATATAAATAATAATAAATACTTGTTGTTTATTTACAGTTTTTTTTTTTTTCTCTCTCCCATTCATTTATTATTATTGTTTAATCCTCTTCTTCAGTATATTGCTCATTTTCTAAAGCTTCTTGCTCTTCAACCTCCGATATATATTCTTCTATCCAATAAGGCTTGTTAAGCACAATATCTATTTTCACTTTCTTAATTTCTTCATTGGATAATTTTTTAATTTTTTCTTTTGGAGGTAATAAATAAAATGTTCTATTTTCAGGATTATTTAAATAATAAAAATCTTTCAAATAATCAAGCTTCATAGTCACCAATGCTACACTTGTTTTTTCATTATAAACAACTAATTTACCGATGGGTTTGTTTCTTTTTTTTAAAGGCTTACTACTTCCAAACACAGAGTTTGAATTTTCAGCTTGCAATGAATCATTATCATTTTCTTTGATTGTAGAGTCTGTGTGAATACCCCATCCTTCAACTATTTCAGCATTTGAATTATTCTTGATTGTTATAGGAACACATCTTTTAATAATTTTATTTGTAGAATGCATTCTAGTAGTCAATTCTTGTCCTATATAACAACCTTTATCAAAACTTACACAGTTTGGTGAGTATTCTAATGCTAAATCTAATGGTAGTAATGTTGAAGGATTTATATCATTCAAATCATAAAGACCATATTTTTTAGTCAGTTCTTTAATAATAGAAGGCATTTCTGGATCTATCTCTATACTAATATTGTCTTGAATAATACCTTCAACAGTTGTTACTTCATTTTTTTTAGTTAAAACTTTATATTTATAAAATAGTTCTCCATCTTGGGAATCGACTAATGAGCAGTTATAAAAAACATCATCTAAAAATACACTTATAATAGAGTCATTTTTTTGTTTCAAGATTTCATTGAAATGAAACTGTTTATTAAAGTTATAGTTTAATCTAGAGTCTTCAATAATATTATTCAAAATCTCTAATTCAAAATCATTTCTTATTATGGATCCTTTAAAATAAATTTCCCATACATCAAACCCTAATTTACTGTCATTTATTATATCCACATTAAATTTTATTTTCGATAATTTGCTATGTTTGGCAAGAATTTTGATAGGATCATTTTCATCATCTAGTTCATTCTCTGGTGATTTTGACTGTAATTTGGGTAATTCCAATATTATTTCTTTATATTTATGACCTCTTCTCATTATAAATGGTGTATAAAGTCTAATCAAAGAAATGATTCTAGATTTACTATTTAACAAAGCTGTCAATTGACCTTTTGTGTTTCCATAGCTCTCCTGTAACTCATCATACAAAGACATTTTTTCAATAGTTTCATTTTTATCAATCATTTTATTATCTTCAAACCTTAAAATATCATCAACTAATGGATTTGTTTGAGAAAGCATTTTCAAATCATCCATTACATTTTTGTCAGTTTTAAAATCATCTTCATCATTGATTGTCATTAGATTCTTTTTTACATATTTATCTTTTAATTTTGTAGTTATCATACCATTTAAAAATTCAACAGTATCTGGACCATAAATAGACACAAACTGGGTATTTATTGATTCACTGTTAAGTTTTTCAGCATACACTAATCGTTTATTTAAATCATTGTTAAATTTTTGTAGTGATGGAATTGTAGATGAATAACGATTTTTCAATGATGATTTAAATAGTAGAATGTTCTGCCTTTTTACCACATTAAAAACCATCACAATATATATAATAAGTTGTAAAGAAGTGTGATTAAATACTTGCTTTAACAACAGATATAATGCAGGTTTTAATTTGTTATTTCTCTCTATTGTTATTCAAGATATTTAAAATTGTTAATAAAGTTTTTTTTTTAGTAAACAAATAATCTCTGTTAATTATTATTATTATTTTTTTTTAGGTAATAAGGGAGAGGATTTTTTTCTCCGATATTTTTTTTTTTAAAATATTAAATTAAGCTTAAAGAAGTTAAAAAACAAGTAAATTGTTCAAATTATAAACACAAAGAAATGAAATAATCTACTTGACAATCTTCAATAAAATACAATGTAGCAATAATCACTAATCATTTTGAATCTTGTTTCTATATTTTAAAAAAAAAAAAATGTTTTATGTTTTTTTTTTTTTTTTTTTTGTTTTTTTTCAACTTATAAAAGAATATTTGATATATACTAGTTTTTTTTTATTTATTTATTTTTCATTAATTTCGTGTTCTCTTTTTCATTTTTAGATAGTTCATGTTTCTATTTAATTTTTTTTTTTGAATTACATTAATTTAACTTATTGTATTTTTTTTTTTGTACTTCTAAATAAAAAATCTTTTTAGTAAACTTACTTAGATTCAGCTAACAACTTTTCAGCCTTGGCAACGACATCTTCGATACCACCAACCATATAGAAAGCGTTTTCTGGTAAGTGATCGTACTTACCTTCTAAGACATCCTTGAAAGAAGTGATGGTGTCTTTTAATCTGACTAAAGCACCTGGGATACCAGTGAAAACTTCGGCAACAGCGAATGGTTGAGATAAGAATCTTTGGATCTTTCTGGCTCTTTCGACAGTTAATTTATCAGCTTCGGATAATTCATCCATACCTAAAATGGCAATGATATCTTGTAAGGACTTGTAAGCTTGTAAAGTTTGTTGAACTTGGGTAGCAACATAGTAATGTTCTTGACCAACAATGGAAGCATCCAATAATCTGGAATTAGAATCTAATGGATCGACAGCTGGGTAGATACCTAATTCGGAAATACTTCTAGACAAGACAGTGGTAGCATCTAAATGGGCAAAAGTAGTAGCTGGAGCAGGATCAGTTAAATCATCAGCTGGGACGTAAACAGCTTGGACAGAGGTAACGGAACCCTTCTTGGTAGTGGTAATTCTTTCTTGCAACAAACCCATATCAGTGGCCAAAGTTGGTTGATAACCGACAGCAGATGGAATTCTACCTAACAAAGCAGAAACTTCGGAACCGGCTTGGGTGAATCTGAAAATGTTATCAATGAATAACAAGACATCTTGACCTTCTTCATCTCTGAAATATTCAGCAATGGTTAAACCAGTTAAAGCAACTCTAGCTCTGGCACCAGGTGGTTCGTTCATTTGACCGAAAACCAAGGCGACCTTGGATTCACCTTCCAAGTTAATAACACCGGTTTCCTTCATTTCTCTGTATAAATCATTACCTTCTCTGGTTCTTTCACCAACACCAGTGAAAACGGAGAAACCACCATGGGCTTTGGCAATGTTGTTAATCAATTCTTGGATGAAAACAGTTTTACCGACACCGGCACCACCGAATAAACCAATCTTACCACCTCTGGCGTATGGAGCTAATAAATCGACAACTTTAATACCGGTTTCTAAAACTTCAGCAGCAGTAGATTGTTCAGCAAAAGAAGGAGGATCAGCATGAATTGGGTTTCTCTTCTTGGTGTTAACTGGACCTCTTTCATCAATTGGATCACCAACAACGTTTAAGATTCTACCCAAGGTTTCTCTACCAACTGGAACGGAAATTGGAGCACCAGTATCAGTGACTGATTCACCTCTAACTAAACCTTCAGTACCATCCATAGCAATGGTTCTGACAGTGTTTTCACCTAAATGTTGAGCAACTTCTAAGATTAACTTACCGTTGGAAGTAGAGATTTCTAAAGCATTTAAAATAGCTGGTAAGGAGCCTTGTTCGAATTGGACATCGACAATGGCACCAATAACAGCTCTAACTTTACCGGTGGCGGCAAAAGCTGGAGCGGAAGTGGAAAAGGTTTTTCTGGCAACAGCTTTAAAAGCAGTTCTTCTGATCAAAGGTAAAACCATTTTTCTATTTATTTACTTTATGTTATTAAAATATATAATAAGTTTATGTGTATGATCTGGTTTTTTAAAAAATATCTTTTTTAATAAATGAAAAATTAATTAAATAAATATTATAAAATACTTAATATGAAATTTTGTTTTTATGTTTTATAAAAAAAAAGATAACATGTTATTAAATATATATAAATGAAAAATTTTTCAAACCTCGAAAGAAAAATTTTTTTTTTTGTTTTGTTATTAAACATAATATTTTCTTGCTGTTGTGTTTTTTTTTTGTCACACTTGCTCTGTATAATAAAAAAAAAATTTTTTTTTTTTTTTACCCACACCTAAAAGTTTGTTTTAGTTTTGATTGGTCAAAGTTTTCATTGGTCAAGAAAAAAAAATATAAACACACACACACGGATCAAATTTGAGAAAATAGGAATTGTGATCCGGGTAAATTAAATATATATTTTTAAAATTATAAATTTATTTTACATACTTTATTGGTTTAATCAATAGTTAATAATTTTAAAATAATATTATCAATTTAATTAATTAATTAAATAAAAAAAGGAAAAGAATTCTAGTGTTTTTTTTTTTTTACAATGAAACCATAATTAAGTAATTATTTATTTATCTAATTTTTTTTTTTTTTAATTTTTTATTATCTATTATATATATATATATCAATTACTTCTTCTTTCCTAATTCACTGGCAACTCTTGCAGCTTCAACAATACCACTAACAACACCAGCTTTAACGCCTTTATTGTCCATTTCTACTAAACCAGCAATAGTAGTACCACCTGGGGTACAAACTTGATGCTTTAAGACAGATGGATGAGTGAAGTCAGTTAATTGACCCATTTTAGCAGTACCTTCAACAGTCTTCAATGCTAGCATGTAAGATTCCTTGTATGGAATACCCATCTTAATACCAGCATCAACCATACCTTCCAAAAAGTTCAAAACAAAAGCTGGACCAGATCCTACTAAAGCAGTGGCAGCATCCATCTTAGATTCTGGTAATTCAACTAATAATCCTAATTGACCGATAGCAAAGTTTAATTTACTAGTCCATTGAGCTAACTTATCTTCAGCACCAGTGTGAGAAATGACTACAGCTCCTTCACCAAACTTAGCTGGTGTGTTGGTCATTATTCTAGAAACAATCATTTCTTGGTTATCCAAGATAGATCTTATAGAGCCAATAGTCCAACCTGCGACCAAAGAAATGAAAACTTTGTTAGATAAATCAACACTTTTATCCTTGGAAATTTTAGTTAAAACTTCTTCCATTTGGTATGGTTTAACAGAGAATAAAATAACATCAGAGTTGGTAATAGCTTTAATGTTATCTTCCAAAGTTAAACATTCATATCCATCAAAACCATAATTTTCAATTTTTTTAGATGAATCACCAGTCAATTTAGTAATATTTTCAGCTAAAACTTTTTCAACTCCACTAGCTGATTCTAAATTGTGATTAGTAGTGTAGAATTTGTTTGGTAATTGAGAAATTTCTTCTAGTTTGTTATTGATTCTGCACTTTTGAATAGCAGACAAGAAACTTTGACCCATAACACCACAACCAATTATACCTAAAGAATAAGACATTTTAAAAAAATAATAATAATATATTTATATGTATTTTTTTTTTTACAGGTTTTAATTAACAGTATTTCTTATTTAATAAAATCATATGTATGTTTAAATTCATTCATATCTTTAACTTTATATAGATAAGTGAAATTTTTTGGATGATTAAAAAAAAAAAAATTTTTTGTTGATGTAAAAGTGTTTGCTTTAATTTTTTTTTTAAATTTGCGCTTTTTCAATCGGAGGGCGAGTTCCGTTCTTAATTTGGATACTATCACATGATTGCTTCTGAAATTCTTCAACAACAACCAAAAAAAAAAAACATTCTGAAAAAAAAAAAAAAAATGAAACACAGCCAGCAAAATAATTTTTTGAAAAAAAAAAAAAAAAAAAAAACATAAACATAGTTTTATAAAGAATATTTGTTTTAAAATAGACATAAAATAAATAGTAAAACCAAACTAGTATCACCTACTTATATATTTTTTTTTTATTTTTATTTTTGTTCTTTTTTTTAGTGATATATTATGGTATTTAAAAAAAAGGAAAGTGAAGTAGCAAAAGTAGAAACTCAAGAAAATCTTTCAGTAAATGATGATGTTAACACATTTAATATAGACCCACAATTGATAGATATTTTAAAAACTCAAGATGATTCATTAACTGTTAATAATGAACAAAACAATTCAAGTAATAAATCATTAGAAGATCTTCCTATTAATGAATTTATCTCTTTGGTTTTAAGAGAAAGAAATATATCATTCAAAAATCTATCATCTGAGAGTTTGTTAGAGAATGATACAGAAGATGTAATAATAGAAAATGATACTAATAATGATAATATACTTGTTGAACAATCTAGTGAAGAAAGTTCAACACTCACATTGGAACAATTTGAAAAGTTAAAAGTAGAATCTCTTCAGCTTATAAACAATGCGATTAATGAATCTTCGTTATTATTGGAAATAGTTTCTTTGTTAATATCACCAGTTAAACCTAAACAAGGTTCTTTGACTATGTCACCATTTTTGAAACAACATTTACCTATAGGCTCTTTAAACAGTGATGCTATACCAATGAAACAAATTTTAGAAAATGATGTAGTTAAAAACTATTTAATTAAATTAGCTTGGAAACTCTATTCACTCAAAGATATTGGTAATTATTATGATACTAATTTTCAAAGACTCAATAAACAAATTTTAATAGAAAATAAATACTGGTCTATAATTTCAGATGCAAAATTAATTGAGAAAAACTGTTTTGTCAAGAATATCAAATCCAATACTATCAGTTTGAAATATGGTATTAATGGTAATCAAATAGCCAATTTAGCCATAACCAACGATGACTTAGACTCATTTGAAGTTCAATTAATACCAACTATAAATTCACATAAAATAAACATTAACAGTGAAGGTGATAGAAAGAAGGATAGTAATATAATCTTTAAATATGTTAAATTGGATGTATATGACACTGAAAAAAATATTTTACAAAGTAGCTCTCAATTGTCTGATAAGACTTTACAAACTTTAAAAAATACATTAATTATAAACAACTTGGCTGATCAATTAACCAGATTAAATGAGTTACAATTGCAAGAGCTTTTATTTGTCACTTTAAAGAATGAATGCAAACAAAATATTAACTCTAATAAAGAAATGTATTTGAAAAATGAAAACTTGATAGAAATAACGACTTTAGGAAAATATAAAATTGTAATAGCATATGAAAATCTATTTGTAAAGGATTTAGATAAATATTTTTCAAGTGACAATGACAGTAAATTGGCCAATGATTTGTTAAAATTAATGGAGACTAACCTGTTCTATTTAAACAGCCTAAGAAGTTATAACAATATTGTAAACAAGCCAATTTATTATAGTAAAAAAACTAATCATCAAAATAAAAGCAATACTTATAACTACCATAACATATTATTTAACCTGCTTGTCAAATTCAATCACAAATACTTGATGAATTCTTTTGTTCAAGTATTTGAGTCAAATAGCACATTTACTATACAGAAAATCTCTGATGTAAATGATGATGAAAATAGTAATGAAATAGCTATTTCATCCTCTGATAATCCTAGATTGAAAAATTTAAAGATGAAAATAAATTCATACACCCCACTGATAACTAAACCAAAAACTGATATAATTATTAATAAAGGAGACAAAGAATATACCATAAAAGTGAATTTAAACGATACGAAAAACTATTCCTTGTTCCTAGGAGATGACTCAAAAAATATATTTAATAATATAATTGAACTTTTAGAATATTTAACATATATCAGTATATAATAATAAAAAATAATAACGATGATAGTATATTTAATTATAAAAATAAATAAAAAAGATAAATAAATGTTAATGTTTTTATTTTTATTATTATTATTATTATTCTATTTCTTCATTCAATACTTTATCTTCATAATTTCTTTTCTTTTCAATTTTTAAATCATTCAATTCTTCTTTCAAACAATTATAAATAATAAAATTAAACCATAGCTCTATAAATCCAAACAAAAATACAAAATTATTGTGCAATTTGGTATTAAATTTGTTGAAATATGACACAAAAGTGATTATGAATGCTAAGGCAAGTCTAACAAATACATAATCCTTGTAAAAATGTTCTTTGATCTTATCATAATGAGAAAGAATTAATAAATCCAAAATACCAATATTTAAGAAAAAGACAGAAAGAATACCAATGATTATAGAGGAGTCATTAATTAAAACTTGTGGCAATCTCATAGCAATTGAAAAAGTTACTAATGAGTTATTTTTAGTGATCAATGATATGTTTTTAAAAGTTACCAGAGCCAAAAATATGTATGCACATGCTCTTGTACCTGTAATAAATTTTGAAGTAAATAAAGCCATTATGTAAGTAAATGTATATTTATTTACTTATATTGGTTTAAGTGATGATCTTTTTTTAGGTGATGAGTTTTTATTATAATTCTTCAGTTTAAAAGTAACACTTTTTTTTAAAAAAAAAAAAAAAAATTTAAATTATATATATTTTTATTTTATTTTTTATGGCCGATGCTTTAATCAATTTCAAATAACCAATTTTTTTTATTTTTTTCAAAACTTAAACAAGAAGATATTTATAGTAAATATATATATAAGTTTATTCAAAATCAATTGGAAAGTTAAATTTTTCATCTTTCTTAAACATTTTATTTGTATTCAAAGAATCTTTCAAATAATAACTTTGAGTCAACAAATAATTCACAACAGTTTTATTATATTTGATATAACAGGCAGTACAATACAAATTGATTTTCTTTTTATTTACATCCTCATTAATTATAAAATTATTCAAATTCTCATAATCTTTTTGATCATCAGAATTATTGATTTTTTTGCTATTAATTAATATCTGTTTTAAATCTAAAACAAACCTACAATCAAACAAACTTGTATCATTAAAAACTAAAACCATTGAAAAAGAGCATATTTTTTTACAATGATCACAGCCTATTTCATTAACCATAAATGAATTGGTAAAGTTTGTCAAATCTAATTCAAAACTTTTATAATCATTAAACATTGTTTCCCTTATCAAAACTTCTTCAACTGTATTTAATTCTTCAATTAAACTTTCAACACGAGTAAATAAATCTGAAGAATAAGATCTATCATTATTAACAATTATATTTTTTTCAATTAATTTATAAATATCAAAAACATTCTTTCTTCCATCTCTTCTGTAAACTCTATCAGCCTCCATTCCAAAGGGTATCCAATTAGGCAATATAAAGTTTACAGCTTCATTATGATTAAAACCTAAATTGAAACCAAAATGCCAGCATTTAGGAAATGTAATGATATATTCACCTGGTTTTTGAACAGCTTTATAAAAAGTGATGCCCATGGTATTATGAAGGTGTTTGTCATAAGGTGATATAGTAGCTGTTAATTGATGTAAAATATCTTTTTGTCTTCTCATAAAATCAGGGTATCTCGATGAAATATATTCATGAAATTTATCAGAATCTTTAATTTTTATACAATACCATATTTTACATTCTCCTTCAAATTGGTAATTGATAGAGTAAGTGAAATGATCTTCTAAATGAATACCAAAAACAGAAAATTTTGATCCGAAATAACACCAAGGTAAAGATATCCCAGTTATATCATTTAATAATGGCAATAAAGTGTTTTTATCACTAGGCAAATTCATCAAATTCAAAAATGACTGATTTATTTCTCTATTTTTTTGATTTTCAAATCCAGAAATATAGTTTTCCACATCATTATGAATATCAGCACCATAAAAGCTTTTAAGAAGTTTATCACCATAAACAATATTCCAAAATTCTTTTTCTAATGACATAATATCATTTTTATCCTTTATTGAATAAGAATCCTTACCAGCATATTTTTGTTTAAATTCATTAATAGTTAAAGTTTTTTCCAACTCTTGAAAACCATACTCAAAATTTCCCAATAAACAATTATCGCAAGCTTTACCATATTTTCCAGTTAAAGCAGGTATACAAGTTTTATGGTATAGTTCTTGGCAGTAATTACATTGATAAAGTCTTTTTGTTTTTTGACATTTTTTACAAACATCATTATCATCATCATTAATATGATCATCAGTTTCTTCATTGTTTATTTCACTATCGCTTAATGTTGACATATGATGAATTATACTTATACCATTTGTTTTAAACTTTTTGTTGATTGACCATGGTTTTGCACCATCATAATTATATATTGCTGAGATATAATCTCTCAAATAGTCAATATAAAAATTATACAAAGTTTCATAATCTTCTGATAAACTTCTCCAAAACTTAAAAGAATGAGATGAAAAAGTTAATTTTTTTTTATTATTTGGATTTTTTAAAAATTTTACATGCTTTGGATCTGGTATTTTCCAATCTATACCTTCATTTTCTTTTTCATAATTAACACTACTACTATTGATATTATTGTTAATAATAATATTATCATGCTCCTCAGTATTATAATTTTTTCGGTGTTGTGATCTTAAACTCTTTCTTCTTTTATTTGATTGATTTGTATTATTAGTCAAATCTAATGTTTCTTTGAGTACTCTTTTGTTAGTTTTATCGGGGAGAGTACTTACATATCTTCCATCACTATCCATAATCTTACTGTTGTAAACCTTTACTATACTGACATATATGTCATAGAGGGTAAAAAATTCACCATTAGAAGTGGTTACACCAGTTGGTATTAATGTTTCTTGTTCAGAATTTACACTATTAAATGCTTTTAGTTGGTGCACAAAAAATTTGTTGGATCTATTGAAAAGTTCCAATTCATTCAAATTTTGTTCTCTGACTCTAATCTTAAAATTTGGGTCATCTGCTTTGCGTAAAAGATTATTTTCAGCAAGATCTTTATAAGAAGGAGATGGTCTTATTTTAAGCATTCCATATTCCATACCCAAGTTAAATATTTTGGGATCATTTATGAAAGAATTGATGTTATGAGGTAACATCAAATCCTCAACTGATGGAGTTATGGTAGGAACTTCATCTAAAATAATATTATTGAAATCTAAACGTTCATTAACAGCCATGTTTTAAAATGTATATATATATATATATTTAATTAAAATCAAACCTTCAAATTTAAATATATGTATATATAATAATAATTCTTTTTTTAATTAAAATTACTATTCTATAGGTTGCAAATTTTGTATCTATTTTTTATTTTTTATTTTTTGTATTTAATTATTATTATTAAATAGTGATTTCCATACCTGCGCTTAATTAAATTTTTTTTTTTTGTTTTTGAAAATAAAGCCGTGTGTATATATCTTGGATTTTCAAAAGACATCAAGGAGAAGAAAAAAAAAAGTGAGGGATAAAATTGTCGAAAAAAAAAACAATATGGTAGCAAAGGGAAAATCTCATATTTCATAAACTCACTTGAATGTACTTTGAATTAAATTAGTGAAATTATATATTAATTAATTAATAAAAAGATTTATAAAGATGTATTAAATTATATTTATTATGATTATTGTTAAAATAATAAAATCAAAACTAAAAGTGTATATGGCATTTACATTTCCTTTTCTTTTTAAATAATTTATATTTTAAAACCATGATTCTTTTTTCTTTAAAAACATTATATAAAACTTCATTATTTGATTAATGAAAAAAAAAAATTAAAAATTAAAAACTCTAGAATTCATCATCAAACTCATCATCTTCATAAAAATCATTTAGTAAAGAAGACAAGGTTTCTGGATTCATAGAGAATATGTCATCTTCATCATCTTCTTTATCTTCTTCAATCTTGCTTTTTTCATCTCTTTCCGGATATTTCAAAGATTTTATGCAATCATTCTTCAATTGAGTAACAAACTGTATTCTTTGATCAAAAATATCTTGAGGTTCTTTTGTATTATAAATTACAGATTCCTTGAAAGTCTCCACTACACCAGTTTCATAGTTTATTGTTGCTTCAATAATATTATCGTTTATACATTTAGCTACAATATATTCAGCAGTTTGTTCAGAATCTAGTTTCAACTTCAAACAAATATCTCTTAAATGAATCTTACTGTATGTCTTACAAATAATCTTAATACCAGTCTTTAAAACATTTGATCTTAATCTAACTGATAATAAATATAAATCATCTTTCAAAAAAGTAGCCTTATATTTATTAATGATGTTAGTGAACTTGGATAAATCACCAAGTTTGACAGATTTTGTCAAAGAAAAATATGGTTTGATAACTTCACCTTCAATACTTTTATTCTTGAAGAATGATAATTCTGGAATATTACCCATTAATAAATCTATGACACATTTAAGCTTATTTGCTATTTGTAAGAAACCTTTAGAATCTTCGCTGTTTGTTGGAGCTTTTCTGATAGCAGCAATAATGTAATCATTAGCTGTTTCATAATCAAGTTGAATAGCAAAAATTTTAGCCATATAGTATAAGTATCTAGCTTCCAAAGATGTAGATACGTTAAAGTTTGTTGGGAATTCAACCTTAGATACAAACTCACTGGCAGATAAAATATCACCTCTTAGTAAATAGGCTCTTAAAATACCACAAATAATAGAAACTTGTGTCTCTGCATCATGTTTCAAGACTGCAACTTTCAAGAATTTGAGCAATTGTTCAATAATTTCATAATTTGTTTTATCATTCAATTTTTCATCAGCTAATTGAATATAAAACCAAATCTTGGCATTGACTAAATCAAGATGGTTACTGTAATTCAAAAAGACTTTATTGATGATTTCCTTATGATTGAATTCATTCAAAAGTTCTATTTGGTTTGAATCTAATAAGTAAAGTTGTATTAACAAATGAGTGAATGTTAATATGTCGTTTCTAATTAATATTTCAGTTCCTTCGTTGTTTAAGAAATAGAAATCTATAGGTAAATTGTTTCTAATTAATTCTTCATTTTCAACTATAGATTTTCTGTTATTAACATACTTTAAAATATTTGCTTTATCAGTGTATTCATTTGGAAACAAAATTTTAATAAATATAGTTAAATTTTCTTGATTCAATTCAGATCTCAATTCATTTGATTGTCTTAAAATCTTATGTGTGTCTGAAGAAGAACTTGCAGCTGTTAAATCTTTACAAATTGCAAATAATCCATCAACAAATTTATCTTGTACTTTTTCTAAATTTGAATTTGAAGTTTGATTTTCTAATGGAATTTCATTGTCAACATCCATAATATCTGATTTAAGAATAGAAGTTTCAACAGCAGCCATTTTGAATGATGGTTATTGATCTTTCTTTTAGTTTATATTTATAAATTATATATATTTATTTTCTTTATATATATTATTATCAATATTTCGTGTGTATACTTTTTTTTTTTTTAAAATTTTGCTTTAAAAAAACAAAAATTTGCCACCCAAAAAAAAATAAAAAAAAAAAATTTAAACACCAAGAAAATTTGTAAACTATGTGTAAGGGTTATAAACTCCGACGATTAAAATAATATATAAACATTAATTTAAATAATAAAAGTAATTGGTTGTTTTACATTTAAAAATAAAGGAATGTATCATGTAGTGGGGGGAAACAAATTTAATTTTCTTTTTTCTCGCTAGCAATAATATGTTTATCAATAGCTTCTAATCTTTCTGGTAAAGTTGGATGAGAATAATGGTACATTGAGAATAATGAATCAACAGAGATTGTACTCAAATTAGCAACTTGTAAAGATATCAAAGCAGTTTTCAATTTTTCACCTTTTCCTAAATCAGCAGCATATTTATCAGCTTCATATTCATTGTGTCTTGAGAATAAGTTCAAACAGAAACTCATCAAAGTATCAGTTGGTTGGATTAATTGAGAGAATAAAATCAAACCAATCAAGAATGGATAATCATTTATGACTGCAATGTTGGAACCAGGTAATGTGGCAGTAGTCTTTAATGAAGATCTATCAATAATAAAACCTAAGTTGCTGAACAAACTTTCATTTTTGTAAACACTTTCGAATAATTTAAAGAAAACAGCAAAATGGATTTGAGAAAAGATTAACATCTTTGTGATATGGTTCATCTTCCAGTGACCAATTTCATGACCTAGAACAGCAACAACTTCATCAACACTAGAATCCTTAATCAAAGTATCAAAGATAACAATTTTTTTTTTCATAAATGGTAAACCAGTAAAGTAAGCATTGGAATGAGAAGATCTTTTGGAACCATCAACCATGAAAATTTTAGATAATGGGAAACCACATTCTTTAGCTAAAGCATCAATTTTATCTTTTAATTCTTGGTTATCTAATGGAGTAAATTTGTTGAACATTGGTTGAATTACAAGATCATTCAACAAAAACATTGTAACTTGTAAGAATAAAACAAATAGCCAAATGTAGAAAATGAAGTTATCAGTACATTTCTTTAAAATCCAACCTAACAAATAGATTATTGGAGAAGCTAAAACAAAAACTAAAAGATTAGTTTTGATCAAATCAGTAAAGAATAATTTCTTGGTCATCTTATTAAATCCAAATTTCTCTTCTAAAACAAAATGTTGATAATAAGATAGAGGGAAAGAAGTAAGAGTGGAAATCAAAGTAAACAAAATGAAAAATGCAATGTTGGAAGCAATCAAGTTCATATGATATTCTCTTCTCAAAATGAAACTTAAAATTTTATCACCATAAAATACAGAATAATTCCAAACAAATGGTTGGATTAACAAAGTAGCAATAGAAAGAACAACACCTAAAGTAGATGAGAACATTTCAAACTTGCTTTTAGCTAAACCATAAGCATCAGATTCTTCAAACTTCTTTGTGTCAATCTTCCCTTCTAAAACTTTAGGTAATTTCTTATCTTTCTTTTGTAGTAATTTATATTGTCTAAAAGAAACATATCTTTCAAATAAGAAATTGAAAATAGTGAAACCAATAATTAATTTTTTATATGGTAAACTGAAGGTATTGAAAGAATCAACACCTTTAAAGGAATTTATAATAGCAGAAAAACTCATTCTTGTTTAATTTATTTGCTGTTTATTGGGGGGTTTTTTTTAAAGTTATTTATTTTAAATAAAAGAAGAAGAAAAAAGGGAAGAGCAAAATATTTGTTTAACACATTTTCTTTGAGATTCTTTTGGTTAAAAAAAAAAAACAAAAAGAAAAAAATTTAAAATGAAAAATAATTACGTGTTTAAAAAATCACGTGTGGTGAATGTAAATTTCGGTGTTAAATGTAGTAATAACTTTAATCAAAAAAAAAAAAAAAAAAAAAAAAAACTTCTTTTTCTTTTAACTTTTTTGATCATCACAAATTTTAACTTAATTTGGAAATAATATATTACCAAATTGATTAATTAAACATATATTAGAAATACAAATATTCTACAGATATTATTTGTACAAATATAAAAAATAATCTATATATATATATATATATATAAATAAATAAAAAGCATTGTCATTAGTTTATGACCCGTTTTTTTTTTTTTTCCTTAGGTATTTAAGCCTTTTTGGATCCTTTACTTCCACCAATACCAGCCATTTTCATAGCAATTTTAACCATTTTGCTTAACCAAACGCAGTTCAATGTGTTTAAAGCCATGTTAATCAAAAATGTTATCAACATAACAAGTTTTGGGAATCTAGGATCGAAAATCCATTTCTTAGCAAGAATTTGATATCCTAAGATAGTGATACAAGACCAGCCCCATACAATTCTTACTAAGAAAAATACAACAATCAAAAGAACACCATTTAAAGCATTGAATAGCATAGGAATATCGCACTCAAATTCTTTTATAAGAGTGGAGAATAACCAATTAATGTTGACAAATGGAGATGAAAGTTCAAAGAGTAAAAACTTGGAAACATAATTTTGATAATTTGGAGCTAAAGAGCTTACAAATACAAACAGGGAACAAACTGCATGTAATAAAAACTCAAATTGGAAAAGATCAAACCATCTAACACAAACATATAAATCCCACAAAAAGTAACCTATGGTAACGGAAGAAAGCATTGAAATGAATTCATCTTGGAAAGTCAAGATATTTAAATCAAATCTCAAGTTCAGTGTTGGAACTGTTAACAAAATAGAAATTATACATTGAACCATTGTTACAACATGAATTTTGAAGTTCAAGTATAATTGCTTATCCTTACTCTTCTTAGATTGTTTTAAATCCTTCCATTTGGTCATCTGGTTTTTTCTTTTGCTACCAATAAAAAATATAGGAACTATCATATCCAGAACAGGTCCAGCAATGTATTGATACAAAACACAATATCCTAAGAATGATAGGATAATTTCATGTAAATTTTTAAGGTATAGGTTTTTCTCGGATGGGAAGAAAGAAAGAAATAAGAATGGGTCTTTCATCCCAGTTTCACTAACAAATGTTACCATGTTTATATGTGTTGTTATAGTTTTTAGTTATTGGTTATTTTACATGATTATTTGATTTATTTAAAAAAAGAAAAGATATTTTATTTCAAGTTATTTATATTCTGCTTTTTTTTTTTTTAAGTTTTATGGTAAAAGTTTAAGCAATTTTTTAAAATAAAATTTTTTTTTTTAAAAAAGAAAATTGAAGAGATTATAAAGAATCAGATTGTTCCTCTAAGAACCATTATGTTTTTTTTTTGTCTTTACATTTTGTTGATTTAAAGCCGTGGAACCAGAGATAATTTTTTTTTTTGTTAATTTTTTGTTGAAAGTTTCACGTGAATGAATGACTTTGTTTTTTTTTGGTTGTGTTTTTTTTTTTTCGTTTATAAAATTATTTTTAATTCAACAATATTTTTATTAATATATTTTGTAAATTTTTTTTGTTGAATAATTTATTCCTAAAAAAAATATGATGTTGTTGTTTTTGGTAATAAGTAGTAATAATAATGGAAGAATTAAACAAATGACATAATTATTATTGTTGTTGTTGTCTTCTTGACATTGTTTTAAAGTGATTTGACATTCCCCTCATGTATATAACTTACCTCATAAATGTAACAATAAAAAGCATACAATACAATACAATATATATATATATATGTGTGTATATATATATATAGCATCTTAGTTTAATTTATTTAAATTTTAAGTATCTGTTATTATTATATATACCCTAACACCATATATAATAATAACAATTACATATATATATTTATTATGAATTAAATATCTATTAATTGATAAAGTATCGGATTTATCAGTGTTTTCATTTTTTTTTTTTAACAAAAATGCTCAACACCATGTGAAAAATTGTGGCAAATTACTTTTCAAATTTTTTTATTTTTTTCTGCAAAAAAATAAAAAAAAATTTCTTCTGAAGTTTATAAAACAATATTGAAGAAAAAAAGAAAAAAAAAAATTTTTTTTTTTCCCTTTTTTAACCAAATATTTACACAATTTTTTATTAATTATCATGTTTATTTAGATAAATCTAGAATGAGTTTATTAATTAAAAGAATCATACAAAGAACCATTCACACTATTCCATATAATTCCAAAATGTCTTATCCATTAGTCTGTTTAGGTAACCCATTATTAGATGTTCAAGCAAATGTCACCCCAGATTACTTGGCCAAATACTCTTTGAAATCCAATGACGCAATCTTAATTGATGATGCCAAGACTGATCCAAGAATGGCTATTTTTGATGATTTAGTCGCTCAAGAAGGTACCATCTTTGTTGCTGGTGGTGCTGCCCAAAATACCGCTAGAGGTGCTGCTTATGAATTAGGTCCAAACAAAGTTGCTTACTTTGGATGTGTTGGTAAGGATAAATTTTCTGAACAGTTATTAGAAGAAAACCAAAAAGCTGGTGTTACCTCTTTATACTTGGTCAATGAACAAATTGGAACTGGTAAGTGTGCCGCTTTAATTAATGGTGTTGATAGATCTTTAGTCACTGATTTAGGTGCTGCTAACCATTTCAAGCCAGAACATTTAGACAAGCACTGGTCTGTTGTTGAAAATGCTAAGGCCTTCTACATTGGTGGTTTCCATTTGACTGTCTCTCCAGAAGCCATTGTCAAGTTGGGTAAGCATGCCAAGGAAACTGGAAAACCATTTGTAGTCAACTTTTCTGCCCCATTCATTCCACAATTTTTCAAGGATGCTTTAATCCAAGTTTTACCATATGCCACCCATATCATTGCAAATGAAACTGAAGCTGCCTCTTTTGCTGAATCCTTCTACCCAGGTGGTGAAGTCAAGAGTGATGATTTAGTCGGAATTGCCAAGAAGATCATTAGTGATTACAACAAAAACGCTACCGTCATCTTCACCCATGGTTTAGAACCAACTGTTGTTGTTACTTCTGATTTATCTGTTAATGAAATTCCAGTTCATCCATTAGAAAACTCAAAGATTTCTGATAGTAACGGTGCTGGTGATGCTTTCGCTGGTGGTTTTGTTGCTGGTTTGATCTTAGGTGAATCTTTAGAAAAATCTATTGATAGAGGTCAAGCTTTAGCTAAGTTATCTCTACAAGAAGTTGGTCCATCTTACCCAAAGAAGGCTTAAACGATTTATATGTATATATTAAATATTAATACGTTTTCAGTTTTTTTTTAGTAATAAACATAATATTAATATTATCAAATTTAGTATTTTTTATAAATAAAAAAAAATTAAAATTTCCTAAAATGTTACTAAGCTTTAATAAAGTAAATATAAAGATTACTTTTTGTTTTATTTTCACTTAAAAAGACTGTCATTTTGTCATCAAAAAGAAAAAAACAAAAAAAACAAAAACATAACTTTTTAAACAAACAAAAAAAAAAGCAAACGGAATAAAGTTTTAATGGTAATGGTACTGTTTTCAAACTTAATATCTGATAAAAAGATACACACAGGTCTTTTTTCTAAAAAGAAGAAAATATTTATTTAGTAATTATTTATTTGTTTACTTTTGTCACATGATTTTTTTTTTTTTAAATTTTTTTGTTTACATTTTGTGTTTAAAAAAATATTTGTTTGTCAAGTAAAAATTAAATTCTTTTTAAAGAAATTTGTTTTTAGTTTGAACTGTTCAACTGGAATGTTTTTTTTTTTTTTTTTTTTTGATTAAATGTAAACATATAAAAAAACAATTTGAATATATATATATATATATATATTTACACATTTTTGTTTAATCAACTGAGTCTATTTTTTTAGGGATTTGCTAGTTAATAGCTGATGATATGCTTAAGAACCTACTCTTATATTCTTTTATTCAACTACATTCACTAATAATAATAATAATAATAATAATAATATTAAAAAAAAGAAGAAGGAAAGCAAGCAAACTTACAAAAGTTTCTATGTATCAATATTTTTCTTCCTACAATAATTGTAAACATATATATATATATTTTTTATTGGAAGGAATATGATTTCTAAGTGGAATTAACTTTTTCGTTGATGATTTATTTTGTTTTTTCCTTATTAGGGGAAATAAACAATATTTATCTATTTTTATTTTTACTCTTTATGGCAAAAAAGAAATTGAGTCTAGAAATAATATTCAATCTTATTTATCCAAAAAAATTAAAACCATAAACATTTATATCATTCTGAATCTATTTATTTCCCATTTTGTTATTTTTTAACTTTTAAAACATGTGGCCATATAATTCATGTAAAACAAAATTACAACATATATATATATATTATTATTTTTTTTTTTGGGTGCTGTAATATTAATATAATGAAATCACTCCCCCTTTGTGTCTTTGTTTTTACTCCGGCTAAACTTCAACATAGCAAAATTGTAAAAATTGTAAAAACAAAATTACTTTTGATGACTAAATGTATCTTTAAACAAGGTTTTTTTCCTATAAGAAAATATTATTATTAAAAAGAAAAAGGGGGAGGGTAAACGTGTTTTATTAGAAGTAACCATTTTAGTAATTTAATATTTGTGTAAGATATTAAATACACACACACACCAATTTCAAATTCACCTCTATTTTTTATTATTTGTATATTACCTTTATAACTCTCTAATACTTTAACAATTGGGGAAAAAATAATTTAATAAAAATTAAATTAAAATAAAAAAGGAGAAATTATAATTTTATTTTAATTTAAATTTAATTTTTATTAAATTATTTTTTTCCTCTGATCAAGTTCCATTAAACGGAATTAGAATTTAAAGCGAGAGAAAAAAAAAAACAAAAATTCTTTTTTTAAAATTTTTTTAAAATTTTTTTTTTATGTTTTAACCTAAAAGTTATTAAAACCTTCTTCTTATGAAAACTAAAAAAATGAAAAAAAATAAAAAACAGAAAATTTAAACATGTAATTACAATAGAGTTACAAACTTTATTGTGTATGAAAAAAGAAAAAAAGAGATAATAATAAACATTCAACGATAGAATCAGTACTATTATTAAAATACCTACACTTATATATATATATATATATATATTCTTTTTATTTACAAATTAGACCAAGTATTAGCAGTATTAGTTGAAAAATAATAGTAACTAGAAATGTAAAAGACTTTATAGATTATTTAATTTTGTTCACCAGTACCATTTTTTCCCTTCTTCTTCTCAAATCCACTCCCCCCCCTTTAAAAAATAAAAATTAAAAAAATATATATTTTTTTTTTATTCAATCTTTATGAGATTTTTTTTTCTATGATTTTTATTTTATTGTTATTTTTTTTTAAGAAATCATCGGCTAAATCCAGAATATTTGTGCCATTGAAGGGATACTTGCATGAAGAAAAAAAAAAAAAAAACACAATGAAAGATTAAAATCATTCTAAAAATCTCCATTACTGCATTACATTCTAAGGATTAGGCCAAAAAAAAAAATATTTTACGAAAAAAAGATATATTATAGAGGAAATAAGTAGAGAAAATAGAAATGGGTTTAGACTTTGTAAATATATAGAGTTTTTAATAAAACAATAAAAATAATAAAAATAATAATAAAAATTAGTAGATTTAATAACTCAGTTTTCTTATAAACAATGCAGAAAAAGGTAGAAAAAAATAAATAAACAAAAATTACACATTCTCCACATACAAAGGGGACCCTTCGTATTTTGAGACAGAATAAATGTGCGCAGGAACTTTTTTTTTTTTCTGTTTGTTTTTATTTTCTCTAATATATAGATTTTCCATGCATTTTTCTTAAGCTTATTTCCTAAAGAAGTAAAGAAAAAAAAAACAAATAATAATTTGTTTAATAACTTTTTTTTTTTTTTCACAATATCAAAAATAGAATTACTTTATATCATTATATTTTATGCAATTTATATTTTTTTATCAATTTATTAATTTATTTATTATTAATTTTTTTGAAAAGAGGGACAACTTTAAACTATACCAAATGGGAATAAAATAATCAATATAATTAATTTAATATATTTCATATATATTTTTTAAAAGGGAATTAAATAAAAGAAAAAAGAAAGAAAAAAAAGGGTTTACTGCTGAATTTTTCTCCTTTTTCTCTAATCAAAGCAAGGAAAAAAAATAAAATAAAGTGTAGATAATTTTTTTAAATTAAAGATTAAATCATTATATTCAATTAAAATTAATTTAATTTTTTTTTTTTAAAAAAAAGGGGGGGGAAGGAGGTTTAGAAAAGGTTCAAAAACCAAGTCAAAGATGTAAAATTATAAATTATATTTAAGTAAAACTTTTTAAAGATAGTAAATGTCGTTTTTTTTTCTTCTTTCTCTATTTCTTTTATGCTTTTAGTTTAATTTAATAGTGTTTCTATTAGTTTTTAGTTAATTTTAAAAGTCTTTTTTTATTTTTTTATTAAGAATGTTACTTTATTATATGATTTTTATAATATTTTTAATAAAGAGTAATATTAAATAATAACCACCATTAACAACTTAATAACAATGACTATTAAAAAAATTTTTCTTTTGAATAGGATGTCGCTATTGTTTCTAGTATTAGTAAGTTTGATAAATCTTCCATTCGCTACTGCAGATGTCTCAACTTACACCACAGCATATACTGGTACAGCAACTTCAACCTATTCTACATCTTATGCTACAAACACTTTTCTGTTTCTAGGTTACACTACAACATACTATTACGTTGAAACCCCTTACTCTTCTTACTCAACTGATATTTCATCCCATTGGGTTGAAACTTATACATCCACTTATGAAACACAAACAGTTTACTATACTGGTACTGATAGTGTAGGTACTGCTGCTACTGTTTACTTTGTTGTCACTCCACAATCTAATGATATTTTCTATAAATACACTTATGGTGCTGAGACTACAAATGTTACCTACTCTACTAGTTACTCCCTTGAAACAGAAGTTTTAACTTTTTCTTCCTCTGTTTTGTCTGAACTTGGTTTAAGCTCTACTTTGTCTACAACTTTTACTACATACTTTGTTGCTACTCCTTTGTCTAGATCATACACAACAATCTATTCTGGTGCCTCTGTTCCTGCTGACGAAACTGTCTCTTACATAGACACTATCGTTACCACTGGAACTTCAGCATATGTTTTAGAAAAAATTTATGTTTTGACACCTGCCAATACTCTTGAATCTACCGTTGTCTCTGATTATAGTGGTACTGTTGTTAGCACTTACAGTAGTACTTTATCCACAGATTCAGATGGTGTAGTCCATTCAATTTATTATGTTAAATCTCCATATTCAATGTCATATATTACTGGTTTTAGTATCTGGGATTCTACATACACTAGTAAAACTGCTACAACCACACAGTATACAACTGATTCTGCCGGTAGCACTTATGAAGCAATTTACTATGTGGAATACATTCCTTCCCAAGCTTCTGTAGTCACCAGTTACACTTATTGGACTGGGGATGCTACCAGTACTTACTCAACAGAATATGAATCTTACTCTGAATTAATGTTTAGTATTGGTTTGGATAATTTGCTGCTATTTTGGGAATGGTTTGAAGAAGTCACAAATACTTATACCACTTACTATGTGGAGACTCCATATGCATCTGAAGTTATCAATTCCTATGCATCTGTTGTCACAGGTACTGCTACTACAACTTATAAAACCGCTACTACAACAGTCTTTGGTCTAGACAACAATCCAACTGTTGAGACTATTTACTACATTGCTACTCCTACTACTAGTGGTGTCTCTATTTCTTACTCTTATTGGGCTGGTAATGATGTAGAGACTATTTCAACACATACTTCTGATGGTACTACTATCATTGTTGTTTTGGAACCTTATGATACAACAACTATCCATAGTGTAACTACAGATGTTGCTTCAATTGAGGATGTTACTACTTATGCTACAGTTTCAACAACAACCACTATTAGTAGCACTGTATACATGGCTACCATTTTGTATATTAATGTTCCTGCTGTCACTACTGTTTATACTTCTGCCAGCCAAACTAGTGGTGTTACTGAAATTAGTACAACAAGTTCTACCATAACTACTTCTTTGGTTACCACACAAGCTGGTGTTTACGATGATCAAGTTACAGATATTGTTAATACTTATGATATTACAACATATTACGTTTTGTATCCATATGATATAGATGTAACCTCTTCAAGTGTTTTAGGCTCTTCAGAGACAACTTATTCAACTGGTTACTCATACATTACTGTTGCTTCTGGAACAACAGAAACAGTTACATACTATTATGTTGCCACACCATATGAAACTACAACTACTACATCCTCTGATTCTACAAGTACTACATCTTCTGATACAACTACTACATCTGCTGATACAACTACTACATCTTCTGATACTACAACTACATCTTCTGACACTACTATTACTATTACCTCTCCAACCACATACACCACCTTGATCTCCTCTGGTTCCTCCACCATTGATGAAGCTGTTTCCTATTACTACACAACCGGTACAGATGGTTCTTCCACCTTGACTTCTGGTGTCTCAACTATTGTTACTGATACTTCATCTACTGCCACCTCATCTGGTGTTACC
>LXPE01000004.1:107099-288071 GCA_001664025.1 Hanseniaspora valbyensis NRRL Y-1626
CTTCTGGTGTCTCAACTATTGTTACTGATACTTCATCTACTGCCACCTCATCTGGTGTTACCGGTCCAACCACATACACCACCTTGGTCACTTCTGGTTCCTCCACCATTGATGAAGCTGTTTCCTACTACTACACCACCGGTACAGATGGCTCATCAACCTTGACCTCTGGTGTCTCAACTATTGTTACCGGTCCAACCACATACACCACCGATATTGTTTCTGGTTCATCAACTGTTGAAGAAGTTGTTAGCTATTATTATGGTACTGGTGTTGATGGTAAATCTAGTTTGACATCTGGTCTTTCAATCATCAGTTCTGTGAGCTCCACTAATACTGGAGGTTCCTCTGCTATTATTTCAACTAGTAGTTCTTCTGTTATTTCAAGCAGTAGTTATCAAAGTACTAGTGCTGATGTATCAACATCTGTTTCATCAACCATTACTACCAGTAAAGGACCATTTTATTCAAATACCAGTTATTCTGATACACAAAGTTCTACAAGCAGTCAAACAATATCAGTTTCAACTTCTGTTTACAGTCAAACTTCCTCATTGATATCTTCTAGTTCAGCTTCAGCAAGCTCAAGTTCATTACTGACCTCTTCTGGTTCTGGTTCAGCAACTTCAACTTCAAGTTCTGGTTCAGAAACTTCGGCTTCTTTATTATCTTCTTCTGGTACAACTTCAACAGCCTCAAGTTCTTCATTGTCAACTTCTAACCCAGGTTCAACAACTTCAAGCTCCTTGTTATCTTCTTCTGGTACAGCATCAGTAGCTTCAAGCTCAACAACTTCAAGCTCTTTGTTGTCTTCTTCTGATACAACTTCAACAAGTGCAACATCTTCATCTACAGCATCATGTTCTACTGAAATTTTAGAAAATTACATTGTAGATGATGTTGTATATTACAACTTTTCTGTTGCTGAAGTAGCATATGAAACCTTCTATGCTATTTTCAACTTAACTGACCCTTATGAAAGTGATTCTTCTGAAACATTATTAACCTTCAACAACTATGATAAATGTACTAACACATTTGAGCCAATAAGCTTTGTTGCTGACGAAGATAAATCCACCACAACTGAAGTTTGGAGACAAATAACTTTGTCTGAATTACCAACTGGTGATTCAAATGTATTAGAAGCTGAATTAATTGTACCATTGGTTCCTGGAACTACAGAAACAACTCAAATTGTATACTTTATAGCACCATTATATTCAGCTAAAAGAGACACTTTGATTGAAAGTTATCTACTTTACACTTTTACAATGTCTGCTAGCACAGATGGTGTTTTATCTTCTTCTTCAGCCTCAGTCTCTCAAATAATTTCTATTTATCAAGCTGAAACTCAATTTGGTATTATAACAGATGATACAAGTGCATCTACTAGTGCTTCAAGTTCAAGCAGTAGTTCAACAAGTGCTACAACAACTTCTAGTTCATCTGATTCAACCACATCAACTTCTAGTTCATCTGATTCAACCACAACAACTCCAAGTTCATCTGATTCAACCACAACAACTTCTAGTTCATCTGATTCAACCACAACAACTTCTAGTTCATCTGATTCAACCACATCAACTCCAAGTTCATCTGATTCAACCACATCAACTTCTACCAACACCAATGCTGATCCAAACTCTGAAGCACCTTCAACTACCACCAACAAAAATTCAGGATCTGCCCAAGCCTCTACTACTACCACAGATGAACAAAAAACTACAATTTTAACTATAACTTCCTGTGGTTCAGAGACTTGTTATCCTGAAACAGTAACTTCAACTTATCATAGTTCTGCAACAGATTCAGCAAACAGTGCTTCCACTACATCTGAACAAGGATCAACTACTACTTTACAACCAGAAACATCAGGATCAAGTGGCAATTCAGCAAGTTCTGTTTCTGCTACTGAATCTGGTAACTCTGCTTCTTCTTCTCAATCTGGTAACTCTGCTTCTGCTACTGAATCAGGTAATACCGCTTCATCTATTCAAACTGGTACTGCCGCTTCTTCCACTCAAAAAACTACTCCTGGTTCATCTATTCAAACTGGTACTGCTGCTTCTTCCACTAAATTATCTTCTTCAACTATTACCAGCAAAACATCTTCCTACGCCTCCTATACTTCTCAAGCATCCACTTCTTCTATTGCTACAGTAACTGAAAATAGTGGTGCTATTGGTAGACACATGATTTCTAAATACAGTGCTTTATCCATAATGTTTGCTTTCATTTTATTATTCTAAGAATAATAACATCTAAATTTTTTTTTTGCTAAATATAAGTTCGTTAATAATTAAAAAAAAATAAAAAAAAGAAAATAAAAAAAAGAAAAAAAAATAAAAAATAGAAATAAAAATAAATCAACATTCGTTACTATAAAGTAAATTTTATGTAATTTATCCATTCCCTTTATATACCCAACAGTTCGTTAATTTAAAAAAAAAAAACTCAAATAATAATTCTTTTGATAAAAACAAAAAAAAAGGAGAGAAATCTTATCTTTCAATAGTAAAAAATCACTTCATCAGAAACGAAATGTATATGATTGTGTTTTTGATTAATTTTTATTTTGTCCAATTTTTTGATTATTCAATCAAAATAGAATCATTATATTTAAATCCATTAAAAATCAAACATGTTAATACTGGTTGTTATAATGATATGTGATAAAATACTGTTGATTAATAACGCGATTATCTTGTCAAGTAGTTTTTTTTGGTGAAAGTTTTTTTCAATTTTTTTTTCTTTTTTTTTTTCAACATATCAAAATTGATGACAATAAATTTTGATTTCTTTTCTGAAATGTTTTTTTGGTAGCGCTTTCATGCATTTTTGTCACATGATCTTTATGCTGGGGGGGGGGGGGGGGTTTTAAGGTTTTAATTTTTTTTGTTTTTTTTTTTTAATTAACAAGGATTTTTTTACACCTTTCCTCAAACTTTGATTTACAACTTTCTAAATACAAATAATATCAATAACCAAGGATAATAATTAATATATATAACTGTGTGTATTTAAATAAAAGAAACATTATTCATAGAAGTTATAGAGAGAAAAAATTAATTATAACTTATTTATTAATAGACATAATTAATTCTGTGTTATTTGTTTCTATTTTTAAAACATTAATAATAAATAATAACCATAATGACAATATCAGATACAATAATTGGCCGTTTAATAAAAGGATCTATTTATGACCATGCATCAAAATGGGCAATACCTGGATCTGTATTTCAACTAGTAATGTCTTTTCTTTTAATAGGAGCAATCTCAGAAGATTATTTAGCAACAAATGTGAATCTTTTGTGTAATTCATCAAATCTTCTTGTTTCAATTTTAATGGCTTTCTGTAATTCATCTCCTGATTTGATTTCAAATTTTGTAGCATGGTATAGTGCTGCTAAAGAAGGAGATAATGAAAAAACAACTGCTGATACACTTGCTGTGAGTGAAGTGTTAGGTGCTTGTGGTACAATTATGTTTATTGCAGTTGGATTTGTTTTGATTGGTTTTAATAAACTTTATAAAAATATTAATAGACAAAAATTTGAGACAGAAGAGCTAAAGAAAAATGGCAGTATAAATGATGGTGATAATGCTACCAATTTGATAACAAATCAAAGTAGAAACGAAGATAATGATATTATTGACTCCTTTTGTGATGACTTGAATAATGATAAGTATAAATCAGAGTTGACTTCTTTGATGATACCTTTAATTAATAAATTGAGTAATGATTTATTCTTTTTTTCAATTGGAATGTCACTTTTATTATTATGCTGTGCTTTAGAAACAGTAAGCATGTTTGTTTGCTTAGCATTACTTTTTTTATACACAGGATATATGCTAAATAATATTAGATACCATAGAAAACATGGAAATAATTTGATAGACTATGAAGTAGCAGCAGAAGATTTTATTGAATTGCAACCTACTAGTGAGCTTTTTGAAGATAATCAACAACAAGAAGCTGATGCTATATTTAAACAACAAGCGCAACCATCAAGTTTTTTGGGAACAGACAATTTTGAGTTTTTTTTAAGTGTTATAGAAGGAGATGATACAAAAGTGTGGAGAGATAATGATTTAAATAATATTTTAGACTCAACACAAGGAATAGAATTACAGTTATCAAACAGTAAAGTGACTCAACTGAGATCAGAAAATGATCCTGCTTTTGATTATTATAGTGATAATCCTCTGGAAGAAGATGCTGTTCCAAATACTCCTATAATTTATGAAGACTTGAAAAATGAATCCTTTGGTATTTTTTCTGGTTTCATTTCAAAAGTGTTACCTTTCATATTACCATATTATAAAAAATTTCAAAAAAAAAATATAGCACAAAAGATTATTTTAATTTTGACAACACCAGTTTTGATATTAATCACTTTCACATGTCCAAGATTTAGTAGATCGATTCCAAAGGACAATCAAAATTTTTTGTTTTTAACTGTTCAATGTTATATGAGTACTTTTTTCAGTGTTTTTTTATTAATGGTTTTTGTAAATAAATTATCTATATGGCCACTAGTGGTATTTCCTATAATATTTGGATCTGCATTATTGTATATCCAATTTAAAATGAGAAATAAATATAAACAAATGTCTAAATTATCTCTGAATAATCCATTTGCTTCTATTGATAATAATGATAACATAAATAAAGCAGATAGAATAGATAGCGAGAATGTAGAAAATGAAGATGAAGACGATTCAGCAACAGGAAAAAATATAAACTCATTAGTTTTATTAGATGAATTTAGAAAAGAATTGTCTATTTTTTCCATATTGGGAATTCTGAATAGTATTATTTGGATAGTTATCCTGTCAAACAATCTTATTGGAACTATAGAGTACTATCAAGAGATTTTTGGTATATCTGAAACTATTTTAGGTATGACTTTTTTTGCATGGGGTAACTCTGTCCCTGATATATTAACAAATGTTGCAGTTTTGAAATTGTATAATAAAAACATTCCTGAACAACTATTGGATAATAGTGAGATATTGTACAAATGGCTGGTTCAATCATTGATAAAGTATTCTCATATATCGTTAGTAACATGTATATCTAGTTCCACAATTAATTCAATGATTGGTGTAGGATTCAATGCATTAGTTGCTATTTGTTTAAAAAGACCTTTCAAAATATCATGGAAATTTTATGATATTGGTCCACAAACACGGATTCATTTGTTAGTATCTGCATCATCCATTTTAATTACAATGTTTTTGATAGCTAGTGCTTTAAAAATAATTGTCAAATATGATAAAATATTTAAAAAAATTATTATTGATGGATATCTAACAAATAAAACATTAATAATTGATAGTGTTGTTGAACCATTGACAACAGAGGATAACAATAACAATGATTTAGATGTTCAAGAGACATCTGATTTTAACAACAATACCACTAACAAACGTCATTCTCTAAAGTATAAGCATAACAGAGCAATAAAATATATAGGTTTATCTTTGATAAGCATTTGGATAACTGTCACTTTGATTAATGTGCTAATCGAACTAATCATGTGATACATCGGATTTAATTATTATTATTATTATTTTGTTTTGGCTGTAAACAAAACTTCAACTTTCTTTTATTTTTTTTTTCTTTCTTCCCCAAATGATTTCTAGAAGATTCTGGAAAACCCCTAAAGAATTTATTTTGTATGTGTACGGCTGAAAAGATGTTTCTTTAGAAAACAATGCACAAATGATTTTTTTAAAAAATATATTTTATTCTAGAAAACTCTAGCAAAAAAAAAAAAAAAGATTTAATCAATTTAAAAAATGGTTAAATACTATATTAATTATTACCTAAATATTATTTGACACTCAATTTATTAACCAAATGATATTATATATAAATAGAGGGTTTTTTTTGATAATATTTTTTAGATAATAATTTTTTTATTTTTATTTTTCAATTATCAATAGTCTATAAAATATATATATTAAATAAAAACCATAGGTAATATATATTATAATATTAACAACCACACTAATAACAATAAATAAACTTTTATAAATAAAATTTCAGTAATGTTCCCATTTGCTTATAACCCATACACTAACGAATATTTAGCTCAACCACAAGTTAATGCTTCACAACATCAACAAGATTTATTCTGTATTTCTCCTTTTGGTTTCCAAAAGACTCAACCAATAATCAGAAGGGCCACTATTGAACCTCAAAATTTATTATGGAAATTCACTGCCGGTGATGATGATACTGATGAATTAGTATTAGGTAAAAAAGTTTCTCCTCAACAAGTTTCAAATTTCTTAAATATTTTCTTACAACATCAACAAAGATTAAAATTGAAAAAACAACATGAGGAGATGCAACAAAGACAAATGTTTGATCCTATTTTTGGTCCATTTGCTGCTGCTTTATTTGACCAAGCTTTCAAAACTAATGAAGTAAGTTCTATTGATTATGAACAAGCTGGTGAAGCTTTAAGTAAGAAGATTTTTAAGAATTACAAATTTTCTTTAAGCAATAATGACAAAGAATTAGTAATTTCTGATAACAATGGTCATTTAGTCAAGATTTTTGAATTAGAAGATGCTTATGAAAGTTTGGCTGTCAAATCCATGTTTATGGAAGACAACACTGCTATTATCAAATTGTCCTTGTACAAGAAAAAAATGACTCAAGACAAACCTAAAAACATGTTGAGAAAAAAATCATCAACCAACTCTTTAAAAAAGAAAAGATCCAATTCTTCTCATAAAGTTCAAAAGAATTCCACAATTTTGAACTATCCAGTATCTGTTAATGATGCTGTTAGAGCTTTAGAAGAGTTTAACATTAAACAAAGAGAAGAAGATCAAGCTCAAGCTTTAAAGCAAAGAGAAGAAAGAGAGGAAAATGAAAGAAAAGCTGCTGAAGCTGAAAGAAAGCTACAACAAGAACAACATGCTGAAGCTGAAGCTGCTGCTGCTAAAGCTAAAAGAGCTGAAGAAGAAAAAAGATTAGCTGATGAAGCTACTGCTAAAGCTGAAAAAGAAGAAGCTGAAAAGAAAAAAGCAGAACAAGAAGAAAAAGAAAGAAAATTGAAGTTGAAACAAGAACAAGAAGCTGCTATGTTAGCTAAAAAAGAAAAATTGGCAAAAGCTAAAGAAGAATATGAAAAGCAACAACAAAAATTGAAAGCTAAACAAGAAAGAATGGCTCTTCAAGCACAAAGATTAAATGAAAAGAAATTGAAATTACAAAAAATGTATAAAGATGAATTAGCTAAATTGGTTCAAGAAGCTGAAGAGGCTGAGGAACAAAATGGAAAATTCACTGTTTATTCTCCAGTTGAAGAAGAAGCAAACAAAAACAATGCAACTTTTGCTTCTGATTCATGTGATGATTCTGAAATGAATGAAGAATCTAGCTGTTCTACTGATGAAGAAGAAAAAATTGCAACTAAAGAAGAAGAACCAAAATTGAAAAAATCTAAATCTATTATAGTTGTTGAAGATGTAGAAGATGAATCTGACAAGGATTATAGAAGATCTCTGTTAAACTCACCAAACTCTAATGCAGTCTTAGAAGGTGTTTAAAAATAAAATATAAAGAATATAGAGTGTATTTCAAAGTAAGTATATACACACATCCATATATATATATATATATATTTAACAATTAGTTCAGTAAATAAAATATTTTTTTTTTTTTGAAATTATATATTTTATAATTTTCTTTTTCTAGATATAACTTCTTATCGCGATAAAGTACAAAATATATTAATACACACAAAAAAAGTTTAAAAAAAAAACATATAAACTACAAGTATATATATATATATATATTCATACATTATTTATTTAATTCAATAAAAAACAAAACAAAAAACTAATCAACAATATTTTATTATAATTATAATATATATATATATTACTGTACTTTCAACCATAACAACATTAAAAAGATGAAACACAAACTCTTGATTTTTTTATTTTACTTTGTAAACTTATTTTGTACATCTAACACCACAAATATTCCATCTTCAACAACAAAAAATATAAAAACAGTTGAGATTCAAACAGAAACTTATGACAGGTTAGTTTACTTTAGCAAAATGTGTGCCATTGCAAACTGTATATCCTATAATCAACTAAAAGAAAACAAAACCTTAGCTGAAGGCGGATGCCCCCAGCATTTGAAATTTTGCAGTGATATCAATGCAAATAAAGCCATCCATGATATTTCCATAGAGACAGTGATCTTGGCCAAATCACATGAATTAGGTACAGGTTATATAGCGATAGACCATATGAGACAGGTTATTGCATTAGTTTTCAGAGGATCAAGTACAAGATGGGATTGGTTTCATGATTTGAGACTGAATCCTTCAAAATATAAACCTTTCTCTTTAGACATTTATGATGAAAAAGTGAAAAAAGGTGAAATAAGTGAGTGTGTTGATTGTAAACTTCATGCTGGTTTTAGTAAATTTTTGGATACATTACATGGTAAGTTTATGGATGAATTGGATAATATTTTTCAAAAACATTCTGATTATAAACTCGTAGTGGTTGGTCATTCTTTAGGAGCTGCAGTGGCTGTTTTAGCTGGTATTGAGTTTAAATTGAGAGGATTTGAACCTATGATTATAACTTATGCACAACCAAAAATGTTTAATTCAGGAATGATTGAATGGATCAATGAGTTATTTGAAAGTGAAAATTTGGATTATATAAACAAAGAAAAAGGGTTTTTAAATTTCACTAGTGGATATTATAGAATTGTACATAAAAATGATTTTATAACTGGATTGCCAGCATATTTCAGACACGCAGGGCTTCAAATAAACATTAAAAAAATTATGTTGCCACATTTGATAGATGATATTGAATATAATGGATTAGGTTATTACTATGATGAAACAGATAAATCTTTTTTCAAACAAAAAGAGAATGATGTTTTGTTAGAATTTTTAAAAAGCGATGAGTTTGATAGAATAGTACTAGCTAATGAAGAAAACAATCAAGTAGAGTTTCAAACTTGGGAGCGGTTATATAAAGATTGGCTACATCTTTATGAGCATAGACATTACTTTGTTCAAGTCAATGAATGTGATTATATATAAAAAGAAATATTTAAAAAAAAAATTTTTTTTTTTTGTTTTTTTGAACAAATTAGTCATTACAGTTTTTATATATCCTTTTCAATAGTTTTGTGAGTTAGATTTTAAAATTTTAATAGTCACTTCTATTTAAATTTAGTATATTATGGGGGGAGGAGGGTAAGGATTAAAGTTTATATAGCACCTGATTTTTTGATTCTATTTTCCATTACCACTTCAGCCATTGCTGTAAAGACAAGTTCAATATTAGAAGAGTCTGTAGCTTGAGTTATATGAGGGTAAAGAACAAGATTGGATCTGTTTCTTTCCTTCAATAACCCAAGGATATGTTTCACTGAAGCCTTTGCATCTGTATCTTTCCCTTTATAATTAGAGAAATAATTTTTTATGGGGGAAGAAGGCAATTTTTGTAAAAAAACATCAATTTTGTTTAAAAAAAGCATGACTTGGGTATTGACAAACCATTTACTGTTGACTATAGAGTCAAATAGTTCTATAGATTCAGATAAAGCATTAACTTTTGAGTCTTCTCTCAATGGTCTATCATAGTCACTTAAAGAGACACAAAAGATAAGGATGGAGACATTGCTGAAACAATAAATCCATTTTTTTCTCTCAACTCTCTGTCCTCCAACATCACATATGTGAAGAGTGATATCACCATCCTTCATCTTCACATAAGTCTCTTGAATACCTTTAGTTTTGACTCTACATTTCAAAACATCTTCAACTGTAGGAACATAATCCTTTTCCGAAATTTTTTCTAGTCGAGATATGAAGTAAGGTGCATTACCTAATAGATGGAAGTATTTTCTATGTTTACTATGTAATAAAGCTTGTGTAGCTGGAGTATTCCAAAGAATAGCTAAATAAGCAAAAAAGATAGGTGGTAAAGATTCGATATTAGAAATATATTCATTTTCAGTTTCTTCCTCTGGTTCATCATCATCTTCTTCTTCTGCGCCTTCGTCTCCTTGTCTTTCCTCTTCTTCTTTGTTCGTACCATTTTTATTACTATTTTCAATATATTCTGATCTATCTGGAATGGCCATTTTCAAAACATTTTGGAAAGAAACAGCATCTTTTATACTTGGGTATCCTTTAAGATCATCATCAGTGATAGGAATTTTGAATTTATTTCTAGCTGTAATTATATCACTAGCAATATCCAAAAGATTATTATAAATAGGTCCTTTCATCTTGATCAATTCTTCTTGAGAATAGCCACCTTGATGCAAGACTTTGAATTGTTTCAAAACAGTCGATTTACCACTCTCTCCAACACCTAACAAAAGAACTTTATGACTGTCATCTAAAAGTTGTTGTTTGCCTATTTGAGTTTGATTGTTGATGATACCAATACCTTGTTTTTCCAAATTTTTGTTTTTACTATTAGGTTCTTGTTTTAAAAGATTTGCAGTAGAAAATTTGAAATTACTTGGACTCTTTTCTGCTTGTCGATTAGAAGCTGGTGAAGTCTTTCCAGGAATTATATTTTTTATAATTTGTTCTTGTTGGAAAGGAGAGTTACTATCGACAGATCTTTCAGTGATAAATGCATCCTTTGAAAGAGGTTTTAAAAGATTACCGCCTGATACCACTTCACCATTTTGTTGGACAGAAAGATTATTTGGTTGCGCATTATTTTCTGACGACTTTAACATATCTCCAGCTTTAATAGGGGATTCATCAACATTAGAATTTATATTTGTATTTCCATTTTCTTCTATTGTTTGGTTATTTTCTATACTTTTCACACTACCTTCATTTCCAGCAGTACTTCGGGTATTAATGATATGTATACTTGGGTTTTTGTTATTAAAGTTATTTTCTACCAAAGGCTTGTCATTAGTATTGTCTGTTTTCTCTTGTATATTATTGTTAATTCTTGGTTTTATAATATTAGAATTTGGTCTCTCTTCTTTTGAAGCACATAATCCCATGATTTCTTGTCTTCTTTCGTTCTTGGTCTATGAAATTAAATATGTATGCAATTATATTGCAAATAATAGATATTTAATTGCCAGTTTATATAAAATGAATTACTTTACAACAATTAAATTAAAAATAATGTTTTATTAATATAATTTATTTATATATTACATCATGTTGAAAAATTTAAAAAAAAAAATAAAAAGCCACTTTTATTCTTATTTAGCTGAACCTCCCTTAAAAAAAAAAAAAAAAAAGGAATGTGTGTGAATGCATTTTTGTTAAATTTTACATCAAAGAAAAAAAATTTTTTTTTCCTCTCAAATTAGGTTTCTGTGTGTGTGTGATTTGGTATAATTTCTCTTGTAAACCTAAATATTATTGTTTTGTGATTTGGTAGCGGTTATATATATATTTACTAATTCCGTAATTATTCACTATCTTCTTTGTATTATTAATGTTACAAATAGAATATTCTGAGACTATATATATATATAAATATAAATATATATGAATCTATCAATGAATGAAATATGTAATCAAAATATTATCTTTTCCTCAGTTTTAATATAGGTCTATCTATAGGTATCATTGGTACTGTATTATTATCATTATTGTTATTATTTGTTTCTGGTTTCCTCTTTTGAGAAAATATTTGTGCATTCTTTAATGGTTGATTCATTTTTAACAATATCTCTGGTGGAATTACTTCTTTATAGTTTCTTTCATACACTTGTTCATTCATTTGGGTATTGCAATTAGGATTGTCGTTCTCATTATTCTCCTCTATATATTCCATATATGGATCATCATCATATCCATTACTATCACTCATTCTTATTAATATATCTATAGTTTTAGTAGTTACTAGTCTTTGGGGATAGATTTGTTTTTCAAAAAAAAAACAAAAAAAAAAAGAGAAAAAGAAACTTTATATATTTATTTATATGAACATGTTTTTTCTATTTTTTTATTAAAAAAATAATTGTCAAAAAAAACAATACAATGAAGGAAGCGAGGTTCGAACTCGCGCGGACTCTGTCCAACAGATCTTAAGTCTGCCGCCTTAGACCACTCGGCCATCCCTCCTTAGTAAAGTTTTAATTGACAATTTTTTGTCACACATTTACTTAAAGAGATAACATTAATTTTTTAAACATTATATTAAAAAAAATAAACTCTATATAATTTTTTTTAAATTAAGTATTTTAAAAAAAAAATTTTTATTCTTATTATTTTTACTTCTTTTTTTTTTTAAAACTATCTATATACAAACAGTGTATTATATATTCCTATATATATATTTTTTATTTTTTATAATTATTTCAAATCAACAAATTCATCCCAGGCTTTAACTTCGTCAGGGATAGTCTTGAAATCAATACCACTGGACAAAAGTTCTAATTTAGCATCATATCTTTCCTTCAAACATTCAGCAAATAGCAAAGAAGTATTTGGTTCATTAAACAAACATAATCCAAAGTCAATAGAATTTCTTCTCATCAGATAGTTCAAATCTTCAGTGTCTTTAGCTTTAGCATGTGCAAGATTGATAACACAACTGATACTATTGTCTTTATAAAGACTTCTCAAAACTTTTTTATCAGAGGTATCTTCAGGGAATTTTAATAATTGTACAGAACCACCTAATTTTTGACAGGTAGCTTCATCAGTAGCAAATAAATTGTATTTACCCATAGAATCAAATATCTTGAAAACATTTTCTAATTCTGGCAAGTTACCACCAAATAGAATACCTAATTTTTTATCATTTTCAACATTTATAGGAACTTTAAAGTTCATAGTAGATTGAATAGAACCCCAATAAGCTTCTTTCAAATCTTTACCTAAAGAACAAACTTCACCAGTGGAAGCCATTTCAACAGATAAGAACGGATCAGCACCAGCCAATCTGTTGAAAGAAAATTGTGGAGATTTAACAGCTACATAATCATACTTCTTTCCAAGCATCAAATCATCACCATATTTTTCTCTAAATTCAGCAATCTTCTTAGTATCATTGAAGAAAGCAGAAACGGCCAAATCAACAAAGTTACAACCTAAAACTTTAGAAACAAATGGTAAAGATCTTGAAGCTCTGATATTACATTCAATAACCTTGATATCTTCATTTGGTAGAATCAAAATTTGCATGTTGAATGGACCAGTGATGGACCAAGCTTTAGCAACTTTTTCAGCAATAGTTTTCAAAAGTTTGATTTCTTCAGTGGTTGTGTTTTGTGGGGGAAGGACTAAAGAAGCATCACCAGAATGGACACCAGCATCTTCCAAATGTTCAGAGACAGCATAAGCAATCAATTCACCATTGCAAGCAACAGAATCAATATCCAATTCTCTAGAGTTCAAGTGGAACTTGGACATGACAACTGGATGTTCTGGAGAGACATCAGCAGCAATTTCTAATTTTTCATGTAGTTCTTCAGAGTTATCAACAACAGCCATAGCAGCACCAGATAAGACATATGATGGTCTAATCAAAACTGGATATTCACCTTCAGCAAAATCGGAAGCTTCTTGTAAAGTAGACAATTCCTTCCATAATGGTTGATCAACATTGATGGAATCTAGAATAGTGGAGAAGACATGTCTGTTTTCAGCATTATCAATATCCTTTGGTGAAGTACCCATGATTTTAACACCTTGGTTGTATAATGGCAAAGCAATGTTTTGGGGCAATTGACCACCCATGGAAATGATAGTTCCTTTTGGATTTTCCAATTCAATAATATCCAAACATCTTTCCAAAGATAATTCTTCGAAATATAATCTATCAACTTCATCAAAATCTGTAGAAACAGTCTCTGGGTTATAATTGATCATTGTAACTTTTTCACCTCTGTTTCTTAAAGATTTGACAGTGTTAACAGCACACCAATCAAATTCGACTGAAGAACCAATTCTGTAAACACCGGAACCTAAAACAACATATGGGTTTTCATCAAACTTGACATCATGAGAGGAGGCATTGTAGGTCATGTATAAATAGTTAGTGCTTGCTGGAACTTCAGCAGCTAGAGTATCAATTCTCTTAACCCATGGATGGAAACCATTAGCTAATCTGAATTTTCTAACTTCCAATTCTGGAGTCTTTGTGAATATACCAATTTGTTTATCAGAGAAACCAATTTTTTTAGCTTTCAATAAAAGTTCGGGTTCCAAATCTGTAACTTTAGAGTATGTAGATAAATGGGCTTGCATAGCAGCAATATTTTTACACTTGTGCAAAAACCATTTGTCAATTTTACTTAAATCATGAACTTGATCAACAGTGTAGTTTTCATGAATCAAAGCTTGACCTACAGCCATCCATCTTTTGTCTGTTGGATTAGCTAAAACATCATCTAATACTTTTTTATCTTGGAATTCTGGAGAACCTTGGAAACCTAATAAAGAAGGATCAACCTCTCTTAAAGCCTTTTGGAAGGCTTCTTCAAAGGATCTACCAATAGACATAACTTCACCAACAGATTTCATAGCAGAACCAATATCAGTATTGACATGTTGGAATTTTCTCAAATCCCATTTAGGAACTTTGATAACAGTGTAATCTAAGGAAGGTTCAAAGTTAGCAACAGTAGTCTTTGTGATTGGGTTTGGTAGTTGAGGAAGAGTGTAACCTAAAGCAATCTTAGCAGCAGTGTAAGCTAATGGGTAACCGGTAGCTTTGGAGGCTAAAGCGGAAGATCTAGACAATCTAGCATTAACTTCAATAACACAATAATCTAAAGAATCTGGTGATAAAGCATATTGAACATTACATTCACCAACAACACCTAAATGGTTGATGATTTTGATAGCAGCAGATCTCAACATATGGAATTCTTCATCAGATAAAGTTTGAGAAGGGGCAACAACAATAGAGTCACCAGTATGGACACCTAATGGATCAAAGTTTTCCATATTACAAACAGTTATACAGTTACCAGAAGAGTCTCTAACAACTTCATATTCAACTTCTTTCCAACCTCTCATGGATCTTTCCACCAGCACTTGAGGAGATAAAGACAAAGCTCTTGTGACTAAAGCATTCAATTGCTCCATATTGTAAGCAAAACCAGAACCCAAACCACCTAAAGCGAAAGCAGATCTGACAATGACTGGGAATCCTATTTGATTAACAGCAACAACAGCTTCTTCAACAGTTTCACAAGCAACAGATTCAGCAATTGGAATGTTGATTTCTTTCAAAGCATCCGCAAACATTTCTCTATCTTCAGAAGTTTCCAAAGTGGCAATTGGGGTACCAAGGACTTTGACACCAAATTTGGCCAAGACACCTGTTTTTTCTAAAGCAATACCACAATTCAAAGCAGTTTGTCCACCGAAAGTTAACAAAACACCTTGAGGTCTTTCCTTTTGAATGATATAAGAAACATATTCCAAAGTGACTGGTAAGTAATAGATCTTATCAGCTAAAGTTTCTGAAGTTTGATTAGTAGCAATATTTGGGTTGACTAGAACTACTTCAATTCCTTCTTCTTTCAAAGCTTTAATAGCTTGAGAACCAGAATAATCAAATTCACCTGCTTGACCAATGGCTAAACCACCAGATCCAATGATAATAACTTTTTTCAAGTCTGGATTAACACTATGTGGTTTGATATATTCAGGCATTTTATTGTTATTAATAATGTATATATGTTTGTTTAGGGTTTTTATAAAAAAATTAGTAAAGAATAAAATTCTTTTTTGAATAATAAATAGAAAAAAAAAAGTTTAAAAAGAGTGTTTAAAACAGGTTGTACTTTATCAAGATTTTATTTAATAATATAAAATTTTTATATATAAGTTTTTTTTTTTTTTAATGAGATGAGTTTATATATATTGATGATGAGAAGTTAAGGAATATTTTTTTAAAAAAAAATTATTGTTTTTTTTTAAAGCAGCAAAAGAAATTGCTTTTTTTTTTTTTACAGCGATTACATCACCTAATAATTTTTTTTTTCCTTTTCCTTTTTGAGTGACTCTCGGTAATTTAGACCGAGAAATGAAAAAATTATATATAATTTAGTGTTAAACTGAATTAAAAGTTATTTAAAATATATATATATATAAACAATTTAAAAAAAGAATGAATATATATATATTTTTTTTTAACAGGTGATGACTATATTCTTATTTTTATAATAATGAATGACTCATTAATCTATATATTTATTTATTTTTTAAAATTCTAAATCTAATAATAAAATAGATTCTTCACTTGTAGATAAACATCCTTTAACTTCAACTTCACCTTTATCCATTTTAAAACAACAACTACTACCGGCATATAAAACATCTCTTTCAATACCTGATTTATCACAAAACAAAACATATTTATTGTTTGACTCATGTATCGGTTTAAATCTTGCATACCAATAATTCAATGTATCAAAGCAAGGTTTAAATAGAAAAGCGTTATTATCAAATAATCCGTTATTTTTAATTTCTTTAACATCATAATCTATAGGCAAATTTGGATTCACCAGCCAAGGGTTTTGTTCAGAGAGTTCTTTCAAAAGACTTTTTTTCTTAATAGCACTTTCAGAGTTTTTATCTTCTCCTTGTAAAACAGACGCTTGATGAGTCCAGGCTGTAGGTAGTATGGCTAAATCCACATCATTTTGTTGACAAAAAGTTGAATATTCATATTTCTCAAATGGTGCTTGAAATTTATAAGGATTTATATCCATACAAATCCCCATTGAACAAGTGATCTCCTTATTCTCATCAAGTTTTAATTTAAAGGTAGAAAATTTATCACCTTCTTCAGCCCATACTTCATCAGTATAATAAAGGTGTTTCTTTCTATGTATATTAATAATTTCATCCTTGTATATGCAAACACTACTATTGTAAAATTTCTTGTTATCTTTTTCTTCTATAAAACCTGATACCACGTAGGAATTGTATCTTTTACTTAAAAACTTGAAATAAGTTAAAAGAGACTCATCAGCTTTAACATTTTCTTTCTTGTCAAATATGTATTTGTGATATGCTAATTCTGGCAACACTATAAGTTTACTAGATGAAGTGTTATTTAAGATTAATTTATTGGAATCAAGAAGAGCAACAATTTTTTCTCTAATATTTGTTTTATTTACAGAATTGTTTGCATTTAATTGTAGTAATAAAACTTTCAGTGGTGTTTTATTATTAGTAAGTGCCATTTATATATAAATTACAATAAAATAATAAGGGCTGTATTAAAACTGGTATATATAGAAATTTAATATACGATTATTAGAATTATAACATAATATATTTCTATTTGTGAAATTTCTGTTATCAATTTTTAAAATTTTTTTTCAAAAATAAACTTTTAAGATACCCGTGATGTATCGGATATTACCAAACAAAAATTAATAAAAAAAATTACGCCTTCATTTTTTTTTTTCTTCTAATTAATTTTTGATTTAGAAAAAAAAAAAATAATTACAACCGCCCTTTAGAATTGATGATAGACTATTTAAACACAATATACATTATCTCTATATTCATAATCAACAACTTGCAAAAAAAAACCCCCCAAATACACACAAACGCATATATATATATATAAATAATGAGTACTTCAGAAGGTTTAACTGGAAATGCTAATATTGGTAGAGGTAGAGCTCCTAAAATCTCTATTGATTTAAGTAACTCTGTTAATCACACAAACACTAATATCCCTAATAGTAGTATTAACCATAGAACTATTGATAGCAATATGCTGGCACCAGAGATAAGTAATTCTAGTTTAAGTCATAGAGACAGTAACAATAATGCTATTTACTCTAGAAGATCTTTGAGTAGAGTGACAAGTAGAAACACTGCAACAGGTACTAGATCCAAAAGTAGAAGAAGAAATGTCGCTTCTGATACAGAAAACTCTGATTGTGGTAGTATGCAAAACACTTCTAGAAGTATTTCCAGATCAAGAAGTAGATCTGTTCAAGAATCTAATTTGAAAGCGGACTTGAAATATTCTATATTGAATAAAAATCCATACACTCAAAGAATCAGAATTGTTGATGGTGATAATGGAGATTTGTTTGATAGTGATGAAGAAAGTTATACTGATGAAAATGATAAAGATGATGATGATGATGAAGAAGAAGAACAAGAAGGTGACAATATTTCCAATTTTTCTGATAATGAGTCTATCTCATCTGTTGAAACTAATGCTCCTAGTTTATTGAAAGTAGAACAACAAAAAAAGAATAAAAAAATGAGTACTAAAAACGGAATTTCTAAAAATTCTTTTTACTCTTCAGATGAAGAAAAAATAATGGATGTTGATGAAAATATGTTTAGAAACAAACTTAAATATGATTTCACCTCTTTGGTTATGCCAAACACGGACATTCCTTTTGCTGATGTTATTGAAAATTGTAAACAATGGATAGATCTTTATAAAAAAGATAACAATAATCAATTAGAACAATCTCTTTTAGATTCCATAGATCACAAAACATTTTGTAATGATACATGTGAGAAATTGACTTTAGTTTTAGGAAACAACTCTCTTAAAAATGGCTCTGAAAAGACAACAACCCCTCACCCGACTTTCCATCCAAGTATGCAAACAAGTGAATTACCTAAAACATACATAATTCAATCTGACTCCTCATTGGAATCTATAACTTATACAATAACCACGCTTCTTAAACCAGGTGACCAATTATACATATTGCATACTTTAGAGCAAGCACCATTTTTGAAGTTGACTCAAATATTCATTTCAATAACTCAAAAAGTTCTTGCATCATTTGATCAACTAAATACAAATTTGAATTTAGATGATGTGATGGTTAATATAACAGTATTAAGACACCATTATCCAAAACACTTCTTAAATGGAATGATTTATGCTGTTAGACCTATTTTGATTGTTGTGAATAATAGTATTTTGAAAGGGTGGTTGAATGGATTTGTTTGTGGAGTTCCATTATTAGTTTACAAGAGAGAACAAAAGAAAAGAGTATAAACAAAAATAGACATATAAATGTTACAGAATCAATATATAAAGATATTTATTATTTCCCCTTAAAAGTATCGACAAATAAAATTTAGTTCATATTTATTGCTAATATATATAAGCTAGCTATTTGTTATAACCGGTGTGTTTAATTAATTGTGTCGTTATCCTAAAAAGGACAAAAAAAAGTATAATATTAAAAAAAAAAGCTCAAAAAAAAAAAAAATGAAATATAAAAACACAATAATAGACCAAACTGTCAATAAAAATGACAGTAAAGAAAAATAAATCTATTTCAGCACCAACACCACCGCCACCGCCACCGCCACCGCCACCGCCACCGCCACCGCCACCACTTCTACCTACTATTTTTAATGTCACAACTCCACAACCTACGAACCTACAAAAATATAAAAGATTTCATTGGAAACTATCTCCAATCACATCACTTTCAAATTTTAACAATCCCACAGTTATAAAACCAATCCCTCAAATCTCTGAAAATTTACAAACTTTTTTGTCTTTATTTTTTCCTGCACAAACACTGCATAAAGCAGTTACATCTATTGGCATGCAAAAAAAGAATGGAAACGGAAAAATGAGTGTGACAATGACAAACAATCTTCGTCTCATTCAAATTCAATGTCTGACTTCTTGGAAAGGATTAACTTTAAAAGAGATTTTATTGGATTTGCTTGAGTGTGGAAAGTATTGGGAAGCACAGATAGATGTATTTTTTGGGTTGAAATTTGATTGTGACAGTGATGAATATGATGTAAATGAAAAGAATCAAGATATTGATTGTTCAACCTTTCTTAAAATTTTAAGCAAAATAAAACAATATTGGCAAAGTAGATGTAGTGCTACAATAAGTTTGAAAGAAACAAAAGAGACTTTAATAAGTTTTAAAGTTTTATTAAATAATTTAAAATATATGAATGGGTTAATTTTTGATAATTATCCTGCTTTGGAAACACTTTTGGGGACAGTTTTAAAAAGTGCTTTATATTTGAATGGTGTTGATCAATTACCTTCCCAGCAATTTTTTTGTTTAAGTAATTTGTCAAAATTAAATTCCTTTAAAAATAGCAATCAAAAACAACAGAAAAATATGACAAATGAAGGTGATGATACCAAAAAAGCAGAATATAAATTAAAAATTGTATCAGATACAAATTTATTGGATTTGATAGAAAAAGAAGTATCTGATAACTCATTAATAAATGATTTTATTATCCAATTTTCAAAATTAGAACACCAAGATGTTAATGATATTGTTGTTTTATACGAAAATTTAACTCAAAATATTATACTTTTAAAAAAAGTCTTGGAAGACTGTAAAAACTGGAAATATGTACCAAATGATAGTTTTAAAAATTATTTTATTTCAAAGTTTGATGTTATTTTGAAAGAGTTTGAAATATTAGAAAAAATGTATAAAAAAGAAATGAAAAATTATTGTAATTTTGTTGCAACATTTGAAACAGGTACAGATGTAAATCTTAATTTTTATTTACTTGATCCATCTAAATCTTCTAAAAATTTTAGTTCAGAAAATTTTGAATTGTTTGAAATCCTTTATAAATTTCTGAATCAATTTCTTAAACTGCAAAGAAAAAACAGAAAAGCAAAAGAAATAATGAAAAATTATAACAATATTGTAATTAGAAGAAGAGATGAATACGAAGACATGTTAAGTGATATGTTAATAAAAGATAATTATTCACCCAACAATGATTATATAAAAAAATTAAAAGAAATATCAATTCATAAAAAGAATAATAGAAAAGTTATTAAAAATTCAGAATATGGAATAGATAAAAGTGTATTAAAACTTCTTGCTAAAACAAGAGCAATGTAGAAGTTATTAATCTATTTATATATATACATGCAGTTAATATTTGAAAGAGTATTATAATCTAACGTTTTCATCACCGTTGAATTTCAAAATATCCAAGGTATCGTTTTCATTATCCTCCATAGTCATCTTCCACTCAGTGATAACAAAATTCAATTCATTCAACTCTCTCATAGCTTTAAATTTAACTACACCGACTCTTTCAGTGTTACCAGTAACTTTAAACCAGATATCAACATTACCTTTAACTTGCTGTATCTCACCATAAATCCATGGGTAAAGACCATATAACTTGATATTACTACCTAGCAACTTTCTAGCTTCTGGATCTCTTCTCAATTCTAGCAGACTGTTATTGACAGAGGTATTGTTCATTCTTTCATAATTAAAAATCAATTCTGCAGATATATAGATAACACCTAGATATAGCAAGAAAGTGACTGGATGAGTACCTTTTCTTCTTTGTTTTGTTGGATCTGGCAATTCTCTTTCAATAGTCATCTTCTTATCAGAAATATGGCTTGGTTTAGCTTGAATACTGTGTTTATTGTTTTCATTAAGGTATTTACTTGTGTATTGAACTAAAGAAACATTTCTTTTAATCAAGAAACTTGTTCTGGCTGTTAGCCTAGGTAAAACAGATAATCTATTGAACATGTTTTTTTTTTTTTTGATGTTGTTGTTTATGTAAAAATAATAAATAAAGGGATTTGTAATCTGTATAAATTAATGGTTTTTTGTATATATAATGTTTGTTATGTAAAGATTGATTTTGTTTAAATAAAATTGTGAATAAATAGAAATATAATTGTACATAGCAAAGAAAAGAAAAAAAATTTTCGTTCTTTTATTTTTTTGATAACCAAAAAACTTTGTTAAAGATTTTATTCATTTTTGTTTGTTGTTTTCTCCGACAAAGAAGATTTTCCCCCTATCAAAAAAAAATATTTTTTTTATAAGAGAAGTCATGTGATGTAATGGGTAACATAAAGAAAATAACAATTTGATAAAATATACAGTTATTATTTATGTATATAGTTTTTTTGTTTTTTTAAAAAAAATTAAAACAATAAAGATATATAAATGTTTAATATATTTACATTTAAACAATTTAGTAAATACATTTATATATAATCAAAGAAGAAAGAACAAGAAATATCAAATTTTCTTTATATATTTTTAAATCCGATAAAAATGGAGATAACCTATTTTGTTTAAATTTTTTTTTTTTTTAATTGTTGGGGGGCAACCTTTTCTATATAAGAAGATCAAAGAAATTAAGAAATCACAAAAAAACAAAAAAAAAGATAAAACTTACAGACCATTGTATTTAATATATATTAATAACAAAAAATAAAATACAAAATGGTTACTATAACTGTTGGAAAGATTGTTCACTTGTCTACAGATTTACTACTGATTTCTACTATTTTATCCACTATCAACTATAAAACAGGTTACAGATTAAACACATATAAAATAGCAGGTGGAAGTGATACCATCAAATATTATTTGGATTACTATTTGAAATTAGGTGATGATATCGTTAACTACACTACCCTTTATCTTGAGAATAAACGAGATGATGATTTTATCAAAAAGTTTTTTATCAAATAAGCAAAGAGAGAAAAATAAAATAAATTACATTAAATAACAAACATATATATTTATCATTTATGAAGGATTAAATCCTAGCATATAATATTCTAATTCATTACCATTATTATTAGTTTCACTACTACCACTGCTGGTTTGTCTATTATCTTTATCAGCTTTATCTTGTTCTTGTCCAATTTTGTTTCCACTATTATTGTTACTCTTTATACCGATGTTATTTTTATTTATATTATTTTCTTTAACATGAGACAAGGGATTGCTTTGCATTAAAGCATCCCAGAAATCAAAATCTTCACGAGCATTTTCATACTCATTACTTCCAACTATAGAAGACCTAGCGCTATTATTATTACTGTTATTATTAGTATTCCCATTATTGCTAGTAATATTATTATTGTTATTATTGAATTTTACTTTTTTTCTGTTGATACTTCCAGGAGAAGAACCGGTAATGCTACCATTTCTTCTTTTAGTGCTGCTTCCATTACTGCTAGCAAGTTTGGGTAATTTTTTCACATCAAGTTGCTTGAAATGTTTCACTCTATAAGCACCAATCTCATTCAAATCTTTAATCACTTTGTTTCCAAAAGATCCTGTGATAGCATTACTGTTTCCTGTTGAGGGACTGTTATTGCTTAATAAACTTCCTTGCCCCTTGTTTGCACTATTATTATTGTTGTTTTGTTCACTTCCAGGTGTAGTTGTTAAACTAGAGCCTTGTTCTGAATTGTCTAAAATCGGCATGTAATGGTTATGAATATGTTGATGAATGGATATTTTCAAGTTGTTCAATTTGGCTTGTTCAATAAGTAAAGAAACTAATTTTTCTGATGTTATATTTCCTGATGAAAGAGTCAAATTTTTTTGTTTTAATTGAAATTTCCATTCTGTACTGTTACTTTTCAATGGCACAGAACTTGGTCTGTTATTTTTATTTAATGAAGTTGATGATTGTAGTGATTGAATGGGTGTGTTTTTATGAAATTTGTTTGTATTATTACTCATAGGACTCATAATGCTATTATTATTATTATTATTATTATTACTATTACTGTTCATGTTGTGAATGTTATTCATATGTGTTGTTGGGAGTTGTGTTGTTCTCAAAGAACTTATGATGTCATGTGGTTTTGGTGTTTGTAATAAACCTAAAGGTAAATTAGGTGGTGGTGACATTGATGCATGGAATGGTCCTGGAGAAAGAGACTGCATATGCTGGTTTCCTGAAAACTGTTGTTGATCAAACTGTTGTTCTAAGAAATTGGATACCAATGATGGTGCTTGACGGTGAATATTTTCTCCCATTAAAATACCATTACTTGTAAGACTATGTTCCGGTTCAATACTGTTTCTGATACCAATAGAAGATGCTCTACCATTTTTGGATATAAAATTGTCTTTAGTTTGATTTCCATATAATGGTCCCACTTCACTCAAAACGTCTTTTTGTTCATAGATCGATCTTTCTCTTGCAAGTTGAATATCTTCATGTTCCTTTCCTTGATTATGATTAAAGACTCTATAATTATCCTCAACAATATTTTCTTCACTAATATCACCTTCTTCTTCTTCACCGTCTTTCTCCTCCTCATCATCATCATCATCCCTTTCATCATCTTCTTCTTCTTCATCATCATCATCTTCTTCTTCTTCTTCATATTCTTCAATATTTTCTGTTTCTTTAGATTTAATTTTTCTACCTTCCTTCTTTGCTTTATTCATTTTTCTTTCAACTTTTTGCATCTCTTTCTTTTGAATAAGTTCTCTCAATTTAACAATATCTTCAAATTCATAATCCTTAGATAAATCATCAATTAAAGCTGCAATTTGAGGATTACGTTTACCTTTAATATATCCATTTATAATTTTTCTCCAGCGATTTCTACAATTTAAAGCTGATCTATTACTGTTCAATTGCAGAGCTATAGCTCTCCATTTACTACCCAATTCCTTCAATGTGTTAATCAACATAAAATCTTCTTCTATAGACCAAACAACGTGATTTTTAGTACTTCTATCCGGATCCAAAGCTTCATGGAATCTTTTGCTGCATTGATCAACTGTTCTTCTAGGTATATCCATGGCGATCTTAGACCACTGGGAACCATACTCTTTGTGTTTGCTTATAAGGAGAGCATCCTCTTCTTCTGACCATTTACCTTTCTTCAAATATGGATCAAGAACATTAAGCCATCTCTTTTTGATATGAATATGTTTTCTTTTTATTAAAAGATCTTTTAAAGGAATTAAAGTTTGTGATTTTGTGGCTAGATAATGATACTCTTCTGGTACATTATTAGGATTGTTATTATTCAGTTGTAAATTGTCTATAAAAAATAACAAAGCTAGATAATTTTTTTTATGTGTATCCCAGATTTTAAAAGCAATTTCATTCCATTCTCTAGCAAATACTTTCCCACTGAAAATATCAGAAGTATCTGCAATTTGATCTCTGATTGAATCTAAACCTTGTGGGAATTGAGCTTTCAGTTCTTTATCTTCATAAACTATGTATTGATTAATATGGTCATTTATTATATCATCTTCAAATTGTTGCCAAGTAATTCTATCACTAATATTTTTGGGGATCTTAAGCTTTGTTTTTAAATATTTTTCCGATTTTGGTAAATCAAAAACATAATCTTCAATCTTAGGTCCTTGAAATGCGTTTTTATTTCTTGTAGATACCATTTGATATATTAACAACTTGAATTAAAAGAGAGAAAAAAATTTAATTATACTATATTATTATTGTTAATATCTAATGGTATTTATTGTTATAATATATATTATTTACTACCACTTTTCTTTATATTTAAATTCTTTTTGTTGTGTTTTTTGGTTTTTTTTATTTATTATCTTTTTAATAAGTTTTATCAAAACTAAAGAAGAAAAAAAAATAATAAATAAAAAGATGAATCATAAGAGTTGAACATTTCTTTTTTTTGTTAACAAAAAAATATATTCAAATATTTGAAAAAAAAAGATTTTCTCTAATATGAGAAACGTTTTTCCTAATTGAGAAATCCTAAAGAGAAAAAAAAAAAAAAAAAACAGAACAAAAAAGTGAGTCACGTGTAATTGCGTTATCTATTAGTATTTTTATATCCGATCTTTTTTTTTTTTTTTTTACTATTAAAAAATATATATATATATATATATGTTCCAAACACCCTTGGGTTTTTATTTTTATATCAACTAGGTAGATTCACGTATAACACAATAAATAAATTTTGACTAAACAAAACCAATTACTTATGCATTATATATATATATATAGAAATAAATAAATAATGTCTACTTCACCTGAGAAATTAATTCAACAAGCACAAGAAAAATCTAAACCAGTAACTGGTTTCTTTTGGAAAATTATATCATCTCCAGAAGATCAATATGAAGAAGCTATTGATCTTTATATTCAAGCTGCCAAGATTTACAGATTAGGCTCTGGGTCTTCTAAACAAGACTATTCAAAAGCCGCTTTCTGTTATATTCAAGCTGCTGATGTTTGTTTAGACCTTTTACAAAATTTTAATGAAGCTGCTGTCAATTTCATTGAAGGGTATAAATTATACAAAATGGATCAAGAATTCAGTTCTGCTATTGAAGCTTTAAAGAAAGGTATTGAATGTTTCACTGTCAAAATGGGTCAATTTAGAAGAGCTGCCAACTATCAATTTGAGTTAGGTGAAGTTTTAGAATTACAATTACAAGATTATAAGGAAGCTGCTAAAGTTTACAAAATGGCTGGTGATTGGTATTTACAAGATAATGCTTTACAATTGAGTAATAAATGTTATTTGAAATATGCTGATTTATTATCTTTACAAAGCAAAGGGAATCAAGATTTATTTGATGCTATAAAGACTTATCAAACATTAATTGAAAATAATCTTGCCAAAAATACAAATACTTGGAGTTTAAAAGATTATTATTTGAAAATAGGTTTATTACAATTACTATTGACTGATAATGTTGCTGCAGAAAGAACTTTAAATGAAGCTAAACAAAAATTGAGTGATGATAAAGATTGTAAAGAGTTCCAATTATTAGCAAAATTGATTGAATGTTATCAAGAACAAGATTTGGATTTAATGAGTCAAACTTTAATGCAATTTGATAAATTTCAAAAACTTGATAATTGGAAAACTACAATTTTATTGAAAATAAAAGAATCCATGATAGGTAATGATGAAGATGATTTATTATAAAATATATAATTAAAAAAATATGAAAGAATGATATATGTATAAAAGTAAAGTAAAAATTTGTGTGTGCTTTGTTTATAATAATTTTAACATGTTGATATATATATATATATTTATTTATTTTGGGGGGAGGAAAGGAAATTACCAAACTTGGGAGTCATCAATTAATTGGTAAGAACCCTTTTTGGTATCTAAAGCTTTCAAGAATTGATATCTAGTTTCATCACAAATAATTGGATAACCGCAAGACACAACAACTAAAGAGGAAGATTCATCCATATCATTGTTAACAACTTCTTCAACAGACATATAGTCACAGATCAATTCAACATTGTCTAGACCTAAAATGCCTTCAGCAAAAGTTTGAGCGGAAGAATCAGCAATAGTTTCGCCTTTATCTTCAGAGATACTCTCAGAAGAAGGACTGTTACTGTTTTGTCTTGGACTGTAGCCTTTCATTCTGTTACAATAAATGTTAATTTTAACATTTCCTTTGGCGGCTAATTGGGTTAATTCCTTCTTGTAAGCTTCAACAACACCCATGGATCTGACACCCCAATGCAAAACATTTTGGGCACCACTCTTTTCATTTAATTCAGAGTTTCTATGATGGTTTAAGTAACATAGAGGACCGGAGACACCAGTACCAATAGCAACACAAGATAAGTTTTCAAATTGGGAGACAATAGCATCCTTGGTCATACCATAAGGACCTTCAACACAGACTCTGAAATATTTGGAATCTTTACCTGTTTTAGCAATGGAGTTGTAAATATGTCTTGATAAACCTTTTTTAACCTTAACAACAATAGTAAATTCATCATTTTCTTTTAACTTAACCATGGTGAAAGGATGTGATTGCCAGAAACCCTTTGGATGTAAGATGTAGACAAAGGAGAAGTTACCATCTTTGATTTTGAACAAGGATTTATTATAGTTATCAATATCAATTCTGAAAAACAAATCTTCTGGATCAAGTTGTTCATCATTTTCTTTAGCAGCTGGGTTTTTGATAATAGTAACTTTATTTTTTCTGAAACCACCAAATAAGACAAACATTCTGACAGCTCTCAAAACTCTATCCAAAGACCAGACACCAATGCAAGCATAACAGTAGTATTGCAAACCGAAATAGATCAAATGGAACCAAGAACCGACAAGGAAAAATAGAGCGAAAATAATATGGAAGGCAACAAAGACATCATACATTTTCTTTCTGAAAACATGAGCACTGAACACAAGCATTATCATACCACAAGTGGTGGCGACAGAACCCCATCTCCAGTAATCAAGAATATATCTATATTTGTACATACCTTGTTTAATGGAGTGACGAACAAAAGCCATTGAGTGGACAAAGACCAATAAGACAGTGACTCTAGCAACAAACTTGTGGTACAGTATGAACCCAGAAAAGTTCCAGCCAGTGGCCCATAAGAAGAAGTTGTTTCTACCAGCAAAAAGGAAAGTCAAGTTCATAGCAAAACAGGCTAGATAACCGGTTCTATCAGCGATATATCTTGTAACCATCATGTATTTTTGTGGGTACCAGATATCAACGTGGTGGGTTGAATATCCCCAGCAGCAACCAACCATGACAATGATGAAAGCACCAGCAATGACAAGAGATTCGATTCTGTTTGGAATGAAACCTAATTCAACACCAAACATTTTGAATGGTTGTTTGTAACGCTTCATCCAAACACCATTGATCAATTTTTGTAGTTTTGTATTTGTGTTTACTGAAGGAACAAGTCTTGTTAGAAGCTGGTGTAAAGCACCAATCAAACAGACAGCAAACCAGTAGGAAACATGGGCAAGACCTAAAGCGATACCATTGGTTTCATTTTGGTATCTTGAGTAGTATGAGTGGTAACCAGATTGGAAACTGGCTTCATCGTAAGTGATAGGGGTTCTTACAATATCCAAGACAGTATAGTTACCATATTCTTCCGGGGTTTTAATGTATTTAGTGGCATTTTCATAGGAAGTGTATAAATCATCTAAAGTGAAACTGGTATCATAATAGAGACATTTGTCATTGAACATTTTAAGGAATTTTTTCAAATCAGAGGTATTGTTTTTGGTTTTTTCAACAGCACAGTAGAAGAAAGCACCTTGAGCGACAGTATCAGTACATTGGCATGAGTAAGAACGCTTTCCATCAAGTTTACAATACATTGTTGTACTACTAATACCGTATTTACAACCGTAGAAATAACTGATATCATCAGCTCTGACCCAAGGATCATGAACCAATTTTGCATTAGCAAAAGTAAATAAATAAGTGGTGATAAAGAAAACAACCTGTAGCAATTTCATTTTCAAAAAAAAATATATAAATATTTTTTTAAAAGTAAAAGTAAAAGTTGATTATTAATACTTGTTTTCTGATGGTTTTTTATAAATAATTCTTTTAATATAAATATTATTATTTTTTTAATAAATTTTTTTTATATTCTCAAAACTGTTGTTTATATATAAAAAAATAAATTTGAATAATTGAATATTTGATTATTTATTTTTTAGAAAAAAAGCAATTTAAAACAAAAATCAATATAAACAAATTCATGAATATAATCTTTAAATGTGAATTTTAATATACACCTAACATCAAATATACAAATTCAAGTACTTCTATTGTTTTGAATAATGCATTTCTTTATTTATCGATTTTAAAAAAAAAACAAGCATTAACAGTTAAATAAAATCATGCAGTGAGGTAACTGAATAAAAGCATCTTTTAACTACACTTTAAACAATATTCATTTGTCAAAAAGTATATAGATATATATTTCAGCCTACTTTTTTTTTATTATTTTTCTTTTTCTACATAGTGTGATATTTAAAAAAAAAAAAGAAGATACGTCGTGCAAATATTAAAAAAAGAACAAAAAAATAATAATAATAAAAGGTATTTTAAAACTTCTGTTTTGTTTTTTTTTTTTGTAAGAGATACGAAAATATAATACGTATTTTTTTTTTTTTTTAATTCATGAATTGCAGCAAAATTGGTACTAATAAAAATGTTCAACAGTTTCCGATTGAAGAAAAAGCAGTAATATTGAGTGATCGTATCCCCTCATTCCCCTCTTTTAGCTTCCAAGAGCCAATAAAAAAAAAAAATTAACAAAACTGAGTACGATGTTTGGTATTTTATACTTCTATTCATTTTCTTTATTTCCTAATTTACACCTTTTTTTTTTAATATAAGAACAAAAGACTTCTACAATCTGTCAGCCGCACGAGTACCCTTATTATAATGTTGAACCCTCGTCTAAAACCAGGTGTGAATTCTACCCGTTTTATTTTTATTTTTTTGAGAAAAAGAAAGAAATTAAAAATAAATATAAAAATTAACTGGATATATCGGCTTAACACCTTTCTTGTACAAAATTAATTACTAAATTATTGTAAAATGACCTCTCTTTTATAATATACGGTATTTTTTTTTATTCCAAAAGAAAGGTCATTTTAGCATATTCAATATTTGATTATTTTTTTTAGTTTTTTTTCTAAATTATTTTTTTTTACTAATATGAAAAAATGTAATTATTTAAAGTAAATATATAGCATTGGAACAATAATAATAATAATAATAATAATAATAAAATAATTTAATTTAATTTTTTTAACTGTTTCTTTTTTTTTTTTGATTACCAAATTTGAGAATCATCAATGAAATGGTAGTCACCTTTTTTAGTATTTAAAGCTTTTAAGAAATGGTATCTAGACTCATCACAAATAGCAGGTAAACCACAAGTCATGAAAATCAAAGAAGAAGTACTTTCCATTTCACTATTGATGATTTGTTCAACAGACATATAATCACTGATCAATTCAATATTTTCTATATTGAAAATACTTTCAGTGATAGAGTTATTAGATGAACTGACAGCATTCTCACTTTTTTCTTCAGAGACACTTTCAGAGGAAGCAATATTATTACTGTCTTGTCTTGGAGTATAATTTTTCATTCTATTACAATAAATATTAATTTTGACATTACCTTGACTAACTAATTGGGTTAATTCTTTTTTGTAAGCTTCAACAACACCCATGGATCTGACACCCCAATGTAAAACATTATGGATACCATTCTTTTCATTTACTTGAGAAGTTCTATGATGGTTTAAGTAACATAATGGACCAGATAAACCAGTACCAACAGTGATAACAGATAAGTTTTCAAATTGGGAGACTTTATAGTCCTTGGTTATACCATATGGACCTTCAACACAGACTCTATAGTATTTAGAGGTTTGACCAGATTTATTAATAGTATCAAAGATTTGTTTGGTTAAACCCTTTTTGACTTTAATGACAACAGCGAAATCACTAGATTCTTTCATTTTGATAATAGTGAAAGGGTGAGATTGCCAAAAGCCTCTTGGATGTAAGATGTAGACAAAGGCAAAGTTTCCGTCTTTGACTCTGAACAAGGATTTGTTGTAGTTATCAATATCGATTCTTAAGTAAATATCTTCTGGATCTAACTCGGCACCATGCTTAATGATTGTGATTTTGTTCTTTCTGAAACCACCAAATAGCAAGTACATTCTAGAAGCTCTTAAAACTCTATCTAAAGACCAGATACCAACAGTAGCATAGCAATAGTATTGGATATCATAAACAGTCAAATGCACCCAAACACCAATCAAGAAGAAGACAGCTAGGAAAATGTGCAAAGCAAGGAAAGTATCATAGATTTTCTTTCTGATGTTGTAGTTTCCAAAAGCAGCCATGAACATACAACAACTTAAAGCCAAAGAACCCCAGATATAGTATGGTTTATGGTTTCTAGAGACAAAGACACCTTTGCTGATGGAGATACAGACATAAAGAATACCGTGAGCAAAGGAAAACAAAACAGTGACTCTAGCAACAAATCTGTGGTATAAAAGGAAACCAGAAAAGTTCCAACCTGTAGCCCATAAAAAGAAGTTATTTCTACCAGCAAACAAGAAAGTTAAATAGATGGAGAACAAAGCCATATAACTGATTCTAGAAGAGACATAGGTGGCCAATTGGACATATCTCGCTGGGAAAACGATATCATTTGGATGGTATCTGTAACCCCAAACGGCACCAACAATAAATATTATAGCAGAACCAGCTAAAACTAAAGATTCAAGTCTATTTGGAATCAAACCTAAATCAAAACCGAAAATTTTGACAGGTTGTTTATAAGTTTTAACCCAAACACCATTAAAGATTTTTTGGACAGTGGCATTTTTGTTGATGGAGGGAAAGAGTCTGGTGAAGATTTGGTATAAGGCACCAACAAAAGCAACAAAGAACCAGTAACCAATTTGAGCGAAACCGAATTCAATACCTCTAGATTCATTTTGGTATCTTCTGTAATAAGAGACACTAGCATATTCAAAGATAGTTTCGTTGTATTTGATTGGAGTTCTTAAAATATCAGTCTTTAAAGTGTATGAACCGTATTCTTTCTTTGTCTTTATGTATTTGGTAACATTGTTGTAAATTTTTTCTAAACCACTTAAAGTGAAACTCTTGTTGAAAGCAGCACATTCTTCATTGTAGACATCCAAAAAGTTTTCTAAAGCACCAGTTTTGTTTTTGGTGACTTCAACACCACAATAAACAAAAGCACCTTGAGCGACAACATCCTTACATTGACACTTGTAAGTCTTTGTTGTATCGTAGGAACAATATAGAGCTTTAGAAGTGACAGCATACTTACAACCATAAGCATTACTGACTCTATCTTCTCTGATCCAAGCTTCATTGATTAAACCTTCACTGATAGTGAAAAGGCAAGCAATTGTTAAGAAAACAGCTGATAAAAATTTCATTATGAATATAAAAAATAATAGTAATAATAATTTTTAAAAAAAAAGGGGGGGGGGGGTAAGCTATATATGACAGTTATTTTCTAATGGTTTTATACTTTAATATTTTCCTTAATTAATAGAATATATAAATCATTTAAACTAGATGATTATAGAAGAAAGAAAAAAAGGAAAATAATAATAAAAAAAGAGCCTTTTCTAAATTGTTGATGATTACCTTTCTTTTATATTGCAAGAAAAGTAACATTAATGTTCAATTTTGTCTATCTTTTTTAAAAATGAAAAATTATGTAAGAACTTATTGTTATAGAAACAAAAAAAATAATCTTCAATCCGTTATAAAATCAATAAATCAGCAAAAGAAATTATGGCTTGCTTTTAAAAAAAAAAAAAAAAGCAAGCCATATTCATTAAAACTTGAGAAATAAGTTTTTATTTTAATAAAAATTAGGTGCAAATCAAGTTTTCATTAATAATTTTACTACTGTTTTTTTTTTTATAAAGTTGTTTTTCCCCATAAATTATCAATTTAAAACTTTAAAAGCTCTATCTATTAACAAAAGTAAAAAAAATTGATAAAATAACTGCTCAAAAAAGAAATTTTGTTAATAAAAATTTAAAAAAAAAAAAAAGGATAAAATAATAATCAGCATTTTTTTTTAAGCAAAATAAAAAAAATAAACACAATTTTTTTTATTTTTTTTGTTGTTGCTTTAAAGTTTCTTTTTATTTATTTTTGGCTCTAGATGTTATCCCTCGCTAACATTTTAGGGAACATCCTTTAAAAAAAAATATATTTTCTTTTTTTTTTTTTTTGTCTCCTTTTTTTTCCTTTTAATTGAAACAAAAAAATTAAGTTCTAAAAATAATCTCGTTATTATGATTGTATTTTTGGGTTTCTTTTTTTTTTTAAAAATTTAAAATACAATAACATGCTTTTATTTCATGAAATTTACACCTTTTATAACATGTTAATACTCATTTTTTTTATTTAATTTAAAAAGATATTAAAAATGTATTGTTTATATGAAACATTTTTTAAAATATTAACAAAACAAAAACAACATCGCATATATCGGATACTTTTATTTTATTTTAACCCCCTTAATTTTAATATCTTTAAAAACTTCATTTCTTGTAAAAATATTAGATAAGAAATATCAAAAACGTTTGAGAAAATACTAAATAAATAAATTATTAATAACAATTTTCTTTTTATTAAAATATCAAAATGTAAAACTTAATCAATTACCTCTTTACACACACCATATCTTTAACCAAAACTAATTTTAATCAAGTTTTTATATATATTTTTTTTATTTTTTTTTTGTTTATTTGAAAACAGCTGGTGTAAATTTTTATTTTTTATATTAAAATATTTAAAAACTTCAACAAAAAATGAGGTGCAAAAATGTTTAATAAAAAAAATTCAATACTGCATAAAAAATCTTTTTACTCAAAAAAAAAAAGAAAAAGAGAGAAAATGTGTGTTTGTGTTGTGTAAATTTTAATTTTTTTTTTCTCTTTCTTTTTTTAAAATTCAGAATTTTTTGAGTAAAAAATAAAAAGAAAAAACGTATCTTAGATTAAATTTCTATTTGGGTTAAAAAAAAAAAAATAAAACAATTATTTATTTATTATAATTTATATTATATGGTAGCAGAGATTTTGTATTTTTTTTTTTTATTTCTTTAGTACTAAGGTTTAATTCCGATCGTTTCTAACCTCAGTACTTTTCTGCTTGAGATTTCATATATATATAAAATCTGGTTTTCTTATTCTTCTTCTTCTTTAATAGGTATTTGTAATAATATAAGGAAAAGTATTTTATTTTTAAATCTAAAAAACATTGACTTGTATATCCAATATCATACTCTTTCTATATATATATGTTTTTGATAAACAATCTTTCTAACAAATTACGTGTACACATTTTATGATTTGTGTCTTTTGTTTTTTTTTAATTAATTGTTGATTAAATATATTTGTTATGCATAAATTAATATTAATTATTGAAAAAACCTATATTGTAAATTTACACACTCAACTAATTTTTTTTTTTAAAAAAAAAAAAAAAAGGTGTTTATTTCCTACTTTTATTACAGTAAAAAAAAAAAAAAAAAAGTATAAATTAATTAAATAATTAAAAAATAGGAAAATAAAATATAAAATATAATTTTAGCGTCTATATATATTTTTTCTTACTTAACTCCCAACAAACCGGGAATTTCAAAAAAAAACCCGCAAAAAAAAAGGGGTTCATATCTTTTAGAGGAATTAGCGATCAAAAATACTAATAATAATCCTAACAATAATTTAAATAATTTTTTATTAATATAAAAATAAATAAATAAAAATTAACAAATAAATTAACAAGTAAATAAATAAAATAATTAACAAGTAAATAAATAAAATAATTAAAAATTTATTTTATTATTTTATTATTTTGTTCTGCATTAACTTTGCAAATAATTAAAACGAAGGTGTAAAAGTATTTGAATTGTACACATTTTTACTATATATTAAATATATTTTTTTTTTATTTTTGATTTTAAAAAAAAAAAGATTTTTTATTTTTATTTTTGATTAAATTACCAAACTTGGGAATCATCAATGAATTGGTATCTACCATTCTTCTTAGCTTTCAAGGTTTTCAAAAAATGGTATCTAGTTTCATCACAGATAGCTGGCAAACCACAAGTCATGATAGCTAAAGAGGAAGACTGGTTCATTTCCTCACAAACGATCTGGTCAACAGACATATACTCAGTAACCAATTCAAGGTTGTCGAATCCTAAAATAGTATTAGTGAGAGAGTTAATAGAAGAAACACCCAAAGTCTCATCTTTATCTTCAGATACACTTTCAGAGGAAGGAATGTTACTGCTTTGTCTTGAATTGTAACCTTTCATTCGGTTACAGTAAACATTAACTTTAACATTACCGTGACTTAAAAGTTGGGTCAATTCTTCTCTGTAAGATTCAACAACAGCTAAAGATTTAACACCCCAGTGGATAACATTTGGTTTAGAATTTTTTTCATCAAACACAGAGTTTCTGTGATGGTTCATGTAACATAGAGGACCAGAGATACCAGTACCAACAACAACAGCAGCAAAATTGTCAAATTTAGAGACGACATCACTCTTGCTCATACCGTAAGGACCTTCAACACAGACTCTGAAATATTTAGAGTCACTACCAGATTTAGCAATAGAATTGTAGATATGTTTGGTTAAACCCTTTTTAGCTTTGATAACAATAGTGAAGTTATTATTTTCTTTTAACTTGACAATAGTGAAAGGATGGGATTGCCAGAAACCTCTTGGATGTAAGATGTAAACAAAGGAGAAGTTACCATCTTTAATCTTGAATAAGGATTTGTTGTAGTTATCAACATCAATTCTGAAAAACAAATCTTCCGAATCAACTTCTTCACCACTGACTTCTTTGTTTAATGGGTTCTTAATGATAGTAACTTTATTCTTTCTGAAACCACCAAATAAGATAAACATTCTGACAGCTCTTAAGATTCTATCTAAAGACCAAATACCGATAGTAGCATAACAGTAGTACTGTAAATTAAAATCAATCAAATGGTACCAAGTACCAATCAAAAAGAACAAAGCTAACAAGATGTGGAAGAATACAAAGATATCATAAACTCTCTTTCTAAAAAATTGAGAACTGAATGGAAGCATAACCATACCACAAGTAGTAGCGACAGACCCCCAGATCCAATATTGTTGATGAATTCTACCTTTATATCTGCCTTGTTTAACAGAGAGCCAGACATAAGCCATTGAATGGGCAAAGACTAACAAAACAGTCCATCTAGCAACAAATTTATGATAAATCATGAAACCGGAGAAATTCCAACCAGTAGCCCAAAGGAAGAAATTGTTTCTACCAGCAAAAAGGAAAGTCAAGTTCATAGCAAAACAAGCTAAATAACCGGTTCTATCAGCAATAAAACCAGTTAGTTGTATTTCTTTAGAAGTTAAATTGATACTCTCTGCATTATATTCATAAAGACCAAAAGAACCAATCATGAAAAGAACAAAGGAACCAGCTAAAACAACAGATTCCAATTTGTTTGGAATGAAACCTAATTCAAAACCAAAAAGTTTAATTGGTTGCTTATAACTTTTGAACCAGACATCATTCATGACTCTTTGTAAAAAAGCATTGCTTCCAAAGGATGGGAATACTCTTGCAAGAATTTGATGGCAAGCACCAATCAAAGCGACAAAGAACCACCAAGCGACTTGAGCGATACCAGTGATGATAGCAGTAGATAAGTTTCTGTAATTGATATAATAAGTCTTTTCACCGGCTTTATACAAAGTATGGTTATAGATTAAAGGAGTTCTCAAAACATCTTTCTTGACACTGTAGGAACCATATTCTTTAGCAGTTTCAATATATTTGGTAGCATTATCATAGATGGTGTATAAATCTTCCATTGTGAAAGAAACACCGGAAGAAGAACATTTGCTGTTGTAGTTTTTCAAAAATCTCTTCATACCAACAGTCTTGTTCTTAGTCTCTTGAACACCACAATAGACAAAAGCACCTTGAGCGACAACATCTTGACACTGACAAGTGTATCTCTTTGTAGAGTCAGTGGAACAGTAAAGGGCTTGAGTAGTGACGGCATACTTACAACCTAGGAAAGTACTGACATCTTGTTCTCTGACCCATTTACTGTTTCTAAGCTTTTCAGCTTGAGTAAAGGAAAGCAAATAAGTAGCAGTTAAAAATAGGGAAAATAAGAATTTCATTATATCCAATTATTTAATAAATAATAATAATAATAATATGTATATTATAAATATGAATTTAAAAAGAAAAAACAAAAAAAAAACAAATACAGATTTAAGATAATATTAAGATAGACTAATAGTGAAATATATTTTTTTTTTCTTGAATTAAAAGATATATTAAAAGTGCAAAGTTTTTTTTTTTTTTTAATTTTTGTTTTTTTTTTAGATGATAATGTAGATCTGGTTTATAACTTATATTCTTATTATTATATTTAATAAGCGAAATATAACAATAAATAGAAATTACAATTTAGAAAGATGAGAATAAAGTTTCAAGATTCATTTTTAAGATTGATAAACCGCTTGTTTATATACAAAAAAGAAAAAAAAACTGGAAAGGTTTATATTTGGAACAAATCTGATTTAATCATAGTAAAAAAAAAATATTGAAAAAATAGATTTTTTTTTTTGTTTTTTTGTTTTTCTAATTAATGATTTACTCAGTGATTCATAATAATAATAAAAATGCTATAATTATATTTATTTTTACATCATTTTTTACACCTAACTTTCTTGTTATTTTTATTTTAATAATAATTAATGTTAGTAACAAACACTTTTTACATATATTCAACAAGTATTTTTTTTTTTTTTTTTTTCATAAATTTAAAAATACATTTTATTTAGTAGCGGATAAATCGAAAAATAAATAAATAAAAATTTTATCGGTTCAACTTTAGCTAAATTAGTAAATTATAAGAAGAAGAAAAAAAAAAAAACTTAGTTTTGAGATTTTTATTAAATTTATTTTTTTTTATCTTTTGTTTATTCCGAAAATATTTCACCCCCCCTATCCCTTATATTTTATTAATTTTTTTTTTCTATTGTTTTTTTGAACCCCTATGAGAAAAAAAATAACTAAAAATAAAAAATTAAAACAACTTTAAAAGCTGCGTATAATTTTTTGAATTTTTAATTTTTAATTCTTAATATTAATTTCTAGAGACCTGACTGAAATCTAAATATAATATATTTTTTACACATACGTATAAAGGAGAAAAAGTGAGACACACACACACACACCCCCTTGATTGTTAAATAATATCAGCTGATACGCCAAATAAAGCACTTTTTATATGATAGGATTTATCGTATCCTTTTCAATACAAGAGAGGGGGACCATATATTAAATGTATGCAATACATGTGTAAAACAACACTATTACAAAAAAAAATAAGATAATGTTTTAGTATGAAAGTTATTTCCAGTAATTTCTTTATGTTTTTTTTTTTTTTTTTTTTTTAATTATAAATTATTAAAAGAAGGGTGTAAATTGGAATCAAAATAAATAAAAAAAAAATATTTTTTTTTTTTTAAATTATTCACATGGGTTAACTATATTAATATTATAATATTGTTATGTAATAAATTGTTAATAATAATATAATAATTCATTTTTTCGGTAATCCATTATTACAGTATTCATTAAAGATAGTAATAAAAACCAAAATCGTATATTAAATTTCAATTTGTACTCTCAAAAACTCCATATTCTCTTTAATTTAACACATGTTTTCTTTTTCTTTTTTATAAAGGGTGCAATGTTCTCTTTTTAAAATTATACTAAGCTGAAACACACTTATAATAATAAAAAAAGAATATTACAAAATATCTCAAACAACACCGATATACCTTTTTAAAAAAAAAGGTGTATCTTTTAAAGATAGATTTGTAAAAAAGTGAAACAGTAAGAAAAATCGAATGAGTTATTTTTAATTTTTTTTGTTTGTTTTTGTTTTGAGAAAAATAATTGTGTTTTGATGTTTTTGCTTAGCATTTATCCTCTCTTTCTCTTTCTCTCACTCTCTCTTTATTTTTCCGGTTTCATCAATCTGTAACACACACAAAAAAATATATATATTTTTTTTAAGCTAAGCATTTCTGTTTAAAGTACACTAAAATTTTATTCATATTATTAAATCTAAGGCTATTTTGTTAAGAAATAGAAATAATTATAGTTTAGTGTGTTTAATAGCTGGTTTTCCCTCTATTACTATTATTTATTACTACTACTACTAAGTACATTGCTCTTATAATAAACGATAATTAATTCAATTATCATAATAATTATAAAGCATGTCCAGGTTGTTCACTAATATTCTTTAAATAATAAAGATAATAAACAAACAATCTAATAGTATTAGTTTTTTTTTTTTTTTTTTTTTTTATTAATAATAAAATTATTATTATTTTTAAATCTCATTTAATCTCTTCCTTTATATATATATATATATTCAATAAATAAATAAAGTTATAAGCTTATAGTAAAAATACTAGTATCTCTTCCCTTCTGTCCCCCCCCCCACTTCAGCTCTTTTTTCACTAGTGTAAAAATGGATATGTTCAACGGTGTTGAATTTGTAAAAGTTATAGTAAGTAAAAAATTAAATTTATTTAGTACAAAAAAAAAAAAATACTGTAAAGTGGGCTTTTTTTTTCTTTTCTTTTTTTTCCACTAAATAAATTTAATTTTTTTTTTGTGCTCATATATTTTTTTTTATTTATTTATTTTTGAAGGTAGGTAAAAATAATAATAAAAATGAGTTTAATTTGATAAATATATATATAATATTATTTCTATTGAAGACAAGTTAATATGTGATTATTTTAAATAGTGAAACAAAAAAAAAGTAATACAAACAAATTTTTATTCTATTTGATTTGGTGGTATGTGTTTTTTCTAAAGTTCACATTGTTCAATTAATTATTAAACAATAATGGGTGAAGATTGTTTTTTTCTTTTTCTTTACTAATTAGTATTTAAATGATCTTTTAGAAAAGAAAAGAAAAAAGTTATGTTTCATATTTTTTTTAAAAAAAGTTAAATAAGGAAGAAAAAGATTAAATCAATATTTATTTGTTATATATTCTTTCACTTCTTTCATCTATTTATTTTTAATGTAGATTAATATTCTTATTTAATTACATTTATTATATTGTTTACAGTGTAAACAATTCATAGTTTTAGATTAAATGTTATTCTGTATTTTTTATTAACTTGGTTTAGTTAAAATATTTTAATCTTTCATTTTTTTTTTTTTTAAAATGTAAACAAATTTTTTTTCTTTTTTTCATTACATATTTGTATACACTCACGTGATACCCATCCATTGGATTTAAAATTCCTTATATAAAGGCGTGTGTTAAAGAATTTTTTTTTTAAAAAATAATTTTTTTTTTTTCTTTGATGAAGTTGATGACTTTATTTAATTATATATATATATATATATATATTAAACTATTGTTATTACTTGTAAAGACTTATACAAACACCAAAAACCAATTATACTTATACTCACATTCTTTTCTCATAATAATAATGTCTGTTGATAATATGGATAATAATACTAATAATGATGAAGAGGGTCTATTTTCAGAACCAATAAAACATATCAATGATGACTCCTCTAATATGAATAATAAAATCAAATTTTTCCAAATGACAAAAGGTTACAAAAGAATCATCAAATACTCTACAAAATTCAATAAAATGATGATGCAACAAGAAGTTTTACATGATAGCGACACTCAATTGATTAATATCTTTGACATCTATCTATTCACCAAACTAAATATTATAATATCCAAATATCCACCTCTACCCAAGGAACAGTTTGCTCAAAGATTTGGTAACATTGCTGTCAGATCTATTCATGATGAACTGGCAGTCGTATATAAAGAGATTCTTAATGAATTGTTAGAAAATTTATTAAAATATAGATTAGAAACAAATTCTAATAAAGAATACAAACATGATATAATTTTTTTAAATAAAAGTGTTGTTGAAATATCACACTATTTTCTAAACTCTTTTGGTAATAGAGACAGAATGGATTTTGGTACTGGTCATGAACTTTCGTTTGTAGCTTTCTTAGCAATTTTTGATATTCTAGATTTGATAGAATATAATACATACATTTTGAAAAACATTTTCCAAAAATATTTTTTTTTAGTTAGAGATTTAATCATAGATTATAAACTAGAACCTGCTGGATCCCATGGTGTTTGGGGGCTTGATGACAATTTTCATTTTAGTTATCTAATTGGGTCTGCCCAAATGATTAATAAACCTTTATGTAAACCTAGCTGTAGTTTGAATTATGCAAGAGATAATGTAGATAAAGTTGGTGAATGTGATTTCAATTTTTTAATTTGGAGTGTACAGGTTATTGGTGAAGTTAAAAATTATAAAAATTTTAAAGAACATTCTCCAATGTTGAATGATATTTTGAGCTCTGTCAGTGATTGGAGAAGGATAAATAATGGTCTTTATAAAATGTGGGTGGATGAAGTTTTATTGAAATTCCCTGTTGTTCAACATTTCAAATTTGGTTCTTATTTTTTCCCTTGGAAATTGACTAAGAAAAGTAAAAAAGAGATCAAAGAGATAAGAAAACAGAATACCTCTAAAGATAAAGAAAAAAGCGATTTGCTTAAATATAGAATGAATCAAATCACTGTTGATAGTGTTATAGATAGAAATGAAGCTATGAGTCAAGTACATAATGATCCATCTCATAATAAAAGACTTTTCCCCATGAATCCTCCAAAAAGGAAATTTCACTCAAACAAATAGATAAATAAATATCCCCAATAAATGAATAAATAAATAAATATAAAAAATAATTAAATATATAATTGTGTGTATATAAATTTTGTTATATTTCTTGCTGATCTATTTTAAAATATAATCGTTTTGTAAAAAAATATACATAAATATATATATAATCAGCCTTTCGTTTTATTATTTTAATCTTCTGGAAGAAAAAAAAAATAAAAAAAATGCATTGAACGAGATATATTAATTTTACTCCAAAAAAAATAAGTAAAAAAATAGTTTAAAAATTATTTTAAGAGATAACAATTTTTTCATTACCAAGAAAGAAAAAAAAAACAAAAAAACTTTACACCATATAACAAGTAACAGTTCTTTTCATTAAAAATTTGTCTTAATACAACTCTTTTTCTTTTGTATCAAATGCTACCTACAGTATACAACAGAAAACCAAGTAAAAAAAGAATCTCTTCTACTAGTTCTAAAAGTGATGGAAAATCAAACAGACACTCACATTCTCCAACGAAAACCAAAGAAATTCATTTTTCAAAAAACAAATCATCACCAAAAGCTAAAAAATCATTGTCTCTGTATGACATTGTGCTTAAAAAACAACAATCATTCACAAAATTGAAGAGAACAAACACTATTTTGAACATAACCCCAACATCAAGTGATAAACTAGAAAAACTATTTCAAAAAAATCAACAAAATAATCAACGACAATTATTTAACAACAACAACAACAACAACAATAATAATAAGAGTATTAAAGCAAATAGTGCAGTATCCAATTTCGAGAGACAGAGAAAATGCATTTATGAAAATGAAATAAATTTGAAAGCGATAATTAATAAATCTTTGAATGATCCTCTTCTCCATTACAACAAGACCCTTGAGCAAAGTTTTGCAAAATTAAACAACATAAACACATCCCTCCAATTCTTTCATTCATTCCCTGCAGACATGCGCACATTGGAAAACTGCAAAATCTTAATAAACACACCCGGAAATTACTCAGATTCAGAAAATGTCTCTAATGTTTGTAGTATGCTACTAGTTAAATGTGAAAATTATGGACAAGTCTTCCTTATTGATCACAATAAGACTAAAAAAATTAAAAATTTGAAGTTAAACATTGAAGAGAAAAAAAATTGGGAGATTCAAATATCAAAAAAGTTTTTATATCAAATCCCCACTGGCCAACATTACTGTCTCAAATGGAGAGTAATTTCTAGACAATAATATATATTTTTTAAAATCAAAACATAGTTCTTTCACCACACTTTATTTTATAAATGCATATATATATATATATGGATAGATCTAATTGGTACTTTTGTTTTCACCTAGTTCATTGCATAACATAAACATGAATCTACTACTGATAGAAGTGATATTACAACGGGCAGCTTTATCTCTCATAGGAACATCATCAGAGACCAAGAAGATTTCTCTTGTCTTTGTGTCATCCTTCTGTTCAATATTATTTTCCACACCACTTTCTTGAACACTATTTTCCTTCTCCATACTCAAAAGTCTCTTATCATTCTTGTGAATAGCATCAATCACAAACTCATCCACATGTGTCTTCCATGTCATCTTTGTCTCATATTCTAAATGTTCCTCAATTGTTGTGGCTAGATTACCTGTGAATCTTAATGGTAATATTTTTCCTTGTTCATATAAATGTCTTAAAATTATGACGGCCCTTGTTGCAGCATCAGAGACAGTCGGATCTTTAGATTTTCTCAAAAATCTTAATTCTTGAAAAGTTGTTAAACAAATTCCTAATTTCACTAATTTACTTGCCATGATTTTAAAAATTCTTCCTGAATGTCTTAACCAGGATGTAGCATCAAGAATAAAGAAACTTCCTCCTAAATTCAATTCTGCCTGTTTAATATATCTTTGGAATAACTCCACTTCAATCTGGTCAAAATGTTCAAAATATCTATTTTCAAAATCTAAATCATCTCCTCCTTGAATATTTAATCTTTCAAGAGAGCCTGATGTGTAAATACATCCTGTGGTTCTATCACCAAAACCAGTGAAATCTTTGAAATCTACTATAAATCCTTTAGAACCGGCTAACTTGACAATATTGACATTGTAGTATTGGATAATTAGAGAGATATCATCACTATTATTTCTTACTAATTGGGAATGTTCATATTGGAAAAGATGGGATCCTAAACCTGCATGGGAAGTTTCACATAATCTTAAACCGAAAGCATTATTTTGAGCTAAATTGAAAAATACTTTTAATAACTCAACACATCTCATCCAAAAGCCTCCACCACTCTCTACAATCTTATCAAACTCTAATCCATAGTCTGTATCCTCATATCCATCACAATTGACATCCAATTCTAAACAATCAAACCATAGTGTTCCTACTAAACCCATAACTTCAGGTAAATCTGTAACACTACTATCATTCAAATTAGCACATTTGTTTTCATTGATCAAAGCAGCATATTTTTCAGGACAGTTTTTCAAAGAAAATAGAATTAGAACATTCAAAAAATCTACAACTTTATCCCATGGGAATAATGATTTCATATATTCTTCCCACCATTTAACATCATCATTTGCGATTCCATCATCAAATATAGCAGACTGAGGTTCAACTGGCATGTCATCATCATCCATATTATTATTATTATTGTTGTTGTTGTTATTGTTATTATCAATATCAATGACAAATTTGGAATGTTTTAAAGATTCAATTTGGGTATGAACAGCACTGAAAAAATAACCATATGTCAACAAATGAGGTAATGCAGGCAATAATGGTCCAGATAAGTACTTCAACAAAACACTCTTTGCACAATATGCAGTCACTAGAGATAAGTGTTTAGCAGCTTCTCCATATGAGACAGGCAAATCTTCATCAAATTCTGGGGATGTTGTTGCAGTAGTTATTGAAGGACCATTTGAGACAGAGTTGTCATCTGTTGTTGATTGTCCAACATTACTTCCACTATTACTGTTTGCAGTTTTCTTTTCTCTTTTATTCTTCTTCTCTTTCAATTTTGTAGGTAAACCAAACAAAATGGCAAATGGATTGATTGGATTACCAAAACCTACAAGTTGTAAGATATGAGATTGGGCAAAAAGACTACCAGTAGAGAAATAAAACTTGATTTTTTCAGAGTCTTGTAAAAAAATGTATTTCTCATCAAAGAAATTAGAGTTATCCTTGGGGAATAATGAACTTGTGGTCTTTTTCCATTCACCAAAGCTGTTTTCAAAATAGTCTAAAACAATTTGTTGTAAATCCTTGTTTGTATTGAAAGTAGGCATTGAAATGACTTCAACATGTTTCAAATATTCTACGATATGGGAAATGAAAACATAGTGTTGGTAATGATGGTTAGTGAAGAAATGGGTCATCAATCCCCTTTTCAATTGTTCTGGGTTCATGATGGTTCCATCAGGGAAATGTAGTAAGTTGTATCCGCTTTTGTATTCAGCATATTGTTTATAATAGTGGTCTAGAAGAGGAACATTGCCCTCAGCTAACTGGTATTCACTATAGGCTCTTTGATAAATGTTGTCTATAACCAATTGCATATAGTGTTGGGAAGGAATAAACATATCTTTACAAAAGACAGATTTACCTAGATGAACGTAAGCTTGCAAAGTGTTTTGTTCAACAGTGGAGATATGATAGTATAGTTTACCATGACCAATGTTATGTAGGATTGCCCTTTTATACCAATATTCACTTGACAGTTTCCAATCAATGAAACCTCTTGGATATAGGGCTATAGCCATTCTTGACAAGTCACCAAGTCTTTCAAACCAAGGCTGTCTATAAGATTCAGGCAATTCCACAAGCATCTCAGACAAGTTTATGAAAACATTTATAATAAATTGAGACCAAATGGTAGGATCTAAGTTATTGTTTATAAAATTTTTCAAAACATCAAGAAATGTTATACAGCCATAGACCCAAAGTCTTCTTTCTATCCTATACATTTCAACAATCTCTTTACCTATAGCCAAATCCTGAGGAAGTTGACCTTCAGATAGAGCAGTAGTCAAGAAATCAATATAGTTTTCCACCAGGTATGTGTTTACTTTGTATATGTTCCAAAGGGAGTCTATATCAATATTGCTATTATTAGTGTTATTTGCAGGATCAGAGAGATTAGCACATCTAACTTGAAGAATATTTTCTTGTTTCATGATTAATCTGTATATAGATTGTAGTTTTGTTACTAACTGGTTTTGTTTACCTTGAGAAGAAGTATTTCCAGAAGAAGTATTAGTAGTATTGTTGTTGTTATTATTGTTGTTATTATTATTATTGTTGTTACTATTTTCCTCATCATCTTCCATTTGAACATCTATGTTAGCAGATGAAGTATTATCATTGTTTCCATCCTCTAATGGTATAGTATTATTATTAATATTATTATTATTGTTGTTGTTTAAAGAACCAGCTTCTACTGTATTTATACTTAATGGAATATCATCCATGTTATTTTCTTTATCAGTGTTCATTGTATTTATATTTTAGTATTACTTATTTAAAAAAAAAAAAAAGGTTTAAAATAACATATATTAAATTGAAAAAAAATAAAAATTTATCAAGTTATCAGATCTAGTTATAATTTTCCCCCTATAAATGCCAATGAATCAGGTAATAACAATAAGAGTTAAAAGAGAAGATATTATTATATTATATTGGAAAAAAAAAAGGAGTTTATATTTTTAATAAATAAGATTCAAAATCAGTTAAAGTTTATTTAATGATAGTTTTATTATTTTTAAATACCGTAAGTTAGAACTAATATAAATGTTAATCAATAAAGTGTGTGAATGTATATATATATATACAATAAATATATATATATAAATATATATTTGTTGATTTGGTTTTTGGTTACACCTATTAGTAATATATGTTTAATCTATTTGTTCTCAAAAGATTAAATAAAATTAGATATATATATGTGTGTGTGTGTGTTTGTTTTTTATTTTTTTTTTTTACTTTCCCTCTCTCTCTCTCCCCTTCCTAATAATTCTACAACATATGAGGAAAAATAGCTTTGTTTTTTTAATGCGAGATTTTTAAAAGAAAAAAAATTTTTTTTTTTTCCTTTTTCTTTAAAGGAAAAAATTTTTCATTTTTTTTTGTTTCTCTGTTGTCGAGCCCAAATCTTCTAATATTAAATTGTTATCTTCTCCTTCATTACAAATAAATAAATTTGGACATTTTTTTTTTAAAAAAAAATATTTTCTTGGTTTAGCCGCGGTGGTCACATGTTATATATCTTATATCCGTAGATACTACAATAAAAAGAAGATTAAATCTCTTCTTGTATATAATTAATAATATTATATTTATAATAAGAACAATACATTATAATAAGTATAAGTATATAAATAATTATTATTTATTATATAGTATCATGGCGCAAATTCATCAATGCATTCTATACTTAGTTTTATACTTTCCATTATATTATTACTAATCAATCTTAATAATCTTATATCAATAGAATGCAAATTTAAAGATAAAATATTATTATTTATAATATGATATTCTATAACAAACTTGTTAATATCACCTAGAGCAGTATCTGTTTTCAGATTATTTTCAATATTGATTAACTCATCTGTCACTACACCACTTTTCAAAGTATATTCAATATGTTTTTCATTCTCAAATGGAATGTTTAATTTAAGTTTATAAGGTAAGTTGTTATATAAATCAGTACTAGCCATTAATTGTAAAAAAAAAAAAATATATATATATGTTTAAGAGAGGAACGGCTTTTTCATAAATTATTCATTACAACAACAATTAATTAATATATACATATATATAAATACTAATTTATTTGATTTGACTTCATTTAAAATGTTTTTGTAGAGAAGAATAAAAGTTAAAAAAATGCCATAAAAATTTTTTTTTTTTTTTTTTTTAAATTTTAAGTTTTTTGCTTAAATCCGATATAATTAATTGATAGAATGTGTGTAAGTTATTATTTAGTTGGGTTTTCTTTTTATATAACTTATATATTCTTTTATTTAACCTAATAATATGAAAGCTATAACTATTTATTTATATAGTACTTTCTTATCTATTAAAACTTTGAAAGCCATTCTTGTCCTCTAATTAATAAATAATTAGAGGACAAGAATTACTTTTCTCAATAAATGATATATTAATCTTATTATCACGTGTACAGAGGTCCTATTTCTGTCATAATACATTAGTAATATGTGATTCATTATTAATTTTTTTTTTTTGTATATTGTAAAAGCAACCTTTAAAAAAAATAATAATATATATATATATATATATCTTTTTTAATATTATTAATATCATTTGATTATATGTTGATAACCAAACAAACAGTTCTTTTTATTTATTATTATATTTACACTATTACTAATGAGCTTTGAGCAATCTATTAGTTATGCTAATAATTATAATAATCTAGATAATTTATCTATAAGATCTTATAGAACTTACACATCTACAAGCAACAGTATAATATTTAATAACAATAGTAATCATAGAAACAAGTTTTATAATCATAGTAATACAGTAGCAGATGTTAATAGAGATAATGTGTATTATAAACATATGGATTATGTGAATAGTAATAAACATAATAATAATAATAGTAATAAAATTGATAAAGAACGTGATAATATTAAAGATGATATTATAAGTTTATTAAAACATACAACAAGTAATACTAATAGCAATAACGTGGATACAGAAAAGATAAAAACCAAAAAAAACAACACTATTCAAATTGTAAACAATAGTATTGATACTGAAGATCTTATGAGTAGCTCTAAAGACGATCATAGTGAAAGAAGTACTATAAAAGAAAATGCAGAACTCACGTCTAGCAAAGTACCTGACTCTTTTCATTCTAATAAATATATTGAAGATTATCTTATTTTTTTAACTAATGGTAAACTCATATACTCCTCACTATTAGACTATTACAACACAGATAAAGAAGAATCTGATATATCATTAGAGATATCTGTTTTGACTCTTTTACTAGACACTTTAGATTATAGCATCATCAACTTAAATAATAGTGAAGATAACAGCAACATTCAATTCTACTATGATACAATAACACCAAATATCAAGATAATCTATAGATATAAAAGTGGACAAAATAGCAGTAACAAAAAAATCAATTTAAAAGAACTTGACAGATTACTAGTAAATAAAATATTTCATTTTGAAGTTCTTAAAAAAAGATTAACAAAATTTGAAGGTTTAGATCTAAGATATGATTTAGATTTTAAAAAATTACAAGTTTTGAATAAATGGGTCAAACAACAACATCAACAGGAAAATAACTTATGATATTATTATATATAAATTAAATAACCATTATGAAATTAAATAAGTAATTAATTAAATTTATTTATTCCTAAAAATAACTATTATATCCGATTTTATTTAGTTAAAGCCATTTTTTTTTTTTTTTTTTTGTTTGGGCTGAGGAAAAGTAATTTTTTTTTTTTTTTTCTTCTCTCTTTTCAAATCGAATCTTTCGTTATTTTTTTTTTTTCCTCTCTCACAAATTAATAAAATGAAAACATCAAATTTTATTCTAATTTAAATATGTATTCTAATTTAACTTATAAAGAACCAAGGAATTATTCCAATACCAATCTCATTTATATTTTTCTTTTGTTGTTTTATAGGGACATTTAGAAAAAAAAAAAAATCAACATTATCCAAAATAATATATAAATAGTAAGACAAAGAGAGAGAGAAAGAAAAGACCAAAAATAAAAATAAATAACTGATTAAAAAAAAAAACACATGAATATTTAAGAACTAATACTTAAACACCCACTTTTCTACTAATATTAATAATAATATGAGAATTCCTGTAAGAATTAAACAGTACATAGAGGAGCTTAACCTACCTTTTCTCAAGCCACCTTTCAAAATTAATCTTAGATTCCAACTTATCACATTTGTGCTCATAATTGATATTATATCATTAGTCACACTATCTCTGATCACAGGTCTATATTTTGCAAGAAGTTTCACATCTTTAAGAGCAGATAAGCTATATGTTGCAGCCCAATTGAAGTCATCCCAATTAGATCAAACTTTGAATTACTACTATTATGAATGTACATATCTAACTGGGAAGACAGAAATAGAAACATCTTTGATCGGTTATAAAGCTGGTAACAATTCCCAATCAAATTGGTACTCTTCCACAGAGACACTTGACAAGTTTTTGTCATCCAGTAATACTTTTACAAATTGTGTCCTATATGACTCTAATTTTGTGGAAGTTTTATCCGTTAGTAATAATGCTTCAGGTAATTATATTCCAGCAGCTAATCTAGCCACTTTATTACCATTATCTACTGATGTTTCTTTACCTATATCTGTCATTTCTATTGGTATGCTTACAAATCCTATCACCAATGGTTCAAACACATTATTATCTTTAACATTGCCCATCATTACATCAGAGAGTATTTTATTAAGAAATTCTGAAACTATAGGTTATTTAACAATTATTCTTATTGCTAATCAATTAACATCTATTTTCAACAATACTGATGTGACGATTTCAGCAAACAATGATGCATTCTCCACATCCTCTTCGTCATCCTCAGCACTAGACTCATTTGATATGCAGATTCTTGCTGCCCAATATAATAATTCACAAGTTGATGGTTACAGTTTTGTCTTTTCACCATCAGGATATTCCAAAGATATTACCAAATTGACTTTCCCTCTTGTTAATGGCACTTTCATCCAAGAAGTCTTTTCAGGAACAAAGAGTAGTGGTTATGTGACAAATACTAAGATTTTGAATGAAAGAGTCTCCCTTGGATACAGTAAATGTTCTTTCCAACTGGTTAATTGGATTGCTGTTATAACCCAACCTGAAAGTATATTTTTGGAACCTAATACAAAATTAGTCAAAATAATGATTATAACTGTGTTTTCTGTTGTTGGGTTTGTGATTGTTGCTACGTATTGCTTAGCAGGTATTGCTGTCAAACCTATCGTTAAACTTCAAAGAGGTACTGAATTGATTATGAAAGGGAGAGTACAACAGCAACAACAACAAAATGATAAGGATTCTCTAAGGGGAAGCGTTTCAGATTGTCAAACTCCTAGAGGCTCATCTCAAAGAACTATCACTCCTGTAGTTATAAGTAATGATAAATTGAAACATTCTTCTTTAAGAAATCATGCTCATACAAATTCCCATTTCTATAATTACACAATAAATGCTTTACAAAGTCTATTTAGACATAATAATTCCCAAGATAATTCAAATGGTAATGTATATAGAATCAATTCACAACCATTAGAAACCCATAATTCAAAACAGGAAGGGGAAGCAAATAATAATAGTCTATTAAATAATAATGAATCATCTACTGCTGCCGCCACTAAAGAAATTATTGATCAAGATAATGATATCATTTTGGAGAAAGATGATTATAATCTACCACAGAATGAAGAAACATATTCACCAATTCTGACCAGCTATAGGGTTCCTGTTCGTAGACGTATCCTTAAGGACGAATTGACTACACTAACAGATACTTTCAACACAATGACACATGAACTAGATGTTTACTATTCTGTCTTGGAAGATAGGGTCAGGGAGAGAACTAAAGAATTAGAAATCGCTAAAGTGCAAGCTGAAACTGCCAATGAGGCTAAAACAGTTTTCATTGCTAATATTTCACATGAATTAAGAACACCATTGAACGGTATTCTAGGTATGTGTTCTGTGGCTTTATCCAATGATAACTTGGATGAAGAATTGAAAGAAAACTTGAAGTTGATTTATAAATCTGGTGAATTGCTATTACATTTATTGACTGAATTATTGACTTTTTCTAAAAATGTTTTGAAAAAAACTACTTTGGAAAAAAGAAGTTTTATGTTATTAAGTGATATTTTGGATCCATTAAATTCAATTTTTGCTAAGATTGCAAGAGATAATGAAGTCCAATTACAATTAATTTTGAAACCCAATGCTAGTAGAGAAGCATTGTGGTTTGGTGATTCTCATAGAATTTTACAAATAGTAATGAATTTAGTTTCAAATGCTTTGAAATTTACTCCTGCTGAAGGTAAAGTTAAAGTTACTGTTGAAGTATTAGGTGCAACTTTTTTGGTTGAAACTGGATCTTCTGTTCCTAAATCACCTTTCGATGATAATGATCAAAATATTTCAGAATTAGTTGATGTTGGCCATGGATTCAGTATCATCAAAGGATCTGAACTTGTAAATGATGAAAATCCATTCAATTCATTATTGGATAGTGGTTCAAAAGCTCTAGGAGACAATAATAGTACAACAGCTAGTCACGAATCAACCACTGGAAACACTACCTCTGCTACTGCTGCTAACTCTTCTTTAAATGCAGAAGAAGACACAGATATCACTACCACTGCTTCAAGTCTTTCTGAAATTCATATAATTAGACGTTTAGAAAAACAAATAGGATCTGAAGAAAACTTCCAACCTGTTGATGGTGATTTGTACTTGTTAAAAATCTCTGTGGAAGATACAGGTCCAGGTATATCTGAAGACTTACAACACAAGATTTTCGAGCCATTTGTTCAAGGTGATCAAACTTTGTCTAGACAATATGGTGGTACAGGTTTAGGTTTATCTATTGTTAAACAATTAGCCAAGATGATGAATGGTGATGTTTTTTTACAATCTGAATTAGGTAAAGGTTCCAAATTTGATATTTTCTTAGAGATTGGTTTAATTGAAAAATTGACCCCAAATAATAATATTAATAATTATAATGATATTTTCAATGAAAACAGTAAGAAACATTTAATGAGAGTTGCCAAATGGGAAAGTGAGAAGAACGGAAATGGTACTGCAAATGAAAGCAATGACGATGCAAGACTTCCAAGAGAAAAATCATATGAGACCCATAAATCACTCAGAAGAAATAGTCAATCTACAAGAGAAAAACCTGTTTTAATGCAATCTTCTACAGGAACAGCTAAATCCACACATAACATTCCTACAATTGCCACTATCAAAGAACAAAAGAGTAAAAACAATGATACTTTGGATGAAGGCAATGAAAAGACTGGTTCTGATGTAAGAATATTGATCGCTGAAGACAATAAAGTCAATCAAGAAGTCATTAAAAGAATGTTGGTGTTGCTAAAATATTCAAATTTGACTCTTGCTGCTGATGGTGTTGAGGCTCTTGATACTTTAATGGAATCAAAAGTCGAAGATGATAACAGTACCAATGGTGGTTTCGGATATGATTTAGTCTTGATGGATGTTCAAATGCCAAGAATGGATGGTTTGCAATCTACTGCCAAGATGAGAGAGAATGGATATAAAGGACCTGTTGTTGCATTAACTGCTTTTGCAGATGAAGGAAATATTCAAAATTGTTTAGATGCTGGTATGAATGGATTTGTAGGTAAACCACTTAAAAAGAAAGAGTTAAAAAAGACTTTGGAAAAATATCTACAAACTGAAAAGAAACCAGAAGATGAGAAATAAATGTGTGTATATATATATAGATTATTTTTGGAAAAAAGAATAATAATAATAATAATAATAATTTGTAACTTTAAATTCAAAGAAATTAAAAAAAAAACATTAAAATAGCTTAAATATTATAAATTTATCAAACTTTAGTTAACATATTTTTTTAATTATATTACAGTTTAATTCTTTATACGATGAAAAAAAAAAGAAGTTTAATTTTATTTTATAAAGATACTTTTAATACCAGAATCTTTTACATTTTTATTTATTTTTTTTATGATTGAAGAAGTCTTTTAATTTTCATTAATTAGTATATAAAAAAGCTTTAATAGTAATAGGTGAAGCTGCTTCAAAAATTTGTTCTTTTTCCCTAGTGGTTATATAATCACTATTTCAAAAATAAGAGAAACAAAACCACATATAATATAGTGCGTTTATTTTAATTTCTTCTTTGGTCTCAATTGGTTGGTGTGACCACACTTTCTCTTTCTACAGTTAGTAGCTCTTGGTGGTAATCTGGCGTAACATTTTCTACAGATAGCCTTGTCACAGTTGAACTTGGAAGCTAAGATCTTCAAGGATGGTTCAATAACACCACCTCTTAATCTCAAGACTAAATGTAATGTTGATTCCTTTTGGATATTGTAGTCAGATAAGGTTCTACCATCTTCTAATTGCTTACCAGCGAAGATTAATCTTTGTTGGTCAGGTGGAATACCTTCCTTATCTTGGATTTTAGCCTTGACAGCGTCAATGGTGTCGGCGGATTCGACTTCCAAAGTAATGGTCTTACCAGTTAAGGTCTTGACAAAACTGTTTATTAATTGTATAATTGTTTTTGTAAGAAAAAAAAAAGTTTAATTTGTTAGTAAAAAAAATTGTTTGCTCATTTTTTTGTTTGTTTGTTTAATGGTGTAAGTATTTCAATTGTATTGGAAGAATAGTGTTAATTTTTCAATATTTTTGTTAAATCTTGGAGATTAAGTTAATTCTTTGTTTATTTTGGATATACAGAATGGTTGTCTCAATTTAAAAGGTTCGTGTTTTTATCCAATGTATTTTTAAATCATTATCAATATACTCTCTTTTTATATTTTCAAATTATACTGCCATAGAATATAAATCATTTTGTTAATAATAATTCAACAATCACCCCCCTTATTTCATTTCCCAATATAATATCTGTTTGTATCAGTCTTCCTTTATATTCAATATATTCATTATTATAATAATCCATAATATCATTTCTTATTATAACCTTTATAGTATCATAGTTGTTTTTAGTATTATTAAATATTATAAAAAGCTATTCGATACTGAATAAATACATCATTAATCGAATGTTGTGTCAATTAGACTTTCAGTAATTTACCATATACATACATTTGCATCTTGAATGGTTGTCCTATAGGGATCTTCTTTACTATGATATGTAATTAATCTTTAATAATCAATAAATTAAACTTATATATTTTTTTTTGTTAGAGGGGCATTACACACAAGCAAGAATTAGAAGTTTTCCTACATTACTAACCCAATAATTTCAATAATTTCTATTTTTGTAAAGCAAATTTGCTGAACATAATTTTTAGAAAAAATTTTATTAAAAAAATATCAAAAAACACAAAAATGTTTCTAGAAAGTTTTTTTAAGACGGGTTAAATTTTTTTTAGGCAGAAACTTTTTTTTCAAAAGTTTAGTTTGAAAAAAATTTTTTTTTTAAAAAAAAATGTAATTTCCTAAAGTGGATGTTGCTTAATTTTTTTTTGTAACAAAAATATTGTTTGATTTAGTATGTTACCCGACACGCAACAAATTCCCTAAAGGGTAAAAAAAACAAATAAATAAAACAAAAACAAAAAAAAAAAAAGGTTTTTTCCCATTTATGATTTATTTTTTTTGTATGTCTTTTTTCAAAACACATAAAATTTTTAATAGTAAACATATAAAGAAACAAAAAATAAAAGAACCACAAATAATTTGATCATAACAAATATATATACTTTTTTGTTTCTAGTTTATATAACTGTTTAATTTATAGATATGGACGGTTTCAATTCAAACAATGGTGAGGAACCAAACTCCAATAAACCGTTATATTACAATGAAGATAGTAATAGATCAAGATCTTCATCTAACAAAGAGGATAGTGAAAACAAAGATGAAATAATTGAATTATTATCATCTGAAGAAGAAGAAGAAGAAGATGATGATGAAGAAAAAAATCAACAAGAAGAATCAAAGGAAAAAGAACAAACTTTTAATCCTTTGGATTTTTTTAAACATACTCATCAAGAATTATCCATGAATAGTTCTGTTCCATTGGTTACAGGACAAGAAGATGATCAATTTGATGATGAACATTCTCCAAATGATGCTTCTTATGATGATGATGAAGAAGAAGATGATATGGATGAAGACAAAAACTTTGATGTTGATGAATTATTCAACAATTCTTCATTTTCCAATCATAAATCTGAAAAAAATAATGAAGTTGAGAAACAAGAACATAATCACAATAATGATCAATCTGAAAAAGAACAAGATTTTTCTATAAATTCTGATCAAATTGATGAAATGGAAGAAGAAGATGAAAAAGAAAATAACAAGTTAATTGAATTGGCTTTAGCTAATGCCGAAAACAATAACAACGAGGTTCAAGATGACAACCATGTTCCTCATTTTGATAATATTTTAAAACAAGTTAGTGAGATTAAAGGAGAGAATACAGAAGATGAATTAAAACAAAAAAATAAGTTTTTATTGGATATTGCCAAAAAATTATCTTCCCAAGCATCCGTTTTCAGAACTAAATTTACTGAATCTGTCATTGAAAAAGATGAGCTTATTGGTGATCATGATAAAGATATTGAATCCAGAGAAGAAGAATTAGATAGCTTACAACAAGATATTGATGAATTAGAATTACAAAATAGAAAAGATGAAGCAAAAATAAAAGATTTGGAAAATTCTAATAAAGAATTGAGAACATCAAGAAAAAGAGATGTCTCAGCAGTAATGGATAAACTAGAGAAATCTGATTTAGAACTAAAAAAAATTACTGCTAAATTTGAATTTGAGAGTAAAAGTAAATTAGAAACTGAGAAATTATATCAAAAATCTAAAATTGATAATGAGAATTTATTGAAAAAGATATTCATAGCTGAACATTCTCGTGATACAGATATTGGATTATTAAAATCTGAAATTGTCTTGAAGGATTCTCATATCCAAAATTTACAAAATCAAATTGAATCATTTAAGAGAGCTGGTATTAACAACAATGTTTCTATAGATGACTATGATTCTTTAGTTGGTTCATTTGCAAAAGCTAGTGATGAAATTAAATTATTACGATCTAAATTAAATGAAAGAGACAATGATTTGAAAGAGTTAATAAGTGCTCCTGTTAGAGGATCTACTATCAACAATGGTGTTGAATTTTTAAAGAAGGAATTGATATCTGAAAAACTTCAAAAAGAACAATTACAATCACAACTTGAAGGTATTGTAAGTGATTTAGAAATTTCTATTCCTGCTATGAAAGAATATAAGGATAAATGCACTATTTTGGAAACCTCTTTATTGGAATCTAATGAATTATTAGACGGTGTTGAAGCTGAAAGAAATCAATTGTTTGAAATGAACTTATTAAATGAAAATAAGATTGATGAATTGAGTGACAAAATTCAAGAAAGCAATCAATTGAATATTGACTTAGCCAACCAAGTACAAGCTGTATTATTACAATTAACTTTGAGAACAGATACCAATTTACTATCAATTCTATCTCCTACTGAACTAAACTTGATTAAAAAATTGACCAACAAGAATAATAACTCAGAACAAACTAAAAATATTCAAGCTGCTATATCTGATAATTTGGTTATATTTAATGATATCAGTGACTTACAAGAAAAAAATCAACAGTTACTATTAGCTACTAGAAAATTGGGTGAAAATTTGGAAACTTTACAATCTTTTAAGGATGATATTTCCAAAGCTGATTCATTAGAAACTACCATTCAAAAACTTGAAAATGAAAAGTCTAGTTATGAGAAAAAAATTAAAATTTTAGTTCAAGAACACAAGAATTTGAATACATTGTCTGATTTGGCTGATAAAAAATTCCAAAAACAAGATGACAAAACATTTATTGCCAACTATAAAGCTCAAATTTCTAATTTAGAAGCTCAATTAGTTGAAAGTCATGAAAGAATTTTGAAACAATCTGAAGAAAATTCAACAAGTATGTCTAACTCTTTAAAAGAAATTACTGAATTAAACTTTGAGATTTCTTCTTTGAAATCTGATAACTCTATGCTGAAGTTTAAGTATGATCAGCTTGCAAAAAAAAAAGAAAGTTTGGAATCTTTGTTAACTAAAGAACAAAAAGGAAGAGATGAATTAAACGAACTTTTAGTTGCTAATGAAAAAGTATTAAGACAAGTTGAATTAGAATATAAAGATGCACAAGAAGCTAAGCTAAATGAACAAAAGAAGAACAATGACTTGACTTTACAAGTAACATCATTGGATGAAAAAATCACACAAATAAAGAATGAAAATAATACTTTAATTAGAAAAGCTGATACTTACAAAGCAGATTTAGAAAGAATACAAGGATTGAAAAAGGAACTCGATTATTTATTAAGACATACTGACTCTGAATACTGGTCTAATTTGGCTTCATTAGAAGAAAAATTAAAACAAAAGATAGAAAATAATGATGTTACTACAAATAGTCACGATTTTAGTAGTGTCTCTAATATTCTGGACTCCTTTGAAAAACATATGAAATATCATTCCAATCAAGCTCAAGAATTTAGAAAATTATTGGCTGAAAAGGATGATATTATAAACAAATTGAATATTAATAATAGAGTACAAGAATTGGTTGATGAGTTGGATAACAAAAAGAAGGAATATGATGATTTGTCTGCCATTCTAGACTCTAAAAATAATGAAATTATTCAATTGAATGAACAATTATCTACAAGTAAAGTAAATATTGATTCTATTACCAAATCTTGTGATGATTTGAAAGAAGAGTTGACAAATGTTCATGAAACTATTTCAGCAAAGAACCGTCAAATAAGTGACTTGAATGGTGTGGTTAATCAATTAAATGAAGAAAATGCTAATTTAGAGATGAAATTGAAAAATTTAGATACTGATTTCAAACAAAAAGTTAAGAATTTGGAAGTTGATTATGATGAATTGGAACATGCTTGCAAAGAATTTGAGGAAAGATTTAATGAAAGCAAAAAAGAAAATGAAGGATTATCTAAAAAAATATTAGAGGTTAATCAAGGTAATGAAACAACTGTTCAAGATTTGAAATCTAAAATTGAAATTTTAAACAAATCTTTAGAAGAAAATAATTCCGAATTAGCTGAGTTGAAGCAAAAATTGACCAATAGTGAAAATGAATTGTCTAGCTTGAAAGATATTGCTGAAAATAAAGAAAAAAACCTTGAACTCATTGAAGCTAAAACCAAGATTGAAGAGTTGACTAGAAAGACAGAAGAATTGAATAGCAAATTATCTAATATTCAACCCGTCTCTACTGAAGTTGGGGAAAATTCTGATGTTTTACAAAAGGAATTAGATAATGAAAGAGAAGAAGTTGAAAAATTGAAACAAAGTTTAGTTGAATCTAATGATAAGAAAAGTTTGTTAAGTGAGAGTTTGGCTGAGTTGGAAAAGAGCAAGAAAGAATGTGAAGATAAAATCGTTAAATTAGAATCTGATATCGTTAATTTGAGTGCTAAACAACAAGAGGTTAATGAAAAAGATAATAAATCTGAATTGGAAGATAAGATTGAAAAATTAGAAAAAGAAAATAGGGAACAAAGAGCATCTGTTTTAAAAGTTAAATTATTAGAACAAAAATTGAAAAGATATGAAAATCAAAGTACTTCAAATTCTGTAGCACCTGTTGATACTCCAACCAATGAAACAGCTCCACCTAAACAAAAAGAGGAGCAACTTGAATCTTTATCTGTTTCTAATTCAATTCCACCTCCGGAATCAATTCCTCAAGAAACCAAACAAGAATCTGAAGAAAAATTACAAACAGAGGAACCAGTTGAAGAAAAAGAAAAACCTTTCAGCGAAACTTTGAAAGAATCAGAAAGTACCAAACCTGCTTTTTCTTTTTCATTTAAACAACCTGAAAACACTAATTTACCTCCACAACAAAAACCTGCCTTTTTTACAGGAAATAGTAGTAATCAATCATTATTTGGACAAACTTCATTTGGTCAAAGTGATAGTTCACAATCTATATTTGGAAATAAAAGACCATTCACTCCAGAAACTGAAACAGGTGATAATGATGATGTTAATAAAAAACCTAAGTTTACTTTTGGATTAGGAAATGGAAATCAATTAGGAGGATTTGGAAAGCCAATGTTTGGTAATTTCTCTTCAAATAACACTGATGATAAAAAGAAAGAAGATGATAAAAAAGAAGACGAATAAATAAATTGTACATACTTAGTACTACTATATAATCTATTTGTAAAAAAAAAAATATAGAAACAAAAAAACTTATTAATATAATATCATTTTAATTTTTTTTTTTTTAATTAAAGCAAATACTATGATAAATCCGGTTTTGCAAGATTTGTTTTTTTTTTTTTTCAAATAAATAATATTTTTAAGAACTGAAAAAAAAAATAAAATAGATTCAACACTTTTATTTAAATAACAAATAAATAATATTACTAATATATCTTTTTATAATCAATACAACCATAACAATACAGGCACTTCTAAAAAAATTTATTATGTCACACTCTGGTGCTGCTATATTTCGTAAATCAGCTGGTATTTTATCTATTGATGAAACTAAGTATCCAGCAACGATTCAATGGAAATCCACGGATGGAACCCAATTACATTCTATAGAGTTAAACCAAGTATCAAAATTACAAGCAACACCAGCAAACTCTACTAAAATGATGCTTAAATTAATTGGAAAACTTACCCAGGAACAAATTAAAGAAGGAGTAAAAGAACCTGTATCTGTCTTCCAGTTTAACAACAGAATGGTTATGGATTCTATTAAAGAAACATTACAAATCATCATTGCTAGATACAAAGATAATGAAGCTTATGAACAGAAAATGGAAAAGGAAAAAGAAGCTGATTCTATTAAAGGAAATGCTTCCAATTTAATTAATACAGAAACATTGGATGATTCTTTAACTATTTCAAATTTATTATCAAATTTACAATTACAACAACAGTTTTTAAAATCGCATCCAGAAATGTCTAAAAAATTTCAAGAAGCAGTTATTAAAAACAAACTTCCAGCAAAAGAGTTTTGGGCTACAAGAATATCAGAGTTGAGGTCATTTGCTTTATCGAATTCTCAAAAATTTGGTCCTTATAATGTTCTATCTACTATAAAACCTGTAGCTTCATCAGATAATAAAGTGAATGTTTCTGTCACAAAAGAAAAATTAGGATCCATATTGATTACATATCCTATTGTTAGAGTAGCTTTTGAAGAAAATGTACCGAAACATTTCCATGAACAAGAATTCTGGGCAAGATTTTTTCAATCTAATTTGTTTAGAAAACTTAGAGGTGAATTGATTATGGCAAAGAGTAGAGGTGATGTAATTATAGATAAATATCTTGAAAGAGAGATGGAGATGAATAATCAAGAGGATAGAGAAAATTTATCTCAAGTTAAAGTTTCAAAGATACTTGATTTGGAAGGTAATTTAGAAGATGATCCTGTTAAATTCCCAAGTAAATTAGATTTTACAATGAGATATGGTTCTGATCCACAAGGACAGACAGAAGGTGTTTTAGATATTTTGAAAGGGATGAATAGATTGAGTGAAAAATTAATGAACAGTTTACAAAATGAATATGGAAGAACAAAAAAAAGAAAAAGAGAAGGTGAGAATGGTGAAGAAATTGAACAAAATGGAGATGACGATGAGATGGAAGATAGACTAGATAATGAGGATGGATTTAATGATTTAAAAAAACAGAAAACATTACAGTATACTGAAATTCAACTTCAAGAGCATATTGCTGGAAATGAACAAGAAAATTTTGGCAATAATACATCCACATCAACATCCACATCCCAAATAATCGATAACATCTCCATCTTAGAAGAAAGAATGGGGAAACAATTAGACAACATATCCAGATTAATTAATAATGAATTGAAAGAACCATTATATGATACATTAAATGATAGATATTATGCACAAATTGCTAACAAAAATATTTTAAACATTTTAGAACAAAATCAAACTCATTACACCAACAGTACAGATACCAATTCCAGTTCTTTCATTGTTGTTGATGTCAATTATAAAAAAATGGGCATTTCTCAAGAACTTTTTGATTCTTGCAGTAACTTGAATGAAACATGCAATGAGTTTTTGAAACATTTTTACCACCACCTTAACACTATAGATCCTAGAAGATCAATGATCATTAGAAGATTGAACAAACATTTAATATCATGTGACGTGAAATTGACTGAAATTTGTCAAGCTAACGGAAATGCTCACGTGCCTGATTTTTTAAAGCCTGTTAGAAATGCTGTGAAAATGAGTTTGGATAAATTTAAAGACGCGGAAGAAAAATAAGTGCCAAAAAAAAAAATAAAAAAAATAAATAAATATATTAGAGGAAACCCTTGAGAAACAAAGATAGTACATATTTTAATATATATAGAAGAAACAAAAGAACCGTTTTGTGTTTTATTATTATTATTTAAATGAATGATCCCAGAGAAATACTTTATAAAAAAGAAACAGATTATTTAGAAAATGATCGATTAGAGATTGATGACGATGAGGAGATTCAAAATGTTTTAAAAGAGATTAAAAAACATGAACATGAAATTTTAAGACTTAAAGAACAAATAAAACAGTGGAGAAAGGAAAGGTTTGATATGATTCATGAAAAAAAGAGAATAGATTTGATGAATGGAGTAAGTAAAAGAAAACTTTTAGAGTTTAATAATAATAATGAGAATTTTGATAAGAATAATATTAATTTAAAGAAAATGAAAACATTAAGTGAAAGTGCTAATACAAAATTAATGAAACAAATTTTGCCTGTAAATGAAGATTCAATCTCCAACAATGTAATTCAACAACAAAAGTTTATGCTAAGAAAAGTACATTCATTTTACAATGATGAATTATTTGATAATAATAGAGATAATAATCTTAAATTCAAAACCCAAAATGTTGATGAAAGATGTGATTTCAGTAAAAAAAAATTGTCATTAAGATATATTCCTAAAGATATAGTTGAAAGAATTTTAACCAATTACACAGTTTTATCATTAAATAATCTTTTTAAACTTGTGAGACCTCCTGATTACACCTTACCATATACAAGTAATTATGCAATAGTCGGAATAGTACATGAGTTAACACCAATAAAGATAACTCAAAAACCTATATTTAACAAGGAGAGAAATATTTCAATAGACGATTATTCATCATCAAAAACAAAAACTAAGTATTCACAGAAGTCATCCCAAATGGTCAATAAACATTTTAATATAAGATTAACGGATCTAAAACAAATGGCAGTAATAACTTTACATGGTCAAGAATTGATTAAAGAATATTACAATTCTTTAAAACCAGGAGATTTAATTATGATCGATTCTCCAACTACTTTTAAGTACAACAGTACTTATGAAAAATACGGATTCGGTCTTTCCATTACAGAAGAATGTGGCAGACACCAGATAATGGAGATTGGTAAAGTTTCTAGTTATGCTAAATGTGATAGACTAAATCGTCCAAGTAGTAATAGCAAAGAAACTCAGGGAACTTTATGTGGAATGTATTTTGATAACACTATACAAAAATGTTGTGATTATCATCAAGACAAAGAAATGGAGAGTGGGTTAAGTAGACGTATGGAATTAAATAGCGGATACCTTGGTCGTAGAATTTCTCACCAAGAAAAACAAAAAAATATAGAAAGGAAAGATAATTATGGTAAATATAACCCTAGCAAAGGAATAGCTCTTAATAAAGGTGGGATTATTGGTGTTCCTGATAAAAATTCTATACGTTTTAGAAATGATCTTGTTGCTTCAAAGTTTTTTAATACGAGTAATGAATTTGATGATGATGCGAGGGTTAAGATAGATCCTAGAGTTAAAGAACAAATGAGAAAAGAAAAAAGAGATAATATTTTGTTGTTGAAAAAATTGACTGATAAAAATAAAGACAATGTTCATACAGGAAATGAGTTGAATAAACAAAGTAAAGCTAGTCAAAGAGATAGTGATAGGAAAAACAATGCTATCATGATGTTAAAAGCTGCTGTCAATGATAAAAGAAGCAGTAAAAGTACTAATGAAAAGAAGCGATAAAAATTATACAATTTTATATCATTCTTATAATTAGACATGGTAAAAAAAAAACGTTTATTGTAAATACTTATATATAAACGGATAATCTTTAATGTTTATACTGGTGTCATAACTAACAGAGTTTAATATATATTTTTTCAATTCACTCATATCATTTTGAATCATAGTCAGCTCTTTCTCCACATCAACATCTATTTTTTTACTATATTCTGTTAAGTTTATCAAAGAGATAGAATCTATTAAAAAATTGTTCAAGAATGAATCTATTTTAAGTATGATGTTTTTGTATAAAGTTTCCAAACAAATATGTTTAACTAGATATTCATTGTTAGTTTCTATGCTTGTTTTAATGTATTTCAAATGATCTATTATACTAATAATCAAAATATTAAGGTTTATATTGTCATCATTATTATTTTTGTTTCTATTCTCATCGATGTAGTTGCTGTATTTTGCTATGATCGCATCGTAATCAGTGATAGCATTATTGTTAGAATTTTCATCAGCTATTATTTCTCTATATAAATAATCGATATTATAATGGTAATGATACTCATTAGAAGTTAAGATATCAGATACATCATTTATATCATTGATCAATAGTTTACTGTTGTCCTCATCTTGATTACTATCTTCCTGTAAGATTATTTGCTGTTTAATAAAGTTAATATCTTTAAAGTCGTTCATAATAAACTTAAACTATGTATATATACAATACTGGCTATATTATTTTTTTTTTTCTTGGTTTATATTTTGTTTATTATTGTTATATGAAAATTTTAAAGTTTTTTTTTATTTTATTGTTGTGTTTTTATATTTCAAAAGAATTTATTTTTTAACAGGCACATGACGTGTGTATGTTTATGTTCGGGTAACTGTTTTTCTTCAAATTTATTGACGCGTAAACTGTTCTTTATGTATTTTTTTTTTTTTTTTAAAATCAAAATTTTCAGTTTATTTTGCTTTTTAAAACACGATATTAATATCATGCAATTAAATCATATTATCATACAAAGAGAAAGAAAAACCCCCAGTTACCAAAAATAAATAAATAGTTTCCTTGATGAGTGACTCTTTACCCGAACAGGTTCAACAAGAAAGTTTGAATGGAAATAAAAGTAGTGTGGTAGATGTTGAAGATTCTTTGTTCATATCTGATATTGAAGAAGAACAAGAAAACATTAATAAAGTACAAAACGAGAAGGAAGACCAATATGAAGAAGATGGTTTTGTTATTAATGAGGAAAGAAGTCAAGATGCTGGAAACAAAAGAAAACAATCATCTTATTCTTCTAGCACTGATGTAGAGATCAGAAATGGTGGAAACAAAAGATTTAAATACAATTCTGTCGAAATAGATGCATTTTCCCAAGGCTTTTTCGAAATTAATGATGAAAGTGGCTATTTGACTATTAATTCTGTAGGTTCTGTTTATTACTACAAGCATGAAAACACAACTAGTTTGGCTGTTGAATTTTTTAATAACTTTGCAAACTCTAACTATCAATTTGAATTTAATGATGAGCAATATGATTTATGCTTTCTGTCAAATTCTAAATTGATTTTAGCCAATTCTTCTACTGGAAATGTTTTATTAAGAGACCATGGTGTAGTAGTTAATGAAACAATTAATTTTAAACTTTCTCTTTTCTATAAAGATTTTATATCTTGCATAACAATGAATGATGAAAACAAAAACAGTTCTCATAAATTGTATATTGGTACTGGTTTAGGAACATTGTTTATTTTAGATAAATTTGGCAATATTTTCAAAAAATTTTTAGTACCTTCAATAACTCAAATGTTCTTAAGTGGTGATAAACTATTTGTAATTCATAATGACACTAAATATTCATTAATTTTACATTCTTTCAAGAAAAATGGTGATGAAACATCTTACTTAAGATATATTCAAAGAGAATTGGATTTACCAAATGAAATACTGCAAAGTAAAATAATAAATCTAGGTATTTCAGAACTTGGAACACCATGGGTTTCAACAACAGATAATTTTTACAAGCTGATAAACTCTTTTAATTCAAATAGAGCATATTGGGTGAATGGATTAAACTATTCTAATGAACTTGAAAGATTGAATGGTGGACATTTAACAGAAACAAAAAATTCTCAACAAAATTTAGAAACTATTTGGCCAATTGCATTAAAATCTGTTTTAGATGATTCTATTATTGGTATTGTTACAAATAATAATAAACAATTATCATACCCATTACAAACAATTAAAAACTTTAAAACAAATTCTACAATGGTATCTATGGAAAACTTGGAAATTTTACATAAGGAACAAGAACAAAACATATTACAAGGTGAGGACAATGATGAAGATGATAATTACACAAAATGCGAATTGAATGATGAAAATGAGTTATCATTACCTAAATATTATTCACACATTGATAATTTACTACAAGCAGATATTGCAAGAGATATTCTGAATACTGCAAGTCTAGAGTCTTACTATATTACTGATGAAAAAGAATTATTATTGAAACTGAAAAATTCTTGGGATGTTGCAATTTTAAGATTATTTGATATTAAATGTCAGAGTAAAGATATTGATGCTTCTTATAATTTGGTATTAAGTTTGAAACAGGATAAATGTTTATTAAAAGCTAGTGAAATTGCTAAAATGTATGGTTTAATAGAATTATCAGACAAGATCAATGAATTAATAGATTCAAGAAATGAAGATTAAAAAAAGAAAAATTATTAAAAACTTGATGTTATATATATATGAATATAATTTTTATTTTATTAATTAAACAAAATACGTAAATATATTTTAAATGTTAAAATTTCTTTTTTTCATTGCTACAAAAAAAAAAACTATACGCAAATTTTTTTTTTTTGTTCTCGTGGTTTCCTTTTTCAGACATCATCTAAATATGTGAAAAAAAAAAAATGCAAAAGTCCTACTTGCTTTTTTTTTTTTTTCAAACAAAGAATTTAAATGAAAAACACAAACATATCAATAATATAAGTGAAAAATACAACAAACAAGCAAAGAACCAAACATTTATAAACCATAATTACTGTAAATATACTTTCCATCACATTAACAATATGTCTAGTATAGGTAATAAACGTACTAGAGAGGAAAATACTGATCCATCCAACTCTGATACTCAAGATGATGAAAACATAACTTCATCCTCAGGTTCAGATCTTTCAGATACCAATGGTGCATATGAATCTCCAGAAGAGATATCTTCAGATGAAGAATTTGAAAATGAAAATGAAACTGATAAAAGAAGAAGACTAGCACATCAATATTTAGACAATATTAGATCTGAAGCAAATGAAATTGCTACTGAACAGTTGAATTCTAAAAGACAAAAACTGGATAAAGATTTAGGAAATACAAATGGTGATGAATTGAAGATTGATGATTATAACAATTTTGATGCTGCTGATTTGGAAAGAGAGATTTTGGAGAAAAGATTGTATAAAGATAACTTGTCACAAGAAGGTAAGATGTATAGATTCATTGCAGATGATTTTGCCAATTTTGATATTCAAAAGGGGGATTCCAAATCCAAAATGGTTTTAAAGAAGAAACAATTTAACAGATGTAGTGATTACCTAACATCAATGGATGCTTTCCAAGAAAACCAAATGACAACTTTACTAGATTTAGAAAATAATAATATGATAAACAACAACAATACAAATAAGAGACCATTTTTAGTGACAGTATCTAAAGATTTTATTTTGACAAAATATGATTTGTCTCAATTTGACAAGAGAATAAAAAAATTAAAACAAATGAAGATTGGTGATAGAATATTTAAAGAAGAACTTAAGACAGAACATGATAACAACTCCTTGAATCATTATAAAACACTGTACTCAGTCGCCATTGCCCCTGATGGTAAAACTATAGTTACAGGTGGTAAGGATAGAAAGTTGATAATTTGGTCAGGAGAAACATTACAAGCATTAAAAGCTCTTCCAACAAAGGATAGAAGAGGAGAGATAAATGCAATGTGTTTTAGAAACAATTCAGACCAATTATTTGTTGCATGTAGAGATTATAAAATAAGAGTTTACAATATAACCCAATTCCAACAAATGGAAACTCTTTTCGGTCATCAAGGTCCTATCACAGATGTATCTGTTTTGAATATGGAAAGATGTGTCTCTGTAGGTTCTTTTGATAAGTCTTTAATGTTATGGAAGCTACAAGATGAATCCAGATTAGTTTTCAAGTTACCACAACAATCCAAATCCCAACAAATTTTACAAAAGGATTATATCAAAAAACATACATCTTCATTAAAAAAGAGTAAACATATCAATAAAAAAAACTTGCCAAATTTCTTTCCTCAACCAACGACATTGAACTTAGTTAAGATGATTGATGATACTCATTACATAACAGCCACAGATGATGGTTCTTTACAATTATGGTCCACTCAAAAGAAAAGACCAATATATCATGTTCCACAAGCACATGGCTTCAAGCTAAAAAGACATAGTTTGAAAGTATCTGCTGAAAGTGACAAAAGACAAGTTGATGCTCAAAAGAAGATACAAAGAGATGAAGGTAATAGAATCACTGCCTTATGTGTATTAGCATATTCTGATCTTCTGATTAGTGGTTCCACTAATGGAGAAATTATCTTTTGGAAAATTGATTTGAATGGTAGTAAGTTAGTAAGAATTGGTACTGTTGATGGTGTTAAAGGTGTTGTAATCGGTATTAAAGTTGTTCTTTCTGAAGATGAAGATAAATATAGAGTACTAGTTGGTACTAGTAAAGAAGAAAAAGAAGGAAGATGGGAAAAGATTGATGGAGCCAGAAATGGTGTTTGGGATATTGTCATTGCAAGAAAGTGAGTAATATAATTTATATATAAAAAATTAAAAAAAAAAAATATATATATAAAACCTTATTTTCTTCACCAAAATTTACGTTAATTTTTTTTTTTTAAATTTTTTTTATTTCTTTTAGTTTTCATTGATTATCCAATACAATTTTTCTTCAAAATCTTGAATTCTTTTCTCAATCTCACCATTACTTCCAGAGTACCACATAAAAGTTGTTCTTGTACCTTGACTACCACCTATTGAAGAAATATTCATAAAATTCATAGGTTCTAGTCCCTGGTTGAAAATAACATCTTTCACAAGTTCATGAGTGAACAATCCCAGATTGCTCAGTTCTCCATCCAAACCAGGTTTAGAAGCCAGAAGGGAATCAAGATTATTTTTGTAGATAGATGCTATAGAGTAAACAGACATATCCAAGGCATTTTGGATTGATTCTTTTATAGTAGAATCCATTTCTAGTAAGAAATTATTAAAGTGGAATCTATCATTGATTATTCGTTGTGATATAAGTGGTGATTTTATTTGTGTTGCAGAGATTGCTAAAGCCATGACACTTTGTTGAAATTTATCTGACAATGGGAAAAGACGTGGTCTCATATTTATAGGGATATTTATTTTAGAAATGAAATTATGGTTTGTATAGGAAAGGGGAGATGTTGTACAGAGTAAAGAGATTAGCAAAGTGTTCAGAGTGACTCCTTGTTTTTTACAGTACTTTATCAATTTCCGAGTGTTTTCTGAGTTGATATTTACACATTTATGTTTATCCACAAAGAGATTAGGTTTTGGTTTTATTTTACTACAAGTGTATCTATTAAAAGATTGAAAAAATTTATAACTTAACAGTCTTGGCCATAAAGTAATAAGATATAAAACTGTTGGTTCTATAATTTTATTACCAATATAATCCTTACAGATAGACTTGCAAAAAGTTAGATCTAGAGATGGTCTTGGATAAACATCAACAATGTCTAAATCCAATAAAGACTCATCAACAACTTCTCCTTTGAATTTTTCTTTATAATTAATTATTTCTTCTTCTTCAATACGATTAGAGTCTACTAATTTTTGCAGTAATTTTTCCAAAAATATTATACCTGACATACCATCATAAAAAGTATGACCAAAATTGAAAACCAAGTATCTAAGTTTTGGCAAGTATACAAGCTTCCAAAGAGGAACATTAGTATGTCCATTTTTTGGATTTTCTTCTAAAAACAAATGAACTAGTTCAATATCATTAATACTTTCATATGCAGAATCATCATGAATGTAAACAAAATCATTTAAATCCAAAGAATCTAGATCAAGTTGGTAAACTTTATGAGTCGCTGTCACTTGAATATAAAGTTGTTTATTCTGTTTGATGATCTCAAGAACTTTATTTTGTACAACTTCCAAATCAAAAACATAATCATCTATTAATTGAACACCTATATAAACTTTACCACTACATTGTTTGTGTTGTTCCTTGTAATCATAGAATTTTTCAACATCAGAAAGATCATATAGTTTAGGTTGTTGTTGTTGTTGATACAAAGATGGCATTGAATTGTTTTATATTATAGAAGATAAAAAATAATAATGAAAAAAAAAAAAGAAGAAGAAAAAACTCCTTTAATTAGTTATTTTATTTTAATATTATTATTATTATATTTACTGTATGATAGTAAATAGTATACTTAATTATGGTTTAAGATATGAACACGGTTATTAAAGATAAACATTTTTTTTGTTGTTTAAATAATAACTTTTTAAACAACCAAAAAAATAACTATTCATACGAACAATAGGTGTAAGAGTAAAGAAACTATATATTCATTTATATATATATATATATAAATGACTTTTTTCACATGGGTGAAAAAAAAAAGAAAAAAGAAACGGAAAGAAAAAAAAAAATTGGATATAAAAAGGGAAACCAAATTTTTTGTTTGTTATTATTATTTTTTAATTAATCGCTTATATTTCCCCAATTGGGATATACCTTATCATAATTACAATTTAAGCGAGAATCTAGATCAGAACAAAGATAATTAACAAAAGCAAAACTTTTGTTTAATATATTTGAAAGTTTTAGATATAAATGTTTTGAATTTAATCCAGTTTAACTGATGAAAAAAAAAAAAGACAGAATGTTTTAATATACATACACATATAATTATTTGAATTCGATAATGTCCCTACTTCATCTCTTTTATAACTTCTTGTACAATATTTTCAAATCTTTCATACCATTTTGTAATTTTGACTTCTTCTAAATCATCTTCTCCATACATCAAACTTAAATTAGTACCTCCTTTAACAGTTCCAATAACAGAGACAGTCATATGAGAGGATCTTACATTTAAAGATTGATTGAAAATAGCATCTTGAATTAAAGAATATTTGCTATTAAACAGACCCAAATTACTTACTTCAAAATCTTTTTTCACTGTTGGATTTGATGGTAAAAGTTGATCAAATTTCTTTTTTTGTTCCTTATAGTCTTTGTTATTATCAGAAGGAGCAAAGAGATTTATTACTGACATACGTTTCAAAGGAATTGGTGAGTTTATTTCAGTCTTGATATCTTTGTTGATTGTGTCTGCATAATCTAACACATAATCTAATAACTTGAATCTGTTTTCTTTTCCAAGTTCTTCTTCTTGTTGCTTTTTAATTCTTGATATTGGTGTGATTAATGGGGTTAGTATTGATGATGGAGCTACTAAAAGACCAATAATATCTTTATACTTATCAAAACCTGGTAATCTTGCTCTTAAGTTCACAGGAATATCAACTTTATTTGTGAAGTAATCATTTTCTAAAGATTTTGGCGAGGTTAAAACAAATAAAGTGACAATTAAAGAATTTAAAGTTATATTATTTTCTTTTCCTAGTTTTATCAATTTTGAAGTAATTTCATGTGATAAATTTACTAGCTTATGGTTGATAAAATGTTGTCCTGGAATAGCCTTTTGAGAACTTTGAAATCTATTGAAATATTGGAAAAATTGGAATTTTAATAAACTAGAATATTTAACAATAATTTTAGAAACAAAATTTTCAATCAAATCAGGAATTACACTATAGACTAAGAGTGAATAAACAATTTTAAAGTTTAAAGTAGCCCTTGGATAAGCATCAATAATGTTTAAATCTAGCAAACTTTTATCAATACATATATTATCAAAAGCCTTGTGGTAATCTTTAATAATAACATCTGAGTTATCTTCTTTATCCATAAATTCCAACTTATCCAAGATTTTCTGCATAAAAATCACACCAGTCATACCATCAAAGAATACATGTCCATAATTGAAAACTAAATAGTTTAATTTTGGCAAATAGACAAGTCTCCAAAGAGGTATATCTTCCAGTCCAATTTTGAATCTCTTTTCCACCATTTCAGTTACAAACTTATCATCATCGATTCCTGTAAAATCTGAATCATCTAAAACATAAACAAACTTAGAGAAATTAAGAGACTCTGTATTTATTAAATAAACATTATCATTTTCAGGGTAAATCTGTGCTAATAACTGTTTATTATTATCTTTGATAATTATTTCTTTGATGATTTCTTGAAGTTTGGTAATATCTGGTTTGTAATTATCAATAAATTGACAACCTACATAAACTCTTGAACTGAATTTTTTATCTTGTTCTCTGTAATTGAAAAATTTATGTACAGGAGAAAGTTTATAAACCATTATTATAAGAGCAGATGTAAGTTATTGAATATGTGTATAATATATAATTTCTTTGGTCTTATTTTTGAATCAAATTATAAATATATGAAAGCAATATATATATATATATAAATAAACACTATTTATAAGTTTTTCTCTGTTTAAATCTGATCAAATTTAAAACTTTTTTTTTTTGTATTTTTTTTTAAAAGGCAAAAAAAAACAAAAAAAAAAAGACACAATGCAATAATCATACTATTTTTTTTTCTCAAACGTTTCTCTTTTAATCTTTTATTTATTTTTATAAATATTCCGCTTATTTATTTTACTCCTATTTTTACCATGATAACAACCTTTTGTTCTTCTTGTGTTGGAATCTTTCATAGCCAGCTGGTTTTTCAATATTATTAGCATCATAGTATCTAATACCACAACTGTAACCTTGGAAAGTGAAGTCATAATTCTGGTTACAATCACAATTATATTGTTTATAAACATCTTTTTCAATAGGACAATGCAGGAATGGTGGATGTTGGTATGAGACTTGGTTCAAGAAAGTTACTGCCTCTTTAGGTAAAAATAGGGATGCTGCTATAGAGTGGACTGGAGCATCTCCTGCCCTTTCATAGTAGAAAATACCTGTTCTATCCAGATATTCAACATATGTTTGGTATTGTAAACTTCTATAGAAATTCAAGTTTGCAATCTCAAAATTGGACCAGAAATGACATTGATTGTAAAACTCACCATCATCATCACTAATAAATTTGATTAAATTGTTGTTATTCAAAAAATGTGGTTTTTGTTGAATGAAATTTTTGGTTGTTGGCCATAAATCTGGGACAGTCTCTTCCCATTCATAAAGAGAGATTGTGAATCCATAAACAAACTTATTATTGTTCATATACTCAAAGATATCATAGTCAACATCACAATAAATACCCGTATTTGGTTCAATTCTCCAGTAGTAATCAAACTCAGCCATGGCTGGATGATGGTAGAACCATTTAGAGTTAAATCTACACATATGCCTATAAGATTCAGAGCCACCATATATAATTTTTTTCATTTTTTCTCTAGTATTAGCTGCCTCTTCTTCATCAATAAAATCTGGGTATGACCACATTTCTTCAGGCAATTGAATATATTTGACTTTACTCTTTGGATTTATTGTTTCATTAACTTTTTTTTCAAATTCCTCAGTGAAAGGGACATCATTGAAGAAAATATATGTATAATTGTAATTTTTATTGAATCTTTCTTCAATCCTTTGCATAGAGGGAATCAGTTTATCTAGTTCCTCATTTCTTACTAAAGACATAAAACAGGCTTTTATAGGTTCTTTTTTCAATTCCTCTTCACTCTTAAACATTTTATCATAATCCTTTGAAATATCTAATAAGAAGTCAAATTTTTCTAATTCACCTTCTTCAAATAAATCACTTAAAGCAGCATCTGTTGTTGTTTTATATAATAAATCTCCTTTACCATGTTCATCTTTTCCAGTAGAATAAACATAATATAAAGGAGTGAATAAACCTTTCCAAATAGTCTCGACATTTGTTTTAAAAGTTTCTCCATAATCAAACCCATACTCAGAAGCATATTGGTTTGGAGTTGTATCAGAAATCTCATCATTTTCTAATTCTTCTTCAATAAAATCATCCCCATTATCATCTATAGTGGTGATGAAAGTGTCACTACTCCATTTGACCAAGTTCCCAGGAATTTTTAGGAAATCATCTAAGCCAGCTTCTTTAAAAGAATATTTGATACTTTCAAAAGTCTCCTTCAATTGATCAGCAGTAGCTAAATCAGAGTTTATATCGATTGATGCTAATCCTATAAGCAATATGATAGTAATGGAAAGGATAACAGCAAAAAAAATTTTATATGATTTTTTGTGAAAACGAAAAGCAACCATTTTAAACTAAAAAGATTAAAAAAAAATTAAAAAGAAAATGATTGAGAAATATTCAAACTTTTTATTTTTAGAAGATATATATGTATATGGTTAAATTAAAAGTTTATTTGATTATATGTTTTATAAACAAAAAAAAATAATTGCTATAATACATATGACATATACAAGAAATAAGATTATATAAATATATATTTTTGATTTGAACAACAATAATATATAATAGAAACTATTTAAATTTTTGTCTGTCTTTATACTACCAAACTATAATTAAAAATTATTTTTAACATTTCACTTAAAAACAACTTCCACACGTATAAAAACCTTAAATTAATACTTAAAAAAAAAAATTCAAACTATTTTTAGAATGGGGGAAATCTCTATGCTAAAAAAGAATTATCTCTTTTTCTTTCTTTTTTTTTTTTTATACGTTAATTGGTTATTGTTGAAGAAAGAATAATAATATAAGAGCATTAATTATATATATAACAAATATATATTATATTATTAATACTTTAATATTTTAAATAATAATAATAATAATAATAATAATTATACATGTATTGATTATTGATTTTTTCAAGAGAAAAGAACCCCTTCCCCCCCCCTCCTTTGTTTCAAAAAAAAAAGGAAGAAGAAAAAGATTAAATTGTGTTTTTTTAAATTGTAAACTAGTCACATGACTATAGGACTTAAGAAACTGAGTTTAAATTTTTTTTTTTTCTTCTTTTGAAATTTTTTACAATTTGATATGTTTGGAGAAATTACAAATTAGAAACACATTATCACCTGAAACTATAACAATTATATATATATATAGTATACACCATATCACTAAAAAAAGAATTTATCAACATTAATACTAATAAAAATACATTTCACTTTATTTGTAGTATTAAAAAAATATATATAACCTAAAATAATGTCTTTACCTAGAATTAAACTTAATATTCCTAATACTAATAACAACAACAATATTGAAACTACAAACTCTACAGAGGAGAGAGACCCTCTTATAGAAAATAGTATAATTTTAAGAGTCTCCAACAACCTTCAGCAAGGACTACTCTCACAAAGCAAAGATACAAATCTTATAGAACTTTTAAACTACGATGATGCATTAACTATCCAATATTTTGGTTTAAGAAAACTTGTTGTTATTATAGATTTAAATAAACTTGGTCTAGAAGGTAAAGAAATATATGCGTGTGAACTGCTTGATCTACCCACTATAACAGAGGTTTATAAGACTACTGATTTAGGTAAAAATATGGTTAAGAATGGAAATATCACTCAAGTCATTTATATTTACAAAAAAATTAATACTATAGAGGAAGTATTTTCATTACAGTTTGATAAGATTTGTCATGATGAGGTTTTACTGACTTCAGAAAATCCTGTTGATCCAATATACAATGATTTTTATGAAAAAGAATATAATGAAACTTTAAAAATGTATGAATCTTTAAAAAGATTAGATTTCAAAAACAAAAAAAAATATGAACAATTGATTCCAACTTTGATTCAAAATAAAGAAAATTTAGTCATAAAACCAACAGTTTTAAATAGTTTTTATAAAATGTGTAAAAATGGGCTAACACCTCCATTGCATAATGTTGCTAGAAGAAGACAAAGAAAACAATTATCTTTAGAAGAAATCCAGAAATTAGATTTCACTTTGAATAGACTAGTAGAGAAAGATATGGCTGCAGAGAGTGTTGAATTTGAATTTGTTTCTGAAAGTGAGATAAATGATAACATTAATAATCATAGTATCGGTTATGGAACTCCAAATTACAATTCTTCTTCTGTAGATTACAATAACCAATTAAAACAATCTCATAGTAATATGAAAAATATTGTTGCTGATGGAGAGAGAGATGAATTGAAGAATAAGTTGAAAGATGTTATTCAACAACAAAAACCTATATCTAAAAATGATTCCATTTCTGATGATGAGGATGATGATGGTGAAGAAGAAGAAGAAGAAGAAGAAGAGGATGAAGAGGAAGAAGAAAGTGATTTGGAAATGGAATTGGAAAAGGCTTTATTAGAATCTCCTGGTTCTACTACTACTTCACAAATCAATGGTAAAACAGAAAAAGTTTTATCTAAAAATGCAGATTCTTTAGAAAGTAATACAGAAGATGTTGATGGCTTATTCTCTGATGATGATAATGAGTCCAATAAAAATGAAAAAGGAAATAAAACCGAAAATGGAAACATTGCTGAAGATGAGGATGATGAAGAAGAAGAAGGAGATGATGACGATGATGATGAATTAGCTGGTTTGTTAGAAGAATTAAATTCACTGCAAGCTGTCAAACAAAAAAATATCAAATCATTTGATAGTTGTAAAAATCAATTCATGAAGGAAAGAATAATGGATAGAATCAAAAAAATTGATAAAGAAATTTCTGTATTAGAAAGTAAAGTCAGAATTGTTAGAGGCGGTGGTCTTCAATCAAGTGATGATAGTGAAGAGGAAGAAGAAGAAGAAGAGGAGGAGGAACAAGATGTTGAAGGAGAAGACGGAGATGGTAAAAAAACAGATAAACCCGATGGAAAACAACTTGTGGAAGATGAAGATGATGATGAAGATGTTGATGGGTTATTCAGCGAAGAAGATGAAGATGACGAAGAAGAAGCAGCAGCAGAGGAAGAACAAAAACAACAAGAAAATGGAGATGTTTCTGGTGAAGGAAAAGAATCAAATACAAGTGAAATAGAAAGAATGAGTAGTGTCATGGACGATAATGATGAAGATGATGCTGAAATGATGGAGTTATTTGGTGGTGCTGCTGATAATGATCAAGATGAGGAAGAAAATGAAAATAACAACGATTTTATGAATCAAATGAATAGTAATACTGATAATGGAAACGATGATCTTGATCTAGATATGCTCAGAGCTAACAGTAATGATAACAAAGATAATTCTAATGATGATAATGCTGATGATATTGACATGTCTTTATTCCAATAAAAAAAAAAAATATGTATATTTTTATAAACTAAAAAATGAACATACATTTATATACTTTTACTTTCACTTTAAAGTTTAATTTATTTAAATCCGATAAAATTTCATGTGATCTTCATGTGACAAAATTCTCCTTTTTTTTGTTTTTTTTTTTTTTTCTTTCAAAAATTTTCGCAGTTATTATTATTAATTGTTTTTTTTTTTTGAAAAACAAATAACAAAAATTATAAAAAAAAAACCAATAATTAATTAACTTAGATAGTCATCTAACTCTTGTAACAAAAGAACTAAAACGATAAAACAAAAGCTTTTATAATTTAACTGAGGACTAAATACTTATTTATTAGGTTGTAATTAATATAGTATTGTGATATATTAATATTTTCCTTTTTATTTCTTTTTACTACTTTAGTGTTTTATTTCATATAATTTTTTTTTAAAGAATATAATCTTTTTAGTGTTCTTTATATTAATTATTGTTATTATTTTCTAAAAGTTTTATTATTATAAAATGAATTTAAGTGATAATAATAAATCTAACACTATGAATACATTACAAAGAGGCTCTTCTCCTTTTATTGAGAATGGTAGAATATATACTGAAGAAGAGATTAATAGATGTCTTTTGCAGTGGCAGATGATGAAACAAAAGTTTTCTCCTGAACAATTGGCTACAATGCCTCAATTTCAATTTTTCACAAATTTTTTAAAAGAAGCTGCTATGCAGAGGAAACGTCAACAACTTCAACTTCAACAGCAACAACAACAGCAGCAGCAGCAACAACAACAACAACAAATGCAAAACTCATTTGAACCTCAACAAACTCCTTTAACTGGAACTTTTAGTAGCAAATTAGCTAATAAAAATACTCCTAGAGACTTGAGTGATTATGCTGTATCACCACACTCAAATCCAAGTGTACAGCCAGCTGCTCAAAATCCTATCATGCACACTCAACCACCTGTTCAAAAAAATGCTACTACACAACCGGGTTTCAATGATACCTCAAAACTTTCAACTTATAGACCTGAAAGACATAATACAAGAACTGGACTTCCTCCAAAACAAGATGAACTTCTTTTGGCACAAACGAAATGTTTTCAAATGATTATGCAAAAGAAGCCTGTTTCTCCAGAGTTGAAACATTACATAGAAGATCATGTAAGAAACAGTAGTATAGAACAGTATAAACCAATGGTTCAACATATAGGTATGAAGATGTATCAAATGAAACAACAACAAAAACTTCAACAACAACATCAACAGCAGCAGCAACAACAACAACAACAACAACAATATCAACCACATCAATCTCAACAAAATACTCCTGCACAACCATTACAACAATTCACTCCACAACAACAAGCTCCCCAAGCTACACCAAAATCTGCAAATCAAAATCTTCAAAGATCTGTACCGCAACCTGTTGATCGAAATGCTCAACAATCTGCTACCCAACCTGTTTTACAAAATGTTCAACAACCTATACCACAACAACAAGCTAATGTTCCAAAGCCTTTAATAAAACCTCAAAAACAACAACAACCAACTGTTCCACCAAAACCACCACTTTCATTTAAACTTCCAGTCACATTGAAAGCATATTTAGCTAACCCGTCAACTGACCAGGAAAAATCAAAAATTGAAATGATTAACGATCCTTACATCCAAGCAGATACTTTTGAATTACCTGTAAGAGTTCAACAAAAGATTGATGGAATGAAAGAATTGAAACAATGGCATAAACAAAGAAAGGCTTTAGCAATCAACACAAACAATAGTAAAAATGACAAGAAGGGCTTGATAAAAGATGATGATGAAACTCTGATATCATATGAACAACTAGAAAAAATTGACATATACCCAAGTGAACTTCCTTTAGGAATTAGATTGTATAAGATTCTAGAGCTGTATCAATTTAGTATATCCTTATTTAGAGAATATGATTTAGATGATCTTTTTTCTGTCCTTATAGTTTTAGACACATTGAAAGAAGAAGAAGAACAAAAAAAATCACAAAATAATAAGAAAAAAGAGGGAATTGAACTAGGTTCAAATGAAAAAAAGGAAAATGGTGATGCTACAGTTATTGATAGCTATGACAATGATAATGATGATATGGGCAAACAGATAGAAGAAGCCATGGATGCTGTTTTGACAAGAATCAGAGAATTGCAACTGGCAAATGTACAAAAAAATCTAAGAGGTGAAATTGTTGAATATCATGCTTATAACAAACAATTATTAGTTGACAAAAAGACTGTTCTAGATACTGTAGAAACAATAAATACTTATGGAAGATTACACAAACTTTCTTTTGAAGACACAGATTTTGTAGAAGGGAGTGTTAAAAGAATTGAAGATGAAAGTAAAGAAAGATTAAATAGAGAATTAAAAAATGATGCTCTTTCCATCATGAACATTTTTTCTCATAATAAAGAAGATACTGATCCAATTCCAGCTTTTGATGTCACTTTGAAACAACAATTAAGACAACATCAACAATACAACACAATGCTTTTCAAAGAAGATGTTAAAAGAATAGAAAGAAATGCCAAGAAAAGATTGCAAGCTTTGAAAGAAAATGATGAAGAAGCTTATGTCAAATTATTAGACCAAACTAAAGACACAAGAATCACAAAATTGTTAAAGCAAACTAATAGTTTCTTACAATCTTTGACAAGTGCTGTTAAAGATCAACAAGACTATACAAAAGAAAAAATCAAACAAAATACTGATTTAAAGGCAGATCTAGTTAATGGTAACAATGGTGCTGCTGTTATTGTTGATGATGAAGATGAAGAAGGTGCAAATGTTGATTATTATTCTGTAGCACATAGAATAAAAGAACATATTCCTAATCAACCAACCATTCTTGTCGGTGGTGAATTGAAAGATTATCAATTAAAAGGTTTAGAATGGATGATTTCTTTATTCAACAACAAGATAAATGGTATTTTAGCTGATGAAATGGGTTTGGGTAAAACTGTTCAAACTTTATCTTTATTAACTTATCTTTACGAAACGAAAGGGATTAAAGGTCCTTTCTTAGTTTTAGTTCCATTATCTACAATGACCAATTGGGTCAATGAATTCAAAAAATGGGCACCTGCTTTATCTGTTATAGCTTATAAAGGTTCACCAGCTGAAAGAAAATCTATGCAAAAAAGAATCAAAAATTTGGAATTTGATGTATGTTTAACCACTTTTGAATATATCATCAGAGAGAAAGCAGTTTTAAGTAAGATCAAATGGGTTCATATGATTATTGATGAAGGACATAGAATGAAGAATGCTGAATCTAAATTGTCATTGACTATTAATAAATTCTATCATACAGATTATAGATTAATTTTGACAGGTACACCATTACAAAATAATTTGCCTGAATTGTGGGCTTTGATGAATTTTGTTTTGCCTAAAATTTTTAATAGTGGGAAATCATTTGATGATTGGTTTAATACCCCCTTTGCCAATACAGGTTCCCAAGATAAGTTGGAATTAACAGAAGAAGAGACATTGTTGATTATTAGAAGATTACATAAAGTGTTGAGACCATTTTTGTTAAGAAGATTGAAAAAAGATGTTGAAAAAGAATTACCATCAAAGATTGAAATGATTGTTAAATGTAAGAAATCATCACTGCAACAAATTCTTTATGAACAAATGTTGAAATATAAAAAAATTTATACTTCTACAGATATGTCTTCAAAGTCTTTACAAGCTAAAGGTTTCAATAATCAAATTATGCAATTGAAAAAAATTTGTAATCATCCATTTGTATTTTCACAAGTTGAAGATTCATTAGTTGAAAAGGGACAAGTTAATAGTACAATTCATAGAACATCAGGTAAATTTGCTTTATTAAGAACAATTCTTCCAAAACTGAAGGCTACTAAACATAGAGTATTGATTTTCTTCCAAATGACAACTGTTATGGATATCATGGAAGATTTCATGCATTCTTTGAATATCAAGTATTTCAGATTAGATGGTGGTACAAAGACAGATGATAGAACAGAGATGTTGAATGAGTTTAACGCTCCTGATTCGCCATACTTCTGTTTCTTGTTATCAACTAGAGCTGGTGGGTTAGGTTTGAATTTACAAACAGCTGATACAGTTATCATTTTTGATTCAGATTGGAATCCACATCAAGATTTGCAAGCTCAAGATAGAGCCCATAGAATTGGACAAAAGAATGAAGTTAGAATTTTGAGATTGATCACTGAGGATTCTGTTGAAGAAGCTATTTTGGAAAAGGCAAGAAGTAAATTGGAATTGGATGGTAAAGTTATTCAAGCAGGTAAGTTTGATAATAAAAGTACTGCTGAAGAACAAGAAACATTGCTTAGAGATTTATTGAAAAAAGAAGAAGAGAGACAAAGAAAGAATTTGGAGAAAGAAGAAGCAAGAAGAAAGAAATTGGAAGCAAAAGGTGAAGGAGAAGGTGGTGAGGGGGATGAAGAAGAGGAAGATGATGACTTAGATGACGATGAAATTAATGAATTGTTAGCTAGAGGAAAAGGTGATTTAGAGATTTTCAGAGAGATGGATAAGGAAAGAAGAGCTAATGATTTGAAAGAAGGTATACCAACAAGACTGATTAGAAGAAAAGAATTGCCAGAAATTTATAATCTAGATATTGCAGCTGAAATTGAAAAGGAAAGATTAGCATCTGAAGCAAAAGCATTAGACAATATTGCTAGTGGAAGACAAGCTAAAAGAAAAACTGTTTCCTATGCTGATGATGATAAAACTTGGTTACAACAGTTTGAAGTTAGTGATAATGATGAGGAAGATGATGAGGAAGAAGAAGAAGAACAGGAACCAGTTGAAGATAATGATGTTGGAAACCAAATAGATGATGAATTAGCTGATTTGGAATTAAATGAAGATGGTGAATTGATTGAAGAATCTTCTGTAGATAAAGATATAGAAGGTGGTAAAAAAAGAAAGAAATCAGTTGTAATTGATGATGAAGCTGAATTCCAAGAATCCGCAGTTCCTACTGATGAACCAGCACCTAAGAAGAGAAAAAGAGGAAGACCAAGAAAAAATGCTTAAAAGAAATAATAATAATAAGATTTTGTATATATAAACCAATATAATTGTAATAAATTAAAAACAAAAATAAAATAAAATTGATAATAATATTGAAAATGAAAGATAATGTAACCTTTTTTGAATATTAGTAGCTCGGTGTTTTTGCTTGAATTTAATTTAATAATTCGGAGAATACCGGGAATTCAATCAAAAAAATTACAAAAAAATAAAAAAAATATCCACATTTTTTTTTTTGGAAGAGCTGCATTATATAAAAAATATTAAACTATAATAACATTTTTAACAAATCAATCAATATTAAATCATTTTATAAAATGTTTGCAAATGTGTAATAAGAAACGTAATATTGAATTACTATTTTTTTTTTTTTCATAAAAAGAATTTTCATATATTAATGACTCATTTTTTACATTAATATTCTTTAGTCATGTAAAAGTTCATAAATGTTATTTTATTTATTTTTTTTTTTTAAACCCAGAGAAACTCTTATACACAATTTGAATATATATAAATAAATACGTTTCTAATATTTGAATTCTTATAAAATTAAAATATCCATTTGAAGAAAAGAGTTTTATTGAAATATAACCATTCATTGAAATTTCTGTGGTGGAAAATCCAAACTTTATTACAATAATTTAATACCATAGAATCCAAATGACTAATGAAAAATTGGGGTTTGTTCCTTTAACCCCTTTTCAAGAACATTTCTTTTTCAGAGAAATGTATGAATTTTCTAGTAAAATTTATATTACAGTACAATTAGACAAAAAATTAGAACTTAATCCTGATGAGTTTAAACAAAAAATTGTTTTAAATCTATTAGCCAAAGAACCACTTCTTAGAGCTAGAATTTATTATGTAGACAGCAAACCATTCATGAAAGTTCATCCACTCTCTGATTTCACTCCAGAGCTAATTGATGGTTTATTAGAAGAAACAGATTTAGATATGGATAGCAAAAAATTTACACAAAAATATGTTGCTTCAAAACCATTTGAAGTTAATGAATCATTAGATTCAATGGATAAACCAAATTGGAATTTTGTAGTAAATTACAAACAAAACTTTATTGCTTTTGTTTATTCTCATGTTTTATTTGATGGTATCTCTGGGGTAAGTGTTGTTAACAGTTGTTTATCTTTTTTAAATGAAGATTCTTTTGTTGATCAAGGAAAAGAAAACATTAGTTGGAATAATTCAACAGGAGTTTTTAATCCTTACCCTGAAAATAAAGAACTTTATACAAGACCTTTAAACTTACAATATGATGAACCAGAAACATCATTGTTTGATGTTTCTTCAATAAAAGTCAAACCTAATGCTTGTGTTGAAGGGGCTAGTTTGTTTGCTTTTCAAGACAAAAAAGCTGTCTCAAATTTAATTAAAGAATGTAAGGAACATGATGTTTCTTTTAATTCATATATGGTTTCCATGCTTGCTATCTCAGCTTATGATGGTAAGGATGTTAAATGTAAATTTGCAATGCCAATAGATTTGAGAGGCAGATTGAAAATAAATGATGATGTTTTTGTACCAAAATCTACTTTAGGATTACTGCTAACTTTTATTGTAAATATTACTCCTACCATCACTTTTAAAGAAACTGTCAATGGAAGTAAAGAGCAATGGGAATTTGTTCAAAAAATTCACACTTTAATCCAAAAAGCTATACCTATTTCAGTAGAAGATTTGAGAGAAGTTGGGAACAATTATTTGATAGACCAAGAAAAATTTTGGAGAGAAAAATCAGAAAGAAGCAAGTTAACAACAGATGGTGGTGCAGAACTACCTTCTTTCACTTTTGTTCTTTCAAACTTGTCTTTAAATTTCAAGTATGATGAAAGTAAAAAATATAATGTTATTAGAAGTATATTCTCACAAGCTAAAAGACCACCTGATTTTTTCAGTTGCAGTATGATATCTACTAGTGAAGGTTTCAGCATTAGTGATGCTTACTATGAAGATGAGCCAAAGACTATGGAAAATTGTTTCAAAAGATTTGAAAACATCATGCAAGAAAAGAGAACCATTTGATTTGAAAAAAAAAAATCAATAATTTTATCTATTTATTTTAATTATATCAGGATATTAACTTTATATATATAATTGATTATAAAAACAGCAAGATCTTTAATTGTTAAAATTATATATATAAATATTAAAGATTTTATTCTTCACCAATGTCTTCGTTCCAAAGTTCTGGTTTCTCTTTAATAAATTCAGCCATTATAGCTTTACATTTTTCATCATCAACAACAATAATCTCAACACCTCTTGACTTCAACAATTCTTCTTCTCCCATAAAAGTTTTGTTTTCACCAACTACTAATCTCTTAATATCATACAATAAACAAGTTCCTGAACACATAGCACATGGTGACAAAGTAGTGTACAGAGTACAATTTTTATAAATTTTAGCTGGTAATCTACCAACATTAGCCAAACAAGAAGTTTCACCGTGTAAAATTGGTGATCCTTTTTGGACTCTTTCATTATGACCAACACCTAGAAGTTCTCCTGTCAAGTTATTGATCAAAGCAGCACCAATTGGAATACCGCCTTCTTCCTTATAAGAAATATAGGCTTGTTCATAAGCTTTTTTCATCCCTAAGATATCTTGTTCTGTGAAATCAGTCATTTTTTATTGTAATAATGATGAGGTACTTTTTTATTTTAGTATATGGTTTTATATAATGTTTTTTTTAAACCATTAAAAGAATTATATGTAGGAGATGATCATTAAGTAATATTTTTTTTAAAAAAATAATTGTATACCAGAAAGTTTAGAAAAAAAAAGAAGAAAAAAGAAAAAATCCTCCGATTAAAAATATTATATTTCAACTGATCACATGATAAATACCGTTTTAGGAACCTGATATTTTTCAGTTCGTCAATATACATTTCTTTTTTTTAAATAAAAAAAAAAAAGTAAAACATTTATATACATCAATAAACCTTATTTAAAACCAACTACATTTTACTTTTTTCAAATATATACATATATAGTATTTTTAATATTAAATAAATGTTTAAACTTTTTACTTTGAAAAGTGCTAATAATAATTATCATTGTTTAAATAGTAATAAAAACATACTCTGCACATCATTTGTTACATTTCAAAGAAATGGTATAATTGGTAAAAGATTCAATAGTAATCTTGGATCAAAAGATACTTCACCTAATGGTTCTGATATTCTTGATGAATCTATTATGAAAAAAGTATTTGTTGATCATTTAAAGCTTGATAAACAAAAAGAAAATCTTGTAATTATAGAGTATCTTTATGATTTCAACAACACTTCTTTTTTATTAAACAAACTATTGAAACCTAAAAAACATATACTTCAAGCTCCTTTTAGAAAATTGAAAACTTATTTAACAAAAAAAACAGGAGAATCTTTATCTGATATTCATATGGTTCAAACAATGAGATGGACAAATAAAAATTTGGTAGACAACAACTTGTTATCAAATACGTTCCTTGCAAAGTTTAATAACTTAAAACTTTTTCTAGGTTCAACACCAATAACTTTTCATAGAATAAATACTGATTTCAAAACACTTATTATAGGAAACTATTTTAATGACACGCTTTTGCCTTCTCTTGATATGGTAATTACATCTCAAAGATTTAACTCTCAAGTTGATTTCAAATTTGAAAAGCCTATTATTGAAATGAATGAGGTTGATAACATTGTGGAAATATACAATCTTTCTGGTCTGGATGATCCACAGACTATATCTAATAGTCTTGGAAAAACTTCAGAAAAAAGTCAATTCCACAGTAACTCAACACTGAAAACTTTATACAAAAAGGCAACTAGCTCCTTCTCTGATGATCCTTTCACACAATCTCAAAACAAAGATCCAAAATCTAAATATTTATTCATTGACTGTATGACTGCAACAAAATTACTCCAAAGACAACATCATACAGTAGTAGACGACAAAACATTGAAATTCAGATCTAAATTCACAATGAAAATGGAAACTGTTTTTGATATAGATCCAATTGCAGTATTTGTACCTGATGATTGTACTTTCAAAGACAAAAACAAACATAGTGTATTATCAACAGAGCTTTATAAAAAATTTATAACTCAACAATATCCTGACACATTAATATTTGATAATTTGAGTAAAGAACAAATTAGATCTCCAAATGTTGAAAAAAGGGGTCCATTAACATTATTCAGAATGACACTTAAACCTCAAGTGGTTAGCATGTCATCTCATGAAAGTTTTCAATTGCATGAATTATTGGACTGTATATCCAACAAGCCATCTCATAGTATAGCTACAAACTTGAAATTTGTTCCAACTGATGAAATGTATCAATATTTGAAACAAAATATTGATTTGCAGGTATACTCAAAAATTAATTGTTTAGAGTGTTCTCAAGAACAAATGTGGTCTTTGTTTGAAGTTTATAAAAAAGCTTCCAAATTCAGTCAAAAAATGAATGATAATTATGAAGATTTATAATTTAAATTAATTATAATATCATGTAATTTTAAAAATTTTGTTGTTTTTTAAATGTATGGGATGTCAAAGTATTGTTTTTTTTTATAAATCATGTAACTAGTTCTAATGATATATATATATATATTAAGAAAAAAAAAAAAACAAGAAAGTTAATTTAATAACTAACATTTTGTTAGCTGCTAAGTTCAATATATTTTTTTCTAGACATCCATATTCCTAATTCAGGAACATAAACTCTTTTAAACTGTTTCCCATTAGAATCACATAGCCTCGCATTATAATTTTTAACTGTATTTTCTTCTGAAAGCTTGCAGCTATCATTGTTTTCTTTATTTGTATCATTTATAATATTGGTGTTTTCTATTTCTTCTTTTACTCTACTTATATTTTTTTGATTAATTTGAGTAAATTTGTTTAAATGGTTTTCCCAAACTGAAAGTCCTTGTTTAGATGTCATATCAAAAAACAATCCTTTTTTGTTATTGTTGTTTTTGTTTTTAAATGTTGGTGTGTTTAGATTTAAAAAAGGTATAACTGTTTTAGTGTTTAGTTTTAAAGATGTTCCTGAAGAGGACAGAGAAGCTAGCGGAAGTGAGGTTGGTCTATATTTACTGACAGTATTTATTCTAACACTTTTTTCTGGACTAAAAATTATATCTTCAATTAAATCCTCATATCCACTAATTAACAACTTAAATATTTTATAAATATATAGCAAACAAACAAAGAGTAAAAAAATTGCAACACTAACTTTTAGAAAGTCTTGAAATATTTTTTTAATGTAATTATTGTAAATGTAGTAATTTAAAATTGCTAAAAGATTCAAAGTTTCATCCTTAATGTTAGTATTCAAATCTAAATTATCATTATTTTTGTTAAAAAAATGTAAGATCTCTTTCAAACATTGTTTTTCAATTTTCCGAGGGATTGTTTCAAATTCATTAATAATACAGTGTTCATATGATACGTTAATTATATCTTTATATTGATAATAAAAAGTTAAGTATTCTACCATTTTCGCCATACTATTTTTTTTAATAGAAATTGATATTGTTTTTTCACAAAGTAATGTGATTAAAACAAGTACAATTGAATGTAAAAAAAATTTTATTAAATATTTCATTTAAATTAGTATTACAAATAATATAATATACCTTTTTTAGTTAGATACAGATAATTTAGGGTTTTATTCAGTTGATGCTGACAATAAGGTTTTTTTTTTTTTTTTTTTTTTCTTTTTGAAATAAGAAACCTAAATTGGTTAAAAGTAGTTATTGCATTTAATTATTTTAAAGAATTAAATCAAAATACATTTTTTTATTTATAATATTATTATTTGTCTTTTTTTTTTTGTGTAATTGGTGCTTTTGAGTAATTTAACTAGGTTAATATATATAATTTTTTAAAATTAAGTTTTATCAATTCCAAATTAGGAAATTATAAAAAAGATAAATGCAAAAAAAAAAAAAACCAGAATTTTTTTATTTCATTTTAATAACGTTTTAATAATTATATATATATATATAGAAAATATAAAATTTATCAGTAATTTTTTATATTTATTGATTGTTTCTGATATATTCACTGGCTTTTGCAGCAACATAATCAACCATTTTTGAATCTTTCATACTTTCTTCAAATTCAACCCATTTCTTAAAGAAATATTTAGCTTGTTTCTTATTCAATTTAGAGTTACCTAAGCATCTTTCAAACAAATCTTCAATTCTCTTCTTTTCCTTCAATTTAATTTCTAAATCTAAGTAAACGTTCCATAAATCAATTCTCTTTGGAGCATCAACAATCAAACCTTCCATCAAAGATCTTCCTTGTTCTAGATCACCATGACTGTATTCTAATTGAGCAAAATTCTTTACCAAGGATATGTGTTCTCTCTTTGGTAATTGTTTCAAACCCCTGGCTAAAATCAAATGGGCTTCATCATTTTTACCATTGGTTACCAAGAATTCACCATACTTTTCCCAAATAGCCAATCTTTCAGAACCGAACTTCTTTAAAGCTTTACCAAACAATTTATCAGCTTCTTCGACTTTAGCAGCAGCAACATAAATCATAATCAATTTCAAATGCATGACATAATCATCCATGTAAGAACAGGCTTTAGTGAAAGTTTCTTGTAAAGAGGAAGAATCACCAAAAGTAAATTCCAAATTCAATTTAGCAACCCAAATGTTTAATTTTTCTTGTTCTTCTCTGTAATTTATAGTGTTTAAAGCTCTTTCTAAAATTTCTCTAGCTTTAGCAATTTCACCAACAGTCAATTGGAAAGCAGTGTAGTTCAACCAAGTAATAGAACTGTTTGGATCAGATAAAATTAATCTTTCGAAATCGGCATTAGATTGTGGAGCATCAGTAGATAAGGAGACAGTTTTGTCAACAGGTTTTGATACTTTACTACTGGTGGAAGAAGACTTTTTTGTGAAATCTTCTTCATCATCAGAATCACTATCAGATTCATTATCTTGGTTAACTTGTTCCAAAATCTTACCAGTCCAATCAAACCCTGTAGATAATGATAAACCGTCTTCAGATAATTCAGGTAATTTAGTAGCGACTTCGCTTTCAGATTCAGATTCACTATCAGAATCATTATTAAATTCAACATCCATAACATCGTCAATATTTTCGTCTTCATCAACATCCATGTCAACATCTTCTTCATCATCATCTTCAACAGTTTGTTTAAATCTGGAACCCTTCAAAGATAAAGAAACTTGTTTTTTAGAAGCATTCTTTTTAATAACAAAACATCTAACAACATCACCTTCACCAAATAGGTCAGTCAATTCTTTACCATCTAAGGCAGCAGAATCATCACTGATTTCTTGTTTATGGGCTAAACCAACAACATTGTCAACACCGGATATCTTAATAAAGACACCAAATTCAGTAACATTCCTAACAATACCATCATAAATACCACCAACTTCAATATCATCAAAGGTCTTCTTAATTTTCAATTCACCATTGATTTCGGATTCTCTCAAAGTAACTAAAATACTAGATTCACTTTCACAAGAAACAATCTTACATTCTCTAACTTGTAAAGGAGCAAACTGTCTTTGCCAATCCTTCAAATAAGAATCAGACACTTTAGATACAGGAACAAAAGCATCTAGAGAATCAGAAATGTGTAAGAAAATACCCTTGGCAGTAACTTTCTTGACCAATGCATTTAATTTTTCATTAGCCTTCAAGTCATCAAAGGAAACTTGAGTTTTGGAAATTAAAGATACTTTAATCTTGTTTGATTCAATATCAATAGATTTAATAGTAGCTTTCAAAGTTTCATCAACTTGGTAGTACTTAGAGATGTCATTGCTAGAAAAATCTGGTAAAGCATCAGTAATATAAGAAATGACTTGATGAGAAGTGTTTTTAATGTTTAATAAAACATAAGATGGGAAGATTTTCAAAACAATAGTGTCAATAGAATCACCAGCATTCAATTTGCTGATATCAATATCGGAAGCAGCTGGGGTTAACAATAAATTGTTGTGCTCTTCATCAACTTCAGAAATTTCAAACTCAGCTAAATCACCAACATTTAAAGCAGCATTGCTTTTGATAACTTTACCATTAACTAATGGGTTAATAGTAATCCATTTCAATTTATCATTAACATTGTTAACATAACCTAAAACAACCTCACTTTTCTTGAATTGGTTTAATGGTTTAACTGAATCATTGACCAAAGATAATTCTAATAAGGAATTTTTATCAAACTTATTAGATATTGGTAAGAATTGACCAGCTTTCACATCATGAACACCAATAACAGAAGCTTCAATGACATCACCTTTGTTAAACTTAGAAGGTAATGGTGCAACTTCACTTAAAGATTTAAAAATTTGGGACAAATCAATTCTACCATGTATATTTTCACTAATAGTGACATTGATTTGAGTCTTTTTAACGGATTTGATCATAACTTTAATTCTCTTACCATCAATTAAATCTTGAGTAGTCTGAATACTAGAATCAACTGGGTTGATAACTTCTGTAATCAATTTCTTGGAGGAAGTTGGAGTAACAGGTGGAATGAAAGATAACAAAAATCTTTGATTTTCTGGATCAGTTCTTAATAAATAAACTTTAACACTTTGTTCTTGGTAAAACTTGGAGAATATATCTTCTTCTCTAGATAAACCAGTGTAAGAAGGTAAAACTAAACCTACAAACTTACCATTGAAGGCAACAAAGATACCTTTAGAGGAAATAGATTTAATGTAACCAAACATTGGTGTAGATTCAGAATTCTTGACAACATCATCAAAAGAAGTTGGTAGAGTTTCTTCAGTAGCAGTGTTGATTAAGGATTGCTTCATAGTCAAGTTAATAACTTTAGTCTTGATATCCTTGTCAATTACTAAACCTTTAATAGAATCACCAATAGTCATTTTTTTGATTAAAGCTCTGTTTTGTTCTGTTCTTTGATCAGATAAGTGACCAACATATATTACACCTCTGATTAATCTATTTTGAACTAATTCAACAATTATAGAATCCTTAGTCTTTTCAACAACAATACATTCTTCTACTGATCTACCTAATATCAAAGAATCAACAGTATCATTCAATTCAGAAACTTCTTCTTTAGAATGTAATTTACAAGTGGCAATAATTCTGTTTTTACTTTGATCAACTTGTAAAATTTTAACCTTAATAATTTGGTTTTCTTTCAAAAATTTACTAGCATCTTTAACAAATGAATCAGAAACTTCAGCTTTTGGAATAAAACCTCTCAAGTTGTTGAAGAATTTGATGGTAGCACCATAGTTATTAAAAGAATCAACAGTTGCTAAAGTGAAAGCACCGACACTAGCATCATCGAAAGATGCTAGAATCTTGACATTGTTTTCACTTTCATCCTTTTGTTCAAATGAGTTTACTAATTGTTTTCTAAATGTCATCATAACTTGACCGTTTCTCAAGTTTATAGATAAAACTCTTCCTTTAACTTTAGAACCAATCTTAAATTTCCTCTCTGGATAGTTTAACTTTATATCAGATAAATCTTTTATCAAAACTTTACCAACAAATTTATTCATTAATTTCAAAGTAACCCCTTTGTTAGCATCAACTTCTTTAATTTCACCAATGAGTAAGGTACCAATTGGGATATCCTTAATAGTTAAATATTCATTATCAATTTGTTCTTTCAAATTAGTCAATACAAATAAGTTATTGAATTGATTATAAGAAATGATTCTGGTAGGTTGGATTTTATTTTTAGTCAATTCACCAGTAACTTTAGAATGGTGGATAGCACCTTTAACATTTTCATTCAATTGAACGTAAACATAAGAGGAGTCTTTGGAAATTATATCTAAAGATTCATCAAACTTGTAACCAATTGGGAAGGTTTCGCTTGTCTTTACTGAGAAACTAGAATCCATATTTACTATATTATCCAATTGGGAAACGTGTAAGAACAAAAAGTTTTTAAAATCAATCTTGGCAACAATTCTTACAGGAATAGTTTCACCAACATTGAACTCATCTAATGAATCAGATTTAATGTGAGACATGTTCAATATAGCTGGAATAGATCCAAATACTTTACCAAATACACCAGCATTTGGTTTGACAGTATCGATCAAAAAATTTGTATAATCACCTGGAATAACAGAATCAAGAGAATCAATACTTTCAACAGGTTTCAAACTATTTTTGGCAATTAAAGTAACAGTTACAACTCTATCAGATACTTTAGAGACAGTAGTTAAAAAAACATTTCCGATTTTAATTTCATCTTCAGAAAATTCTTTGGTAGGCATAAAAATAGACAATTTAATATTTTCTAAACCACAATCCATCACACAACCATGATCTTCAATAGTTTTGATAGTTAATTGTATAGCAGCCCCCTTTTGTAAGATATCTGAATTCTCCACACCATTATTTACATCAGCTGGATTGATAGTAACAGTAAGTTTTTTGTTACCTTTTTTAGAAGTATTTTGTAAAAGATGGTTTTGAGTAACTTTACATCTATAAAAAGTACCGATTTTAAACATTTTTTCTAAATCAATTAAATCTTCTTCTTCATCTTCTTCACTTTCAATTTCACTGTCTTCTTCAACATCAGAAGTGGCATTATCGGTGGAGGAGAATATAGTAGAAGAAATGTTTTCAATTGGACAGTAACCAAATAGACCATCTTCAAATTCAAAGGATAAACCCATCTTAGTGATCTTGGTGATCATACCTAATAGAGTAGAGTTAACTGGAATAGTTTTGTAGGATAAATGTTGGAATTTATCTCTCATATCTAATTCACTTTCTTCATCACCTTCAGTCTTTTCATCATCAAGACCATAGTTGTTACTGAATTTATTTTTTTTCAATTTCTTATTGTCATTAGTCTTGCTAGAAGTTGTAGAGGTGGAAGATTTATTGTTGTTAGAAAATAAAACATCACTGGCAGCTTCATTTGCTACTTGTTTCAATTCTAATGGAGTTAATGCTGAAGCACCACCTCTTGGAAAAGCATTATCATCATCTCTTATCAAAGTAGATTTAGTTAATTGCTTAGTGTTATCAGTTTTAAATAATGGATTAGTTGAAGGATCCTTTTCTAATTCATTAAAAGTTCTTTTCTTATTGTTTTGTTCAACCATTTTGTTTTGTATTTACTTTTATTAATATAAAGAATTAAAAATTAGTAAAGTGATATTATGTATCAAATATGATAGTTGATTGGTTTATTTAAATAGATATTGGTATTTATATTTTAAATTTTAATATAATTATTAAATTTCATGTTTAAAGTATTGTTAATAAAAAAGTACTAGTGCAAAAATGTAATTTAAAAAAAAAATTAAAAAAAAAAGAAAATATTTGTTAAAAAAAAATTAAAAAAATATCACATAGATCTATTTGCTAAATTAGGAAATTGAATTCACATGTCCAATTTAGGATATATTAAGAGAAAGAAAAAAAAAGCAATCATACAGAATTTTTTTTTTTGCTATGTTGCAATTTTTTTATATCCGAGAGATGTGAAATTAAAAAAAAAAAAATCTTAGAATTTCAAAATTTTTATTAGCTCCTTTTAAGCCGTACAATTTACATTTGTAAAATTCATTCCAAGTAAATTACCATTGGGAATATTATTATTATTTTTAAACACATCTTAGAATCTTATTATATAGTCAATGGTAGATATTGATCAAAAGAAGAAAAATAAAAATAAGCATGTTGGGTCTAATAATAATTCTATCCATAGTGTAAGCAGAAGACCTTCAACCTCTGCTAACACCATTAGATCTTGTAGAAGTAATTTATCTAGTTACTATTCTGATACAGAAGATCGATTTCATGATGGTTATGAAGAAAATGATGTAAATATGATGTCTTCATCATACAATTCTTCTATAGACTCAATGCATCACAGAAGAAGAAGAGACTCAGTCATGACATCTAGTTCTGGTAATACTAATAATCACAACATTGCAAATTTTAATTATTTTAGTAATGATGAGATTATCAACACAACAAGTTATTCCTCAACTCAAACTAATATGGATATTGTGTTTCAAGATGAAAGAGAATACCTTATCCATTCTGAAACTGATACTCATTCCAATTTATCAAGATTAGGAAATAAAAGACACAAAAGAAGAGACACTTTTAATACTTTTGTTAGACCACCTACAACTTATGGTTCTGTTCATTCTTTACCATTATCTGTAGGTACATCCACTTCAGGTTCATATAGTGAAGGATATTCACATACTGAAGGAGAAGAAGAAGAAGAGGGGAATGGAGTTATTAACAGTGATAGTGATAATATGACAAACACTTTAATTCATCATGGTCATTACAACAACAATGACAATTCTTCATTTAATGAAAATTCTAAAAAACCTGTCAAATATACTAGAAAAAATTTACTTCGCTTTTTCAGATTCAATTCAAGAGAGAAAAAAAGTTTTTTACAACGATTATATATTGCTGAAGAAGATTTAGTTTTAGGTATACAAGGTTTGGCACAAAATAACTTTAAATTGATAATTTTTTATATCTTATCTATCCTTACTTTTGGTATTTTACCTGTTATTTGTCACTGGTTCCCTAAGATAAAAATTAGTCTTATGTATAACAAGAGTGAATTATTTTGTTCTGATAAAGTAATTATTGAAACTGAATTAGGTCAGTTAGATATTATTTCCGTAAACAGAGAATGGTATGATAACAAAGATATAAGTACTGTTTTCAACTATAGAGATGATGCTGATTGTGGTTTAAAAGTTCTTACTTTTTTCAGTTACAGATTTTTCAAGTTATACTATGATCCATTAGAGGATCTGTTCAAAGTTAATACTAATTGGTTTGATATTGATAATTGGTTAGATTATAACAACGTTCAACAAGGTTTAAATAATAACAATATCATTGAAGATAGATTGTTAATCTTTGGTAAAAATTCTTGTGACTTGGATATTAAACCAATTCACCAATTAATCTTTGAAGAAGCATTACATCCATTTTTTGTTTTCCAAATATTTTCTATGATTCTATGGGCTTATGATGATTATATATACTATGCCTTGTGTATTTTGATTATATCTGTATTCTCTGTAGCACAAACTGTTTATGAAACTAGACAATCAGCATTGAAATTACAGAAATTAGCTCATTCTGAAACAAATGTTAGAGTCTTTAGAAATGGGTTTTGGTTAACTGTTGCTAGTGAAGAAGTTGTTCCTGGTGATATTTTAGATATTTCTGATCCTAATTTAAACACAGTTCCATGTGATTGTTTATTAATTAATGGTCAAGTTTTAGTAAATGAATCTATGCTATCTGGTGAATCTATTCCTGTTAACAAAAAAAGTTGTAATAGTGATTCATTATTGGAATCATTTTTCAACAATGATCTGTCAAAGGAATCTAAATATAAACTTTATAATGGTACCGAAATCATCAATACAAAGCCTACAGAATCTAATCCTCAAGTTACAGCATTATGTTTATCAACTGGGTTCAACACTACAAAGGGTTCTTTAATCAGATCAATGGTTTTTCCATCAACTTCAACAGGAAATAGTGGTGAAAAGGATATGACTAAACAAGCTTATAAATATATTTTCTATATGACTTTATTGGCACTGTTTGGATTTATCTTTTCTGCTATCAATTTCAAACGACTACATCTATCAACTAAATTGATTATTGTTAGAGCTTTAGATATTGTCACTATTGTTGTTCCACCTGGTTTACCTGCAACTTTATCTGTTGCTGTCACATTTTCTATTAGTAGACTTAAAAACAAATGTAACATATTTTGTATCAGACCTACAAAGATTAATGGTGCTGGTGGTGTTAGTGTTTGGGTTTTTGATAAAACTGGTACTTTGACTGGTGAAGGTTTGGTCGTTAAAGGTATTATTGAAAACAATGAAGACCTTAATGATATTGATGATAATGATGATGATATTATCACTTCAAATTATTATAATTTGAAAATGAAGATGTTAAGATACTGTCTTACTTGTTGTCATTCTTCAGCATTAGTTGTGCAAAATGGTCATAAAAGTTTAATTGGTGATCCTCTTGATTTAGAAATGTTTAGATTTACAAAAGGCAAATTTAGTGAAAAGACTCATCATGATGGATTTGTGATTAATGATAAATATCATGTTGTTAAAACATTCGAATTTGATTCTCATTTAAGAAGAATGGGTGTTATTATGGAGAAACCTTCCAAAAAAGAATATTATTCACTAGTTAAAGGTTCTCCAGAAAGTATTGCTTCCTTATGTAATCCACATACTATACCACAAGTTTATGATCATATAGTCAAAAAATATGCCCATCAAGGTTACAGACTTATAGCATTGGCTGGTAAAAATATTTCTCAAAAACATAACCAATATTCGATTGAAATGATCACTAGAGAGGAATCTGAAGAAGACCTGCATTTTTTGGGTTTTATTATATTTGAAAACAAAATCAAACCTGAGTCTAAGCCAACTATTTTAGAATTGAAAAATGCAAATATTCCTAGTATCATGTGTACTGGTGACAATATATTGACTGCTATTTCAGTTGCCAATGATGCATCTATCTTAGAAAAAGAGGAAATTTGTTTTGTACCAATATGGGATAATATTAATGAAGTTATACATTGGGAATCAGTCGATGATCCAGAAATTAAGTTGGATAATACTACTCTAATACCTTTAGATAAATGGGTATCAGAAAGGGGTTATTCTTTAGCTTTAACGGGTGATGTCTTTAATGAAATTTTTGGAGATAATGCTAACATAGCCAGTGAACCTGAAGATTCACTGAAAAAGGTAGATAATAATATTGCAGATTCAAATGCTGATGAGGATTTTGCCAAATATAGTAGCCACTACAAACAAACAATTTTATTAAAATCTAAAATTTTTGCTAGAATGTCACCAGATGATAAAGAAGATTTAGTGAACCAATTGCAATCATTAGATCACACTGTTGGTTTCTGTGGTGATGGTGCAAATGATGTAGGTGCTTTAAGATCTAGTGATTGTGGTGTTTCCTTGTCTGAAGCTGAAGCTAGTATTGCTGCCCCTTTTACTTCACAAGTTTTTAATATATCATGTGTCTTGAATATTATGAAGGAAGGTAGATGTTCCATTGTCACATCTTTTGCTTGTTTCCAATACATGTCATTATACTCTGCTATTCAATTTATAACTGTCACTATTCTGTATGGACAAGGTGCCAATTTAGGTGATTTCCAATTCTTGTATATTGACATGTGTTTGATTATTCCAATAGCTATTACAATGTCTTGGTCTTCTCCAAATTACGGTCCTCTAGTTGCTAAAAGACCATCCATGAATTTAGTTTCTTTGAAAATTTTAGTTCCAATTTTAATTAATGTTGGGATCATATTAGTGGCCCAGTTAGTTCCATGGATAATCAGTAAATATATGCCTTGGTACACCAAGCCGATTGCTGGAGATCAAGACACCATCAACTCTACTGACAACACTGTTTTATTCTTAGTGTCATCATTCCAATACATTTATATGTCTATAATCTTGACTCAAGGTCCGCCATACAGAGAGCCAATACATGAAAATCGTTTCTACATAATTAATGTTATAATATGTCTTGTCTTTTCAGTCTATTTGTTATTTGGTAAATTTGATTCATACTGTGGTAAATTAATGCAATTGACATATGTGTCATTTGGATTTAAAATGTTTTTGTTACTATGGTGTGTACTTGGTTTAGTGGCTCATTCTATATTACCAAAAAGGTTTAATCATAGATTTAAAAAGGGAGTAAGTTCTAAAAAATACAAAAGATTATTGCAAAGAGAAGATCATATGAGTGTTTAAAAGAACAAGAACAAGAAATTTTTAACAATCATGATCATTAGTATTTTTCTAAGTTATATATAGACATCGTTTAATTGCAATATGCGCTGTTAATTTATAATTTTATAAATATATATAATTTTTTTTTTTTTATTATTTAGTTGATGCATTTCTCATGGATAAAACAACATTCCATACAACTGAAACACAACTACTGAAAAGGGGTTGATCATCTTTATTTATAAAAGAAAAATTGATAAACTGCATTGCAGGCCAAATTAAATAATTAACCATCAATGTATTTAAATAAATTTTTTTAATTTTATTTCTAAAACTCAAAACATCTCCTGCATCCATTACATAATTTGCAAATGCAAAAAAACAGTATAATGAAATTGGAGAGTAAAACAGTTGATCAGATAAAATTCTTTCTAAAATTTGTACAATTGAGGGATCTTCAGTAAATAATTTGTTTAATATGAAATACCATGGAACTTGAAAATTTGCCATAAACGACCCCCAAATGGCAAAACATATCAATCTCCACAATTGAAAATCAGAGCTATTATTGGTATTATTATTGTTCATGTCATCAAGGAGGTATATACTTTCATTATCCAGTAATGATTGTTGGTATTCTAAGTCCTCAAGATCAAGTCCAAGATTGTCATCTTGATATCTGTTGTCTCCATTATTAGCAAACATATCTGAGCTATTGTTGTTAAAGGAGTTTGAATTTCTCGTTGTTAAAGTTCCAGGGTTCAATAAAGAAAAACATGTGATAGATTGTGCAATGACATCACTCACAGCGTTTAATAAACCATTAGATATGACAGTTGCTAGAATTTTACTTCTTGACATAAGTTTTGCTCTTGCATATTTGAAATATAATAAATTGCATGCTGTCAAAAACACAAACATTATGATATGAAGATAAGATATGGTGTTATAAATTTTTGGAACTCTAGAAACATTAATTCTATTCACAATAGTCCTTAATTTCAAAAGTTTGGCCAATAATATATTTGAAGAATCTTTTGAAAAAAATAATCTATTTATAGTTGATGCACCATCAACAGAGTCAAAATCTGTCATAAAATTTAGTTCATTTCTGTTATCATTTTGATTTTCCAATAAGGAGTTGATCATTGGAATAAAATTTGGTTCTGGTTGAATGATACCATCTTCGTCGACTATTGAATTAGCTATGCTTGGAGAAACAGGTTCAGGATCAATAGATATTAGAGATTGTAAAGATATATGCCTTGTGCTAGATGAATTTTTATTATTAGTTTCATTTGATGTTTTTGGTATATTTTTAAAAGTTTTTAATTGCAAATTTTCTGTTGATATTACTTCAAGATCATTTTGGCTTTGAGAACTCATTTATTCTCAGTTTAATAATTACAGGATTGAATTAAAAGATATGTTATGTATGTATAGGAAAGAATTAATATTTTGGTTGCATATTTCTTAGTGATGTGTGTTTCCCCTAATATTTAATTTCGTGTTTAATTTGATTTTTTTTTTTTTTAATACTTTTGTGGTTTGTCTCGCTTATCTTTTTTTTTGTTCTATTTTTAACACCGAAACTTTTAATATTTTTTTTTATTACAAGACTTTTTTTTCAAAATTTACAACATTTTTTAGACTAGTTTTTTTCTGCTTAAGTGTTTTGTTACATTCCGTTTAAAAAAATATTTTTCTTTATCATTTTTCATTAAAAGTCAAATTTTTTTATCAAAACTTTTTTTGTTTTTAGAAAAAAAAACAAAAATGAGTACAAAATTTTCATAATATTTTAAGCAGTGTTTCAGCCTATCGTTTTTTTTTAGTTCAGCCTAATTAATGGGATGCTTCTGCCTATTCTTTAATTATTTAGCTCAATAAAATATATGTTTTTAAATTTTTCTAGTTCACATGAATATTGGGTTATGTCGAAAAGCTAAAAAAAATAACAAAAAAAAGTTTCTAGTGAACAATTTATTTTCAAATAATTTACTAGTAAATTTGTTGAAAAAGATAAATAAAAAAAAAAGAATTAAACATAAAACAACCCACAGGACCTATATAACAGCTAATAGTATATAATCATGTTGATTCCAAAAGAAGAAAGAACCAGAATTCACGCTGCCTTATTCAACTGTATGTAAACTAGTGCCAAGAGAGAGAGAGAGAGAGACCAATAAAATATATTGCTAGATGAAATGAAAAAAAAAATTAATTAATGATAGATGTAATTAAGTATAGGTGTAGATAAATATGAAATTGAAATAACCAAAAACCTAAATTTAAATGACAAAACAATTGAGTAAAACGGAAATATATTTAATTAAAAAAAGAGTGATTTGATATATGACAATTAGAGATACCAGTACACGTTTTAATTAACATATTTTTGATATAGAACAAGTTTAAAGAGAAAAAAACATTATTGTGAAAATTACATCCATTTGTATTAATTCAAAAGATACAAGTTTAAAAATTGAATACTATATCTATTCAATTATTAGTGATGAAACAAAGTTGTATTATGAAGAACTATCTAATGTACAAAAATAATAGTTTAAATTCAAACATTATGAAAATTGGAAAAAAATTTACTTGAAAAACAGGACGTTAATAAGATGATTTAAATGATTCAGTATTGAAATATTTTTTTTGATGAAATAAATTTATTTTACTTACTTCAAAAGTCAATTCAAACCTACAAAACATATCTTAATTTTACAGACTCAAGAATTAATTTTTGTTAAAAAAAAAACAATAACTAGCAACATTTATTAAAATATGAACAATCCCTTTTAATGTTTTACTAACAATTTTACAATTTTTTTTATTTAATTTCTAAAACAAACATAAAATTTTTTCAAATAGCCGGTGTTTTAGTCGCCAAGAAGGACTTTGAAATCCAACACGACGAAATTGCCACCAAGAACTTGTACGTCATCAAGGCTATGCAATCTTTAACTTCTAAAGGTTACGTCAAGACCCAATTCTCATGGCAATATTACTACTACACCTTAACTGCTGAAGGTGTAGAATACTTAAGAGAATACTTACACTTAGGTGAAAACGTTGTCCCATCTACCCACAACGCTAACGCTGATGCTAACCCAGCTCAAAACAAGAAGTACTAAATTTATTAATTGAAAGTAAAATCATATTTTTATTAACAGCAAAATGTGGAGGTGAAAGTATTTAAATTTTAAAGATGAAAAATAAAAATAACAAAAATAAATGTTTCTTTTTACATTTTTTGTTCTTTTTTAAATATTTTCCCTCATATGTATAAATTTATATATAAGAAAAAAAACTTAATTATAAACACAAGAATTCTTGGATAATCAGAAACCATAAAAAAAAAATTAAAATAATATATTTTTACAAACAAAAGTGTGATTTATTCTTTTGATTAATGTCTTAAGTTTAAGAGAATGAATATGTTTGAAGGTAAGTGTTTTTTTTTATTAGAAATACAAAAAACATAGCACTACGGATATATTAGTTTTTTTTTTTGATTTAATCAATTGATTAAATCAAAAAAAAAAAAAAAAAAAAAAATATTAATATATCATTTGTTTTTGTGATTTACAAATATAGATATATATCCTTATATATGCAATTATTGTAAAAATGAAAGTAATAACTTTTATTTGTTTATCTGGTACTAACAACAACTCATAACTGAATCTGGAAAAAGAAGGATCCAATACTTTTTAGGTAATAGCATACACTTGCTATGTTTGATAATAAGTTGTTTGAAGAAAATAAAAGTAAATCGCAAACGCCAGTAAACAATATAACAATGGCTGTTCAGCAGTATAACAATAATTTTTCAATCCCTTTTCAAGAAAATTTCAAACTAAATGTTGATATAAATAATGACGGTCAACGAGAATCTAGTAATGATACATTACATAGTGAGAATTGTAGCTTAACTGAGTTTGAACATAAATATAGTATTGATGAATTGAAAGTAAATAAAAAAACATCTACTGAACTAGATTATTATGGAAGAAAAATGTCTTTAATACCAAAAATATTTTTAGAACAAAAAAATGTTTCTTTCCCTAAAATGTACTATTGCAAAGACAAACTATGCACTGAAAAGTTTTTAACCAATAGCAATTGCATGAAACATTATTTGTTGCATCATCTAAGTAATAATAATCTTCCATTAAATAAAAAATATGAAAAAACCGAAGAAAACATTATGCAAATCAACTTAGCTTGTAAAATGTGTACAAAAGTGTATCATTGCTTTTTCAGATTTGAGTCTTTAAATGATTATATTGATCATTATAAACAGCATGAATCGGAGAAGTTTATACATTTTATCATTGCTATTCATAAAAATTTTATTGAACAGAATGAAAATAGTAAAATGTTAATGATTTTTCCAAATAGTGAGTTCCCTTTTAATTTTTTAGTTAAACCATTTGAAGTTAATGAATTAATAGAGATTATTGATTCCTCAAGAGCCAAACAGGGATTATCCAAAGAAAAAGAATTAATAGATTTAGATCATATCATAGAATCATGTGAATCTTTACAATTGGAAAAATTCAAACAAAAAAATAATAATAACGATAAAATTTCAAAACAACAAGTAAACAATATAAATAACAAACAATTTGATGAAAATTTTTCTTTATTAAATATATTTAAAGAAAATTATATATATAACAAACTTTAATTAATGTAAATAAATATAAATTACTTATTAAATAGAATTTGAAAAAGATAGTTGTTTGTCACGTTTCCATCAAAAAAAAAAAAAGACGGGTTTATCAATAAGAATCCGTTGATAAAATCCTTTTTTTTTTTTTTTTTGATTTGAAAAAAAAAAAAAAATTATCGGATTTTGTCTTCTTCTTCTTTTTTTCTTCTTCAAACTTTTGTTTATTTTTTGCGGCGTTTTTCTTTTTTTTTTTTTTAGAAGCACTTTCCAAACAAAGGGCCAAAAATTTTTTTTAATTTTTTTTTTTTGTTCTAAATTTGGGGGTGAAAATGAAAAGCCTTCATTAATCAACCATCAGATATATATATTATCAAGATTTAAAAATTAAAAAAATTTACTTTATCTACTTTTGATTCTTATATAATATTAACTGAGATTATATACTTGATAGACCAAATCTTCAAATATTAACCTTTTTTTGATTTATTGGTTTTATTTATTACTTGTAGTTATATATCAATATATTAACCAAAAATGGGTAAGAAAGTAAACTATTCTCAAGGTGATAATTTGCCTTTGTATGCTACTCCTGAACAATCACTACAGCAACAAAAAAATCTTGATAGGCAAAGACAATATAGAGAAGAAAATGAAAGAAAGAAATTAATGTTAAAGCAAGATCTATTTTTACAAAAACAGCAACAACAAACTAGAGAAGAATTATTACAAAAGATGAATGGTGGTCCAAATAAACGTTTGTCTAGTAGCAATGCTAATAAGAGACCTTCAGGTGTTAGTAGTTCTAGTAATGGTAATAACAGAGGAGAAGGTGGAAGAAACTCTTCTTATAGCAATGAATATCAGCATCAACAACAACATAAGCCTATTCCTTTAACTAATGCTCATATTTACAGTAATCAACAAAATATCCCTTCAAATATGCAACCTCACAAGCCACAACCACCACCACACACCCAACCATCACCTCCACCACGTAATATATCACAACAATATATGATACCTGGTGGATTAGATGGTCAATATAAACAACAACAACCTCCACCACAAAAGCAAATGTACAATTATCAACCAGAACAACAACAATTCTCACAATCCTATCAACAACAACAACAACCAATTGCCATTCAGCCAAACTACATTGCACAAGACTTGTCATTCAATAGCATTGGTAGCGGAGGTACTAGCGGAAATATGAATCATTACAACAATAACGATGGTTTCAATCATTCAAATCCTCTTCAACCACCAATGCCGTATCAAAATTCTTCATTATCATCACCTTCATCCAGCAGTACACTTTCAAACAACATGCTTAAAAACTTATCCATCAACTCACAACAAGCACCATTGCTAAGCAGTAACAGTAATAACAGTTTCCAACCTGATGATCCAAAGGAAGTGGCCACTCAGCTTTTCCATAAATATGATGTATCCAAATCAGGAAGACTTACAGCTCATGAACTACAGCAAGTTTTGCAGAATGATGATTTTTCGAAATTTAAAATATCATCTATAGATTCTATAATTAACCTATTTGGTGTTTCCAGATTTAACTCTTTAAATCTTAATGAGTTTATTTATATGTACCATAAACTAAGCAAATGGAGAGATGTGTATATCAAGAATGATGCTAATGGATCCCATACTCTAACTACTTTGGAATTCACTGAGAGTGTGAAAAGTATGGGCTATAAGATTCCTATAGAAGTTGTTGAAAATCTTTTTGATCAGTTTTCTGAGTTTGTTGGTGGAAGTAAATGTTTGAAATTTGATAGATTTGTTGAAAGTGTTATATGGCTTATAAGATTGACTAAAGTGTTTAGACAGTTTGATATAGAGAATAATGGTGTTGGTATTGTTGAATATAAAGACTTTATTGACATTTCATTGTATCTAGGTAAGTTTTTACCCCGTTAAAAAGAAGATAAATAAAATATAATTGAAATAGTGAAAAAAATTCACTTTAAAAAAAAATAAATAAATAAGAACAGTAATAGCAAAAATAATAACGATATTCATGATCACATATGTATGTAAAAATTAAATTAAAATAATAAAAGAAAACAAAGAGGAATTTATATAAAATTTTAAACAGAGACAAAAAAAAAAAATACAGATTTTTTTTAAAAAACAAAAAAAAGGAAAAAATTAATGTTTTATATTTAGTTTTGTACATGTATTTTATTTTTAATATTTTTCAATTGATTAAATACTTTTCTGCGTGTTTTTCTAAAGAATATGTAATAATTTTTTTAATTTACAAAAAAAATTTATATATATATTTGTGCAAGTATTTTTTTTTTGTGTTATTATCTAATCTAAAAAAATTTAATGATATTTTTTTTTTTTGATAATATTATTTCAATGAATAAATTTTTATATTTATTGGTCAAGTTTATAAATTTAAGTCATTTTTGAAATATCAACAACTTTTAATTATTTTCTCTTTATCTTACTTCAATATATATATATATAATTGATATAAACCACTGAAAACCATTTTTTTTTCTATACTTACTTTTTCCTAGATTAAAAAAATATGACAGAAGAAGATATTGCTACTCCAATCAGTTCTAATAGTCATATTGATATCATGAACAGTTCAATGGAACCACAAGAGATGGACACTGCAACAGCTAGAGTTGAATTATCACAAGAAAATATTGAAGAAATAACACAACCTGAAGAATCTATACCAACAATTGAACATCCATCAACCACTATAGAAGATGAGTTACAAGCTGCTATATCTGTTGAGTTTACTGAAGTTTCAAATTCATTAGCTTTAATGGAGGAAATGAATACTAAAAGCCAGTCTTCGGATAGAGATAACACGGTTATATCACCTGTTAAAGAAAGTCCATTAGTTCCTATTCCATTTCCAGCATATCCAAAAAGTTTAGAAAGTGGAACTACGACGCATGGTATTTCAAATTTATTAAATGGTAATTATTTAAATGCATCAGCAAATTTAGCAGAATCAGCAGCTATTCCAAACAAAACAAAAAACTCATCAAATTCTAAATCATCAGAGGAACAACATCAAAAAAATGTAATGTCAACAGTTGGCTTTGATCTTTTAGAAAAAATTGTTATTAACAATGGTGATGTTACTGACATTGAAACCAAAAAGAGTTCTAATTTAGTAGAGAATTTAAATGATTTAAAAAATAAAACAACAAATTCTAAACCTAATTGGCAATTATGTTCTTCAGATTTTTTTTTGAAACCTGAAAATTTAGTTAAAATAAATGAAAATGTATCTATTGGATTAGATAATTTGCCTGAACAAAGATTAGATAGAGTAACCAAAAAAGAAAACAAAAAAATAAGTTACACTTCAAAGACAAGTTCCAATAACTTATTTAATTTAATGGTTGTTGGTCAACAAGGTTTAGGAAAATCAACATTTGTCAACACTTTATTTCAAGCACACATTTTAGATAGTGGATTAGATAAAGCTAATTTATATTTTGAAGATGGAGCTGAAAAAAGAATCTTTACAGAATTTGCAGATCCATTAAAAGAGGGATGTTTAAAGACAACGAATATTGAAAAAACATATGTTCTTTTAGAAGAGGAAAATGTGAGTTTAAAATTATGTATTATAGATACTCCAGGGTTTGGTGATTATTCAGATAATTCATTTTCATGGGTACCAATTTGTGAATATATTGATTCGAATTTTACTCAATTTATGTTTAATGAGGAACAGCCATTTAGAAATTTGCAAGTAGATGCAAGAGTACATTGTTGTTTATATTTTATCTCACCATCAAATAAAGGATTGTCACCATTAGATATTGTTTCAATGCAAGAAATAAGTAAAAGAGTTAATTTGATCCCAGTGATTGCAAAGAGTGATGGTTTGACTCTTGATGAATTGAGTAATTTTAAACTGCAAATAAAAGAAATTATATCTAAACAAGATATTAAAATATGTGATCTATTATTGAAAGACCAAGAAAAATTAGGAGTGTCTGTTGACTACCCTTTTGCAATAATTGGTGGTACTTATCATCCAGAAAAGAAAAAATTTGGAAGAGAATATAAACATGGATTTGTAGATGTTATGGAAGAAAAATATAGTGATTTTACCAAAATAAGTAATTTCATTATTAAAGAAAACATGATTGATTTGATTCATTCTACAAATTTGTATTATGAGATATGGAGAGATAAGTTGTTAGCATTCAGATTTAAGAAAATTGCAGACTTGTTGGCAAATATTGGTGAAAATAAGTTAGATGATGAAGAAAATGATGATCCAATTAAAAAATTGTTGGTGCCAAATATTGATGAGACAAGTGTTTGTAAGATAGGAATAAGCGGGAAAACATTATCAGAATTAAATTTGGAGGATGATATTGATAGCAATGGGTTGGATAATTATAAAGTGTATTCAATAATAAACAAGATGTATTTGGATAGACATATGTTAGATTGGGATCCAATATTCATTCATAAGCAATGGGATTTGAAAAAATCATTTAATGATTTAGTATCAACACAAGAGAAAAAATTCAAGGAATGGAAGAGAACTTTGTTTAATAAGCAAAACAAGTTTAATGATGAGATTGATGTATTGCATAGTAGAGTGAAAATGTTACAAAAGGAGTGTTTAAAAATAGAGCAAACAATCAAATATCATCAGCAAGAAAAACAAAATTTAAAGATGCAACAAAAGAAACAGCATAACATAAGTGGAAGTGGAATAATGCATTAAAAGAAAAAAAAAGTAATAATAATAAGGGGGGAAAAGTAATAATAATAAGGGGGGAAAAGTTTGTTTACATTATATATATATATATGTTTTATAAAAATATATATATTTAAATTAATAAAAACAGTTAATTAAAAGTATAAAAAATACAAATGTAAACAATATTTTTAAATATTAAAATTAAGAGTTTGTTTATATAAATATATATATATATATATATTTTTTTTTTTGAAAAAAATTGCTTTTTGAAAAAAATTTCCTAATCAAGACACACATATATATATATATTTTTTTACATTTCTTACATATAAATTTTTTTTTTTTGTTTTAATTTATTGGGTGAAGAAAAAAAAATTTTTTTTTTTCTTTTTTCTTTTTCACAATACTATTTAAAGCAAGAAGGTATAAAAATTACGATATATATCTGTCATATATTTACTACATTTATCAATAGAAGAAAATTGAGTAAGAAAGAAATACTATTTATAAGAAACCTGTCAGAGTATACTAATACATATATATTATCATGATCAGGTTTATTAAAATTTGGTCATGATAATAGTGTGCATAAGTATAATCTACCACTTATATCAGTTATTATTTATTATGATTTTAAGGATTGTGTTGTGATGAAAAAATATTTTTATTATTATATTTATATCCAATAGGATATATCTGGCATCTCTAGTATTAATTTGTCTTTCTTTGTTTCCAAAATATTAAAGGATGTTACTATGTTTAATTACAGGTTTCTGTCTGGGAAATGGGGGATGATGAGTATGTTTATGCTTTTTGTTCTGATACTTTTAACACTCTTTAAAATAAAATAAAATTAAGAGGTAGTAGTTTGTAGTGGGTTGTAATTATTCTTGTTTTGTTTCTTGAGTTTTGTATGTATTATTTCCATCTTGAAGTGTTTAAATAGGATATACCTATATATTTATGTTAAACCGATATTTACTTAATTTTTTAATGGTTAATCTTTGTAAAAGAAATTAAGATTATTATAATATTCATTATTATTTTTAATAAACGAATAGAATAATATATATATATATATGAACAATAAAAAAAAAAATCCATTAAGTTCTATTCTATTCATTTTATTAATTAATTAAAATAATAATATTTATAATTCTTAAAATTGTTATTAAATTAAAACTGTTTAAAGTATTAATTATTTCTTATTTAAACGGTAAAGATATAAAAATAAATAAATAAAGAAGAAGATGTAAAACATGTGTTTAAATATATTTTTAAAAAGAGAGAGAGAGACACTTTATATCGGCTGAAGATAAAATCTATTAATGTTTTTATTATCAGAGTTTTTTCTTTCAATATATTTATTTTTATATAAACGAACGTTAATATAATATTATCGGATATAAATATTCTTAAACTAATTACGAAAAAAAAAAAGATTAAAAAAGATTAAAAAAAAAAAACATCATCTGATTTTTTTTTTTTAATCTTTTTTATTTTTTTTATAAACGAACTTACTTTTAAAATATATATATTTTAATTTTTTATTTTTTGACCGGTATAAATTTTTTTTTTTTTAATTTTATTTGAACGACGTAAAAAATAATGACAAGCTTATTTTGTTTTTTTACACACACTCCTCCATCTTTATTACTTTTTGAGCTTTTTTTTTATAAAAAGTTAAAAAAATCTAATTCTTATAAAAACGTCGATTATATAAATATATATATATATATATATAAAATATATTTATCTTTGTATTATTATTATTATATTTAAATTATTGATTATTACTTTTATTATCTTTATTATATAATAAATAATATAAACCAAGTTGCAACTAATTAAGTTAGCTACAGTTAAAACTATATATATTCAACTATGTCTGCTTTAGCTGCTTCAGCTGCCGTTTTTCCAACCAACACTACTTTAACAGAGTTGTTGTCAAACAAAGATGGTCTTTTATCCTTTGGCCAAGTTTTAAATAATGTTGCTACCATGCAACCACAATTATCCTTTATGGAAAAATACTGGGCCTCCTGGTATATGTATATGAACAATGACAGATTAGCTACTGGTGTCATGTTTTTTTTACTTCATGAATTCATGTATTTCTTTAGATGTGCCCCTTGGTTCATCATTGATAACTTGCGTTTCTTACAAAAATGGAAGATTCAACCTACCAAAAAACCTTCTGCTAAGGAACAACTTCATTGTTTGAAATCTGTTTTGTTATCTCATTTCTTAGTCGAAGCTATTCCTATTTGGACTTTCCACCCAATGTGTGAGAAATTAGGTATCACCATGGAAGTTCCTTTCCCATCTTGGCAAAAAATGACCTTGGAAATATCTCTTTTCTTCTTCTTAGAAGATATGTGGCATTATTGGGCCCATAGACTTTTCCACTATGGTATTTTCTACAAATACATTCATAAACAACATCACAGATATGCTGCTCCTTTCGGTCTAGCTGCCGAATATGCTCACCCTGCTGAAACTTTATCTCTAGGTTTCGGTACTGTTGGTATGCCAATCTTATACTGTCTATACACAAAGAACCTACATTTGTTCACTCTATGTTTATGGATCACTTTAAGATTATTCCAAGCTGTCGATTCTCATTCTGGTTATGATTTCCCATGGTCTTTGAACAAGTTCTTGCCTTTCTGGGCTGGTGCCGAACATCATGATTTACATCACCATTACTTCATTGGTAACTATGCTTCCAGTTTCAGATGGTGGGATTACTATTTGGACACTGAAGCTGGTCCAGAAGCTAAGATGGAAAGAGAAGAAAGAATGAAAAAGAAAAACAATTAAACAAATAAAATAAAAATAAAAGGAATGAATGAAAAAAAATAAATAAAAATTAAATGATTGAATGAATAGAATAAAATAAATATATAAAAAAGAAAAAGAAAGAATAAATGAATGAAGAAATAATTATAAATATTATCAATTTTATAAAATTATTAATCTCTTTCTTTTTTTTGTATTATTTTCTTTTTTTAAAACTATCCATTCTTCTCCCTTTTTGTTTAATAGGCGCTAGTAGCCTTATTTATAATAATATTATATAAAAACCATTGTTTTCTTAAAAAAAATATATATTTTTTTTTGAAAAAGTATTTGGATTGTATGAATAAAAAAAAAAAATTATAGAGAGTTTTCCTAATTAGGAAATGTGCTCTGAAAATGGATTTTTTTTAAAAAATATTTTTTTTCAAAAATAATAAATAAATAATTACTTTTCATTTTTTCTTCTTCTTTATATATATATACACATTACATCATCTAATATCTATCACCAACCCATTCTCTACAGTTTTTAAACAATTGGATCCATGGACCGAAACCTTTCCATTCATTCAATTTATCCTTTGGATAAGTAGAGTTACTTTCTAATCTGACAACTCTTTCTGGATGTGGCATCAAAGCTAAAACTCTTCCATTCTTGGAACAACAACCTGCAATACCATTTGGAGAACCATTTGGATTGTATGGGAAATTTTCAGTGACACCACCATAATGATCAACATATCTGATTGGACATAATTCCAAATCTTCAAACTTCTTCAAAGATTCTTTATCTTGGAAAGTGGCTCTTCCTTCACCATGAGCTACAGCTATTGGAATTTCAGAACCTTCCATACCTTTGAAAAAGATAGATTTTTCAACTAATTCTGGTACTACTTTCAAAGTACAAACTCTTGCTTCATATTGTTCAGATTGGTTTCTTGTAAAGATTGGCCAATCATTACCATCTTTTTTATTAATCAATTCTCCCAATCTTGTCAAGAATTGACATCCATTACAAGCACCAACAGCAAAAGTGTCATCTCTTTCATTAAAGAATTTGTTGAATTCTTCTCTCAAATAGTCATTGTACAAAACGGAAGTAGCCCAACCATTACCAGCACCTAAAACATCACCATAAGAGAAACCACCACAAGCTGCTAAACCGACAAAATCTTCTAATTTAACTTTTTTAGATAATAAATCTGTCATTGTGATATCAAAAGTTTCAAATCCGGCTTGTTGGAATGACCAGGACATTTCATAGTGACCATTGACACCTTGTTCTCTTAAAATGGCAACTCTTGGTTTCTTTTCTAAAGCCAATATGGATTCATCTTGTGGTCCAACTTGGAATGGAATCTTGTAATTAATACCTGGTGTAATCTTACTCAATTCTTCATATTCCTGAGCAGCAGTACTTGGATTATCTCTCAATTTTTGAATTTCATAAGAGGTTCTAGACCAAGTCTTTAAATGAGTCAAGATAGATGATTCATGTACTAATTTACCATTTTGTTTGATGTTCAATTTAATATCATCATTATTATTTTCTGGTTTAACAATTTTAGCAATAGATACTATGAACTTTTCACTTGATAAACCATGTTTAGCGAAAACTTCTTTAAATTTGTTCAAATCTGAAACTTGGAATACTGCACCTAATTCTTCATTAAACATATAAGATAATAAATTGTCATTGACAGAAGTTGGTAATTCAATATCCAAACCACATCTAGAAGTGAAAGCCATTTCTAATAAAGTAGTAATCAAACCACCATCAGATCTATCATGGTAAGCTTGAACTAAACCTTCAATTTGATGCAATTCAATACAAGCATTAACAAAGTTTTTCAACAATAAGTTTTCTCTGACTGTTGGAGCTTCATCACCAATTTGATTATAAACTTGTAATAAAGCAGAACCACCAATAGCTTGTAAACCTTTAGCTAAATCAACAAAGACTAAATCTCCACCTTCCAAATTCAATTCTGGAGTCCAGGTTTTAGAAGTATCATTGACAGAACCAAAACAGGTAATGTTTAATGATAAAGGAGCAGTAACTTCTTTATCACCCCATCTCATCTTCATGGACATGGAATCCTTACCGACAGGAATGGCTAAATCCAAATCTGGACATAAATCTAAACCGATAGCTTGAACAGCTTCATATAATTTAGAACCTTCACCTTTATGAGATGCTGGGGACATCCAATTGGCGGAAATTTTCAAATTCTTCAATGATTTAATATCAGAAGATACAATATTCAATAAAGATTCAGCGATAGACATCTTTGCAGAGGCAGCAGCAGAGATTAAAGCTAAAGTTGGTCTTTCACCCATAGACAAGGATTCACCTGGTTGATGAGAGATATCCTTGTTAGTTGGTGGTAATAAGGAAGTAGCTGTGACACCACAATCAGCAACAGGAACTTGGTATGGACCAACAAATTGATCTCTATCAATCAAACCGGTAACAGTTCTATCACCGATAGTGATCAAGAAGGATTTAGAGGCAACTGCTGGTAAAGACAAAACTCTTGTTAAAGCATCTTCAAAAGTGACACTAGCCAAATCTGGTTTACTCAATTTCAATTCTTCAGTGACAGCATTCTTTTGTAATTTTGGTGGTTTACCAAACAAAACATCCATATCTAAGTTGATTGGACTACTGTTCAATAATGAATCATTAATTATTAATTTTTGTTCTTTAGTAGCAACACCAACGACAGCGAATGGGGCTCTTTCTCTTTCACAAATTTCTTGGAAAATTGGTACATCTTCTTCACTTAAACCTAAAACATATCTTTCTTGAGATTCATTACACCAGATTTCTAATGGAGACATATCTGGTTCCAAAGTTAAAACGGCTCTTAAATCAAAGATAGCACCTAAATCATTGTCATGAACTAATTCTGGTAAAGCATTAGATAAACCACCAGCACCAACATCATGGATAGATAAAATAGGACTCTTTTCACCCATAGCGACACAAGCATTGATGACTTCTTGACATCTTCTTTCCATTTCTGGGTTTCCTCTTTGAACAGAAGCAAAATCTAAATCAGCATTGGCAGCATTGGAATTGGCAGAGGAGGCAGCACCACCACCTAAACCAATCAACATACCTTGACCACCAAGAACCACAAGTTTAGAACCTGGGGTTATAGGTTTATTTTTCAAAGCAAATTGCGGTCTAATAGAACCCATACCACCAGCCAACATGATAGGTTTATGGAAACCTCTAACTTCTTCTTCACCATCAGCATTAGTGACAGCAGTGGTTAAAGTTCTGAAATAACCATTGATATTTGGTCTACCGAATTCATTGTTGAAAGCGGCAGAACCTAATGGGGCTTCAATCATGATATCCAAAGCAGAAGCAACATGGCCAGGCTTACCTAAATCGGCAAACTTGGTCTCCCATGGTTGGATGTTTGATGGTATGTTCAAGTTTGAAACGGAGAAACCTGATAGACCACATTTGGTTTTAGAACCTCTACCAGTGGCACCTTCATCTCTGATTTCACCACCAGAACCGGTAGAGGCACCTGGGAATGGAGAGATGGCAGTTGGATGATTATGAGTTTCTACTTTCATTAATAGATGGACAACTTCCAAGGATTGCTTCCATTGTTTAGTAAGTGGGTCAGCAGACATATAATGGGTTTCTTTACCTTTATGGTTCAAATCCATTACAGCAGCGTTGTCAGAGTAAGCAGAGATAGTAAATTCTGGAGTCTTTTTAAAAGTGTTTTTAATCATTTGGAATAATGTGAATGGTTTCAATTCAGAATCAATAGTCCATTCAGCATTGAAAATTTTATGTCTACAATGTTCAGAATTGACTTGAGCGAAGGAAAACAATTCAACATCAGTTGGAGATCTTTCAGTGAAGTTGTTGATCAAATATATCATTTCTTCCTTATCCAAAGCTAAACCCATTTCCAAATTGTATCCATTTAATTTAGCAAATTTTTCTTCAAAAGTTGGTAAACTATGGAATTCAACAATTCTTAATGGTTTTGGATTAACAGAGTGGATGAAATAATCGTTGAAATTTGGTTTTTCATTAATGTAAATTTCTTGAGTCATTCTATCAAAACAGGAAGCTAAAGATTCTTCATTCAAAACTAAATTTTCTCTTAAAGTTTCAAATTTGATACATAAACCTCTTTCAACTTTTTTAACTTTATCATCCAAACCACAAACTTGAATGATGTTTGTAGCTTTTGAAGACCATGGAGAGATTGTACCTTTTCTTGGAAGGACTCTGATGACAGTTTTACCATCAACAGCAGCTAAATCATTTTCAACAATTTGAGCAATAACTTCATCATCACATTCAGAATCATATTTCAACAAGTTTTTCAAATGTAATAGATCATTACCTTCTAATGAAGTGATGTTATCTTGTAATTCAACATAATGAATGTAACAAGAAGTGATGTTAGATTGGGTCTTTGTAGATTCTTTTAAAGTGGTTGTTCTGAAATCAGAAAAGACTTTAGGACCAGATAAAGCAATTAATACCATATTATAAATAATATATTATTGGGAACAAGGGGATGAGGGAAATAAAAAAAAAAAATTAAATATAAAAGAAGAAGAAGAAAAAAAAAATTAATTAGCAATATAATTGATTTAGTTGTTTGGTTTTCTTTTTTTTTAAAATTCAAATAGTTAATTTCTATCTATTTTATTCTTGTTTGGTTTTATAAATTTAAATATTTATTTAAAATCAAAATAATTTGTCCTTGTTTATAAATATATAAATGACTAATATTGAATTATCAAAAAAAAAAAAAAAGAGAATATTAAAATTAATTTTTTTATTTTTTTTATTGCTGATATTGTATATTATTTTTTTGGTTTTTTTTTTTGACTTCTTCAAAATTTAGATCAACTTGTAAATTTTTTTAATTTTTTACTTCTTCTATCTTTTAAAGCATAAATCATGTGATATTACCCTTTTAAGAAATAGTCATGCTTTTTAAAAAATTAAATCAATTATTTTGAAAAAAAAACAAAAAAAAGAAACTTTTTGTTCTTTCTTTTTTTTTTTTCTCTCTCTTTCTCTCTTTATAGGAAAATTTGTAAGTAAAAAAAATAGAGAAAGGACAATACAAAAAAAAAAAAATCAAAAAAAATCATAAATCTTAAATACAGAGAATTTGCAGTACAATAGAACCAAATTCGTATTAAATATACATATAAAATAAAAATGGCTCAAGGTAAAGTAAGTTTGAATAGTAACAAAAAAGACAAATCTAAAAAATATAGAGTATTGAAGCAAAATAGACAAGCTAAATGTTTCCAAAAGAAAGTATATACTCCAAAGAATAATTCTAATGATAAAAAGACTATTTTCCAAATAAACAAGAAATATACCAACAACAATATTTTATTGACTGAAAAATTGATTGCTGGTAAAGTTGGTCATTTAGAATTAATCAAAGGTACTAGAAAACAAAACGAAAGACAAGCAAGACAACAACAACCAAAAAAATAATCATTATAATAAATTGAAGAAGAAAAAGGAAAGGAAAAAGTCCATGGGATTAATTTATAACATTATTTATCTATCTATTTACATAATTTTACAATGAATATATTTTGTTTTTAAAAAAAGAAAAGACACATAGGAACTACTCAATATAAAAGAAAATACAATTGATTCATAATCATCAATATTACTATTATCATTTTTTTTTTTTTTTTTACACTCTCTTGCTTTCAAATTTCCATAGGTCAACTATTTTATTGACGACCCATTGTCCTAATTGAGAGACGATCCAATAAGATACAAGCAAATCTGTTTGTTGGAAGGAAGTAAAAACCAAACCCAAGCAAAACATTCTAGAAACTTGTATCAATCCGTTTCTTAGTAAAATTCCATTATGTTCTTTTCCCAAGTCATACCACTGTCTTTTAGATAAAACTTTAGAGTAATGTTCAACATTAAGCAAAGATACACAACCCAAAACTGTTGATGTTAAAACAGGAGTCAAATTCATTCCAAAAACATCAAGCAATGGAAATATATCTCCAAGAGAATCATCCAAGATATTACTATTACTTGTATTTGCTGTAGCTGCATTTGTTGAAGATTGTGAGTCTAATGGATTTTGTGCTAGATATGCGGGCAGTTCTCTTATACCATATGTGAGTGCGACCCAAATAGGCAGTTGTGTCATGGGTTGTAAGAGATTCTTTGATAATTGAGCACCACTTTTTTGAAAAACTAATTTTTGTTGTTTTCGTTGTTGTTTTAAAGAAAGAAGTCTGATTTGATCAGGTGTCAGTTTATGGTTTGAGATATTGTTATGTGCAGTCAGTTTCATTTTATATACAGGTGACATTGCTTTTGTTAAAGATCTTAATCCGTTTTGTTTTATAAGAAGTTTTCTATTCCATATAGATATCGGTAGAGAAACTAGCAGCTTTAATGATATTGTTGTTAATGGAATAAGCTGGTAGTATGGCATACCTGTCCATTGCTGAAATCTGGATATAAGTGCTGGTATTTCAGGCACTAATAATGGATGTGAAAGTTTTTTATCTTGTAAAGGTAATGGGAAATCAGAAAGATCTGCTGTAGCTTTAGAAATCTGCTCCTTGCTTGGAAAAGTTGATGGATCCAATGGTGCAGACATTTTACTATTAAAAGAAATAAAGAAAATAATTACTTTTAATTTGGTCTTTATATATATATATATTATAAAATTATTGATTATTAATAAACATAATTTTTTGTTCACTCTCAAACGAATAAGAAAAAAAAAACATATATGTAAAAAAATTAGTTTTTTTTTCCTCCCTATATTCTCAAAAACCTAAATATAATAAAACTTAACGTAAAGTCACGAGATTAATTTTAATATTAATATTAATAAAACCTGTTAAGTGTTGGTGTTGTACTTAAAAGCAATATATAATTGCTTATGAATAAAATAAACATTTAAGTTTTATAATTTTATTTTTATATTATTTTCATTATTATTTTTTAAAATGTCATATCTCAATTAAATTAATTAATCCAAATTAAAAAAATTGTTAATTAAAATTAACTATATAATTTTTGCAATTCCTTTTTGTTACATACTTTTGTTTTAATTTACATCTACACATTCCTTTTTTTTTTTTTTTTTTTTTTGAATTTTTATTTTTATAGAAAAGAAGCTTCATTCATAGTTAAACTTTACTTATTATAAACTTTTACCAAAAATTTGATTTTTTATTAAGATTTTTAATTGATATACATAATAACTCTCAACAGACTCCATGAAAACAACAACAATCAAACATTATACATTCTCTACTTATCTTGTTTGTTACATAAAGTTAAAAGACGTAACATTAAATTCAAATCAATATCAGGCATCATGCCTGAATTAAAGGTGCAAGACTGACAAGTCGATATCTCATCTTCAAATCCATCAACCACATATTCCTCACATCCTGTCACACCTTTTAAGCCTCCATGATCACCTATATATTTTAATTCTTCTCTAGCTATTTCTGTAACAGTGGAATTTTTTCTAGCATTAATGGCTTCCTTGAGCCCAAATGAGTTAAGAACAATCACAAAACTGGCAACTTCAGCATCTGTGTCTTGTTCACGTTCTTGATCTAATACCCACTGATGTCTAAGCAAATCAGATGGCGATCCATAATCATCTGAAAATTGGAAAGTTCCTGCCATTAAGTTAGTAGCACAGTCTGTTGAATTGTTTGGGAGATGTACAAAAGCAAATCTGGTTACAGCATTATCTGATATTTTAGTGTCTACTTTTGCAGCTGATAATAATTGCCTGATTAAAATTATTGTTATTAATATTTTTTTCAAAAAGTCAGTCATAATTATTTGTTAGTTTTTTTCTTAAAGAGGTAGCTGAATGGATTGGTCAATATAGATTATATCTATAAAATATTATTTATATATTAATTATTTATATAATATTTATTCATTAATTATTTAAATATTAATTATTTATATATTAATTTATTTTTAAAAATTTGATATACGTATTTTTGACTCAATCATGCTACAAGGGGATATGCAACCTTTTTTCTTTTTTATAAAACTTTAAGAGAGCATGGTTGGATGTTTAACAAAATTTTAATTGCTGGATCTTTTCAAGGGGTTTGAACAAATATTTTTGATCTACAAATATATATATATATATATTTTCTTTTTAAAAAAAAAAAATTATAAAAAGATTCCTATATACGTAAGTTTGGGATAATTTTACTGTAAATATCCATATATAATGATTTTTACATATAAATGCATAATACGTTTATATCTGTTAGTATGAAGATAATTTTTATTATTATTTTTAGCAATTATATATTTAAATAATATTTGATAAAGAAGTACTTTTTTTAATTGAGTGCCTTTTTGATCAGCAAGAAAGATCTTCTTTTTCCGAAGACATCTTTTAAAGTTATAAATCAATATAAAAATATAATATATATATATATATATATATATTTATATATTTTTTCTTCTTCTCAATCTATTTTCTTAACTTGGCCCATATATCTTGCAACCAAAAGTATCAGTTTTTTCTTTAATTAATTTTATTTTATTTTTTTAAAAAAAAACAGAAAGGGATACTCATATCATAAACCCCCCCATATGAATATTTGAATATATATATATATTTTGTTTTTTTGTGAAAAAAAAAAAAAGTTTTTGTGTTTTTAATGCAACATTTTCAAATAAAAAATATATAATTCCTTAAAGTGAATGAATTTTTTTAAAATAAAATATTTAAATCACACTTTAATTTCTAATATCATTTATTTAAAACAAAATTATAAAAATTAAATGAAATAATTATTATATCTGTTTACGTAATTCAACATTAAATATTTAAAAAAAAAAAAGTTAATAATGAGAACACTTTATACACCCAGTAGTAATTAGCTTTATTTTTTTTCAAATTTTTGACAACTTTTGTCTTTATTCTCATCATTAAAAGTATATACACAAATATGTCTACTGTATTTCACCCCTATATAATTATGATAATATTATCATTATGCTTGTTTACATCACAGGTATATTGTCAAGAGTCTTTGGTGTCTACAGGGAACATATATGATGGTACACTTACCTCCAACGGTTATCACTATTTTATTACCGAAAACAACTCCACACACAAGGGTGTAAAGAAGAGCACTGGAATGACAGAACCGGTTTATTCGTTAACTGGGTCAAACATAGTGACCTAATGTTTAAAATCGGCGTTAAATACAGTTTGAAATTTTATTTATTTATAAACAATTATCAATTTATTATTTAATATATATATATATATAGTTATTATTTATTCCCATTGTACACTACCATCTCTTGGAACAAAATGGTGCAGTTCTTCTAAAACTTCTTCAGGCAATCTACCATTAATCTTAACTGCATACATACCAGGAACATATTTATTAAATCTTAACCATTTAGAACACCATGATTTCTCAGGTTTAAGAATACAGATCATTCCTTCAAAGGAAGGTGATATCAAATCATATATTTTTAAATCTAGTGGTTCACTTGGTTTATATGAATCGAAAATGCTTGAACAATTTGGACAGGATGTTGTTTTGAATACTTGTAATGGTTGTACTATTCCACAAAGCATACATGCTCTTTCAGATGATGCACCTGTGTTTCTATTAACAGATCTTCTACTTCCAGACATATTTTATTTATTATATTATTATTATTATTGTATTGTGTTATATACAAGGTTTATATATTATTATCTTTAACTTGTTTGTTTCTCTTATGTTATCTATGGTTGTGTGTTTTTTTTTTTTATTTCTTCATGAAATCTGTTCAAAGAGAAAAAAAAATTTTTTTTTTTTAAAAAAAAATAAATAATAATTAATATTTCCTAGATATAATCACATGACTGTAAATTTCTTTTTTTTAAAAAAAGATTTTTTTTGTGTATTTCCTAATTTGAAAACATATAACACAGTTTTCCTAATTAGGAAATATACAGATATATATATATAGTGTTTTTTATTATTATTTATATATATATTTTTTTATTAATTTTGCTGTAATTTTTTTAAAGTGTAAATATTTATTATACAGTTTTCATATATTTGTTCTACTAATAAAAAAAAAATAAAATAAAATATATATATGTAAAAAACCAATATACAACTTATTCAAAGATATGTTATTTAGAATAGAACAAAAATTATTGAACATTTTTAGTATTACAATAAACTATGTAATAAAGATCAAGTATTTTTTTTCTTTCTTCCTCCTCTTTTTTGTTGCATAAGATTTGAAAAGTAGAAACTTTTCAGAAATACTTGATTTTTTTTGTTTATTATACTTTCTTTTTCATATACTCTGTTTTTTTTTTTGTTTCTTTCTATATTTAATACATATCACTGAAGAAATATATATATATATTCTATATTATATTTCTTTCTTCGGATCTTTCGATAACTGGATGCAAATGCATTATATAGTTTTTTTTAAAATTTTATTTTAAAAAATCTACACGTTTGTAAACCTTTAATAGATCCGTATAACAATCTTTGAATTTTTACACGGGTTTTTGAACTTTTTATTTATTTAAAAAGATATCTACTCAATTACTCGTTTAAAGGATTCATACATATCATTTTATTATTATTATTATTATTTAAGTATTTATATTTAATTGTTATATTCTGGAGCAACACTTTCAAATTGTAATACCCCTTGATCAAACTCTCCATCTGTATTTTCTTGATTTCTACTGCCGTTTTCATTGCTATCTGTTGTATCCTGTCTTCCTAACAATAACCTATCAAAATATTGTCTAATCAATCTTTCAGATTTCAAAATTTTATAATGATCAACACTGATGGCAGTATTTCTGTCATCAAAATGAGTGTTACTATAAGTCGGCGGATCCTTGCTAACTTTCTTAATAATAGTATTATTATTGTTATTACCATTCTCTTTTTTAGCTTTTTTCTTTGCTGCTATTGTCTCATTTATTCCTTGATCATCAAGTCTTGATATACTGTTGCTACTTTCAATAAGATCATCTGCATGAAAATCATCATACAATGGTGGAGGATTTTGTGCTTGTAATTGTGGGAACCATCTCTGTACAAAAGAATTCATTATTTCTCTACTACTTTCACCATCATTAGAATTACTAGTTTCTTTTCTATTTGGATTATCGTCATTGCTATTGTTACCACTTGCTGAAGTACGATCTTTGTTGTTAGGTAAAGATTTATTTTTACTAGATTTAACAATTGGATCAGGGAAATATTTTTCAACTTCCCCTTTTCTGAAATGAATTCTTTTGAATTTATCCAGTAAAACTTTCCTCATCTGAACTCCAACATTTGGAGAACAAAACAAAATCAAAGGTAATTGGAAAGAAAACTTCAATGGCTCTTTGCAAATCTTCCCTAATGGCTGTTTAATAAAGATGTCTACTGATAATGAATGGGAATTAGATATTCTTGGCAACTGCAATACTTTGTATTCATTGTATTCTTCATCATTAATTGAACCGTTATAGAAATGTTCTGGGACTATACTATTTTGTGTAATCTCTTTCAAATTGTTTGGAATTGGAAGAATAAATAAAAACTCAATATCACTATCCACAAGTTTATATTTTGGTGGTGAGTTTGAAAATTTTTCTATTCCTGATATATTATCAAACACATCTCTAGACCATTCTCTAATTAATGCATTCTTCTCATATTTTTCGTTATTATTATCCCAGAGAATAGATTTTTGATTTAATCTTATATCAATTTTCACAATTTCAAAATTCTTGATCAAGGGGGTTAATTGAAATTTCAAAGGTATACTTCCACCCAATGGACATGCTTTTGAAGGTGTCTCTAAATTGATCTGAAGTTGAGTTACAAGATTAGTCTCTTCTTTTCCACTTTTTGCTGTAGTGTCTTTATCATTACTATCACTATTTTCTTCTGTATTTTCATCATTTTTTATTTCTTCCTGTTTTTTTTTAGTCTTCTTTTTAACTTTTAAATCATGTTTAAATTTGAACCCTGTATGCAAATTCAAGTTATTAGCCTTCAATGTTTTGAAAACTCTCACATATTGCACATGTTCCACTAAACCATAATTTTCACAATACATTTTCATAGTCAAAGTATAAAATAAAGATCCTGTTTGTAAACCTTCTATAGTATCAGGTAAATCTTTTTCATCTACAGTCAATCTGAAGGGGAACTCATAATTTCCAGCTGGCATGTAAATTTTAGTAATCTCGTCATTGTCTATATCATCATTATTTAAACCATCTTCGATATTGTTCTCATCTCTATGACTCAATGGATTATCAGGGTTTAAAACTTTTACTCTTTGTCTAGTTTTTTTATGTCTTCCCTGTGAATTTATTGATGAAGTTGAGGATGAAGAAGTTAATGATGGTCTATTGAATCCTGAAAAATTTGATCCTTCTGAATGGGAATTGGTGAAAACATTATCATATGTATTGACAGGACTTAATTTTGGTAATCCATCATTAGAATTAGATCTTATCTCATTATTACCACTTTCGCTATCTTTGTTATAACTGTTTTGGGTGATCAAAGCTGCTTTTTTCAGCATATTTGTCAAAGAAGATCCTTTAAAATTTTTGATATTTCCAGGTGTTTTCAATTTTCTTTTGTTATTGCTATTGAATCTCATGTTTCTTTCTCTTTCAAATTTGTTTTTGCATAAATCAGTATATTCTCCATCACTTTTATCTATGAGGTTATCCCATTTAGCATAGAAGATCGGTCTTGATTCTTTAACCACAACTGTATCCATTCTATCATCATCATTAATATCATCATCTTCTTCAAAAAAATCACCATTTTTCTTGTTTTTTTTATGTTTATTGTTGTTTTTGTTTATTTCTATAAAATCTAATTTAAAGTTACCTTTCATCTCTAAAGTTATAGGTTTGTAAAGAAGAAGAGGTTTTAAAACAGATATAACAACTTTCCCAGATAGATTAACAACATTGTTATTATTATTCAAAATGTTTTCTTGTTGTTCAATTAAAATCATGTTTTTATACAAGGAATTCAATCTTATATCAATGTATGATATCTTAAGTTTGTCATAGTCATTTATTGTTATGATGATATTACCATCAGATGTTGGGTCTTTATTCTTTGGAAGAGTTGTATCTGATATATTAGAAGTAGAGTTTAAATTTGTTATAGAATCTTCATTGTAACTTGTGTAGTTTGAAATAGATCCATTGTTGTTGCCATTAGAGATAGGTAATAGTGTTGTTATTGATGAACCACTATCTCTTACAGGATTGTAATTAAACATTAATTCCAGTAAAAGTAATAAATAAATAAATATATATATATATAAAACTAATCAGTTATATTAATGTTGGTTGTGATTACCAATATGATGTTTTGGTTTATTTAATAAGGATTAACTGTTGTTACAAATGTGTTAAAAGAAAACATAACAAATATTCTAGATAAAAAAAGACAAAAAAATAATGATATTCAAAGATTTGTTCTTCCAGTTATGAGTTTTTCTTTTTTTTTCACATGCTTCTCTTAAGGATTATATGAACAAGAATTTAGTAGAGAAGGGGGAAAAAAAATAAAATAAAAAAAGACTTTAATCATTGTGAATAGTACACGTGATTATAAATAAGTTTACAATTAAAACTCAACTACAACAAAAGTTATACTTTCTTCATTTCAATTAAAACATTTTAATATATTAAAATTAAAATACATATAATATATAATATATTTTTAACACTTTTTCATATTATTAAATTTTTTGTTTTGTTTTCTTTGTTTTTTTTCATTAATCAGAATCAAACCTTTCTATATATATATATGTAAAATTAATTAATTTTTGCATTTTTTTCTATAGAAAAATTTTTCCCCCCGGATATTAGCAGGTAAAAAATGTATTTAATCAATTAGGCATAATACACAAAAAAAAAAAAATATATAATCTAGAACAAAAAATAATAAGTTAAACAATTATCTTTTTACACTATACCCCCAAAGCCTTTCCAAGCCAAATTTTTTATACTATTGTTATTAATTATTTATAAAGTTTTTATAATCCGGGTTTAATTAACTATAATTTTATCAGATTATGATTGAGGTAAGGATAATGTTAAGGTTTTAATTTTTTTAAACAAAAGATTTTTTTAAAATTAATAAAAAAAAATAATAAAATTTCCCCCCCCTTTTTCCTTATTTTTTTTTTATTAATTTTAATATTTAATCATATATAAAGAGCCACAACCGGCTAAAGATCAAGTTTCTTAAACCATCAAAGGCCATTAATAAAAAAAAAATAGAAAAAAAAATACAGAAACCACCCCAAACAAATAATAATAAAAAAAAAATATATATAAAAAAAACCACTGATTTTTTTACTTAAAAAATGACTAAAATTTTGAACTTCAATGAATCAAACAATGAAACTATTAATACTAACACTATTAATGAAAATTTTGAATTATTGAATGAAACTGAAGAAGTTACTTGTGAAAATATATTATTTCAAGCAAATTCTTCAACTGATTCTGTTAGTTCAGAAGTTTTAAATTCCAATTCCAGTTTAAACTCTAACAAAATTTCTTCTGACGCAACTGCAGTTGATTTAATAAAAAAATTTCTTTTCCTGAACCTATCACTTCAATTGAATTAAATCCTCCACTACACTCAAAGTATCAAACTGAATTGCACCCTGCATTGGATCAATTTATAATTCCAAATATTGTCAATAATTCTACAGATTACATAAAAATAGATGTAAAAAGATTTGAAGAAGATCCAAAGGAAAAAGAAATAACCAAAACTTCTTGTCCAAATCCTGTAAGTTTTAACATTACCCCAAATGGTGATTGTCAAATCACAAAATCAGTCTTACAAACTACTGTAAATCAAGTCAGAAATCAATTGAAAAATTTCCATGTTAATGGTATCGACTGGTATGATGCCATATTGGAAATCACTAAAGTATCAAATATTGGAATTGAAATTACTTATAATATTATGTTTTCTGAATTACCAACATTGCTTCAAAACATTGTTAGTTCAAACATTATTTTAACTGGCTGTGATATAATGTATCCTGGTACTTTTTCTCCAACTATTGTCACTTTAAATGGATTATTGAATTCTGATTTAATTAGTGATTTAGATTTAATTGAAAGAAATAATCTAAATGCAGTTGAAAGTGTCAATATTGCTTTAGCAAGATCTGAAATTGTACAAACTAAAAAAGGATTCAGAAATAAAATCAGTCATTTTGATTTTGATATTCCTTGTAATAAGGAACAAAATTTGGTTAGATTCATTTCTAATAATAATTTTGAAGAACAAATATTTGTTTACAAATTAGAACATTATTTGACTTTTGAACAAAAAGTATTTTATGGTGTTAAAATTGAAGAAAAACAAAAAAATTTAATCAAACAAAGAATTAGAAAAGGAAATGCCAAAAAAAGATCTAAATGTAAAACGACTTTAGAACATGAAGCCATTATTAAACAAAGATCTGGTATTCAAAATAAAAGAACATTAGCAAACAAAAACTCATACATTGATGCATTATCACAAATAATAAATGAAGTTGCATTCAAAGAAACATATTGCATCACACCTCAAATGGACATTCATAACAATAATATAGATATAAATAATATAAATACAAATAACGAGTTACAATCAGAAAATGACTACAATACAAATTTAATAAATGATTTTTCAAACATGTTTATTAGCAACAGTTCCTTTCAATACCGTCTGTGACGGTATTATATAACAACAATATAAAAAAAAAAAAAAAAAAAAAAAAAAAAAAAAAAAAAAAAAAAAAAAACAACAAAAAAAAAAAAAAAAAAAATTAAACACAAAAAACTGTTTAAACATATTATTAAAATAATGAAGTATCAATAAGTACAATTATTTATATATTTTTTCTGTTTAAATACATTTAACTTTTATATTATAAAATTAAAACAAAAGAAAAAGAGCTTCAATCATTTGTTTATAGTGTAAACAAACTAATTTAGTCACATGATATATACCAAAAAATATATCACCCGGACATGTGATACAACACACATATATTTTATTTTTATTATTTTTATTTTGTTCCTTTAAAAAAAAAAAACACACACACATACATACAGGACTGATTTAATATCTCCTTTAAATTTCTTTAAAAAAAAAAATATATCATAAAAGTTTACAATTCGGAGATTCTTAAGAGAAACTATTATTAAAATTATATAAAAGTATTAAATTATAGATAATTTAACTTTAATTAAATAAACCAATTTAATTCATATATTAAAAAGCAACAACTCTGAATTATATGAGTTTATAATCACCATTTAAATCATATTATTATTACTGTCATTTTATTAGAATGGTACGTATAGATAATAACTCATTACTTTTACTAATATTTTTTATATTCTTTGTTCTACTCCCAAGTGATAATAACTCTAATAGTAGTAAACCTAATACTCTTTATGAAAAAGTACAATTGGAAGAATTACATAACATTTACACAAATGAAGTGAAACAGTTAAATGATACTAGTTATAAAGAACCTTTAAAAAATGTGACTGGTTTTATGTATACATTAAATGATTTAAAAATAAATGAAAAAGATTACAATGAATCTATCACTAATACAAATAATGAAACTTCTGATATATGGTACGGTTATCCATTACCTAATAAAAAATATGACTATAAATATGATCTGCATAAACAAGAAAATAACTATCTACCACAAAAAGTACTAGATACTGTTTTCAAACAGACCGATAAAAATTTTAAAGGAATATGGAGTGAATTAGAAGAAAATGATTCTGATAAAAATATTACTTTTGTTAAGAATATCACCAGTACAACCCTTCGAGGCTTTTTCAATCAATATGACTCTTTTGATAATGAGTTTATACATATGCCAATTCCAAACTATTATAAAATACAACAAAATGAATCATCACCTATTCCTCAATTTGGTTCTTTCTTCATTAATGATACTTTTATAAGAAGTTTGAATAACAGTGTTCACTTAGATTTGTCTAGTAATGATAAGTTAAAAATCGATATAACAGATCATATCTATTACCCAACTCTTAATGATGAAACTAGAGAGAATAGTTTATCATTCTATTCAGCCACAATATCAGTAGCATCATCCCATTTGATACCTACTGTTTCTGATTTATTGCTGTGCTATGATCACACTAATGGTCGTTTGTTTGGAATAACTAATTCTGCCAAATTCCATGGATTATTTGCCATTCCTAGTTTAATATCTGCTGATAAAGAACATTATGATACATATAAACAAAATGTTATGAGTTTGGTACAAGACCAATATTTGAGAGATAATTTCACATTAGACAATGTTTTTATAATGGGAGAGAGAGCTCAAAACCCTGAGTTTTTATTTTATGCTCAAGTTGCCTCTTTAGAAGATAATTTGAATGAACCAAAAGATTCTGATTTCACAAGTCTTTATGATCAACCAAGATCTTTAGAGATCGAATCTTTGATGTTATATTCTGTTGATACAGCAAGAGCTTATTACAACTTGAAACCAAGTTTCAATGGTATACTAGGTTCTTACATGCCATTAAAAATCAAATATGATTCTATGCTTTACATCACACTTCCATTTGTGATTTTCATGATAGGCTTTTTCTGGCAAATTCAAAAATTAAATTCTCCTTCTGAATTAAACAAAATATCAAATTGGACTTTGAAAACATTAAGTTACTCAGACTCTTTGACAGGTGTAGTATTTTTGATTATGGGGATAACTCTTTCTGGCCACACAAACGGACAATTTTCTTGGTTTGTAGTCAATGCTGCCCTTTTCTTAATCATGGGAATGTTTTTTGAATTAAGAGTATCTGTTTTAATTCTTCATTCACAATTTTTGGAGAGAAGTTTTTCAATTCAAACTTTGTTCCAAAGATTTAATACATCAAATAATAATAATAATAATACTGAAAATAGTGATGAAAATAATGAAAATGGGGAGGAGACTAATACTAATAATAATAATAATAATAATAATACTGCTGCTGCTGCTCCAGTAGCTAATACAACCGGAGGAGAGGATGCAGCATTTATACTACCAAGATTACAAGGTCAGTTATTTTTCCAATTGTTCATGTCCACATTTATAGTTGTTATTTTATACTCAAGTACACCTATTCTAAGACATATTGTGGTAAATATCTTTCAATTCATTCAAACATCAATGTTCTGGGCTCAAATATTCAGATTTGTGTTGATAGATTATACAGCAGGTACATCATCACTTTCTTCATACTATGTTGTTATTGTAGCTCTAACTAGATTGATCCCTGTTGTCTATTTTTTCAATAGTGAAGATAATTTTTTCCAACATTCAACTGATAGATTATTCCTTTTGATATTTGCATCAAATATGTGTTTGCAAGTAATTTTACTTTTAGCCCAATTAAGATATGGTGGTAGAAGTATATTGCCAAACTTTATAGTTGAAAGATTAGAAGCTACAATGGGTGATGGTTCTGAAGATGGGAAGAAGAGATATGATTATCATAGAGCAATCACAGAAGAAGAGCTTGAACATATAGGAAACAAAAATGAGTTTGTTTGTCCCATTTGTATGGATGAGGACAATAAAATCCATTTGGAAATTAAATCAAGTGAAGTTGATGATGAAGATAATGCAAATAATGATACCACTAGCAATATTTTAAGAGATGAGGATGAGAAAAAATATATGATTACACCATGTAATCATATTTACCATCCAGAATGTTTAACCTACTGGATGAATAATAAACTAGTTTGTCCTGTTTGTAGAAACAACTTACCTCCATTATAAAATATAAAATAATATATATATATATGCATATAAATAATTTTTTTTTTTTGTTTATATATTTTGTTAATTCATTGAATCATGCTCATCATAATTAATTTCTCTTTTGTTTCTTTTTGATTTTCTCAAGTTTTCATATTGTATAGGTTTCTTCAAAGGTTCTTCTGGTCTTCTCTTTCTCTTTGAAGAAAAAGTGCTTGAAGTTGTAGTGTTAACTATTGTAGCATTATGACTCACATCTGAATGATTGATATTATTATTATTATTATGAGATGTAGAATTTAATGAAGATGCACCTAATGATCTGTTTCTAGCACACATTTTTTTAATTTCCTGTTTTTCATTTGGTTTCAAAGATTCTTTTAAACCACCCAGCAGCACTTCTTTATTATTTTCCTTCTTTACAAATAAATCTAATGGTAATTTCATTTTATTGAATTCATTTTCTTCAAAAATTTTCAAATTTGTCCAGTTCTTTTGTGAAACAACATTATTGATGATATTAATAAAAATATCTGCTACTAGATATAAACAATCATTTTCAGAATTTAATTTATCATAATAATTGAAAACTAAATTACAATAAGTTAAAATCAAATTACAATTTTCTTTATTCAAGACAAATTGTAAGAAGAAGCTGATTTTTTCAACAAGGTCTCTAATGACATCTAATCTATCCATCTCATCATCATCAATGGTCGCTAAAGAAGGTAAATATGATAGATTATGAATGAATCTTGAAGTTAATCTTTCAAAATATCTTTCTTCTATAAATTTAGGATTACTTACAAACTTAGTAATGAATTGTGTGTATTCATCAGTAATATCGTTATTTTCTTCATCATCATCATTATTATTAATATTTACTTCTTCTGATGCAAAGAAAATGAAAAATGATACTGACATAGGTAATTCAGTAAAATTTTGCATTATGAAATTAAAGAATGATCTTCTGACATACTTATTAGAATCAATAGTAAACCATTGAATAGTTGCTTGTGAATCTCCCAAAAACTCTTCATAATATATTGGATCTATGGATTTGGATAAATATACATCAAGTAATTCTTTCATTATGCATAATCTCCACCATTTAGGTACTTTTTTACCAATATCTATACAATTTCCCTGTGTTTCTACCAAAGATTTATAGAATGCAAAACTATTGTTGTTATTTTCTTTAGATTTAATAACAAGCAATATTTTTACAAGTATGTTTGTTTCATCATAATTGAAAATGTTGATAAAATCTGGAATTATAACATCACTATCATCATCCTCACCACCATCAACTGTATCTTCTTCTTCCTCATCTTCAAGAAGTTGATTAGTCAAATTTTCTTCTATAAATTTATCAATCAAGTTCCCATATGTTTTTTGATTATGACAAATTAAATTAAATGTAGCTAAACTAATAGTTTTTAAGTTTTTATTATCAATATTTTTTAATAAATGGTTCAATTCAGAAGGTATTAATTCAGAGATAATAAAGTTGTTCATACTATATGGTTCATTTTCTACAATACTTTTAAAAATTTTGATAACATTAGAATTATAAGATAAATTTAATGAAAGATATGTTGATTTTAACAAATACAATCTCTTCAAATTAATATCAAATTGATCAGAATTATTTTCTAAATTGTTTATAAAAATATCAAATAATTCATGACCATTCAATAAATTTGTTGAACAGTTTTTATCAGTAATCAAAGAATCAACCAAAATGTCCATGTTTTCTGATTTTTTCAAGGATGTATAAAATTTATTTAGATCCAAGATACTATTTGTAGATCTAAAAATCAATAGTTTAAAATCAGTCAATTCTTTTTCATCAGTAATATTTTGATCGTTTTTTAAAAAATTGATAAATTGAGTCAAATTTTCATCTTCCCATATATTCATTCTTCCAGTTATAAATGGTCTTAATTTAGTGACTACATCAAAAGTCATTTTATCAGTGAAAAAAACCATATCTGTGAAAAACTTACTGAACCAGTTTATAATCTTTGTATTTTCTATTTCATTTTTATTATCCAAAATATTATCCAAATATTGTAACAAAAACTTGTTAAATGGTTTATATCTTGTGAATAATGAAAACAAACAAAACTTTGCTTTATGATCTTCTTGAACTAATTCAATTAAATGATTCAATTTTGCAAGACTAAAAGAAATATATTCAGGTAAGAATAGATCTAATTGAGAATTGATATTGAAATCATTTAAATAATACAATTTCAATAAAGCCTTTGCTATTTTTTCTTCTTCTTCTGGAACCTCTGAATTGTGTTGTAACAGTTGACATAAACACTTACAACTTATAATTCTTATTGTTTGGTTTTTATCTCTACATAGATTAACAACGATTTTGACAATTTTAGGACTGATTTTGTTTAAAACATTAGGTAAACCAGAAACAACTTCTAATCTAATTTCAGTATTAATATCTAGTAAACCCAATTCAATGGTTTCTAGGAATAAAGTTGAATGACTTTTGTTTATTTGATCAATATTCATAATCAATTTGTCAAATTGTTTAAACAATTCCAATCTGACTATTGATTCTGAATCTTTACTTCTCAATAATAATAATTTGAATAAAGCTTCATTAGTTTTAGTGAAAAAAATATCAAACTTAATTAAATTTTTGATCATTCTGATTGCTATTATTCTTACAAATTTGTTGTCAGAAAGAACCTCTCTTTGTAAAAATAAAAACCAGTTATTCAATAAAGATTTATCTAATTGATATAACTTTAGATAAAGATTATTTAATTTATCCATTTTGATAAAACCTTTATGTTTGAAAGAATCAATTTGATTTAAAACATCATCATCATCATAATTGTTTTTCAAATCAAAAGTTCCATCATTAACAAGAATAAAATCATTATAAAACCTAACAACAAAATCTTCAAATACTCTTAGATTTTCTAATATGACTCTTTGACATATTTCATTATCATAAATAACTTTATTCATAAAATTTTTACCGTAAATATCAAGCCAATTTTGATGATCTCTATCTTCACTTACAGAGTCTTCTCTAATAAGACAATTCAACAAAGATACACCAATATTCAAATCATCTTCTGTCTTATCAGAGTTATTATCCAATTCATAAATGTTGTTGATAAATTTTTCACAATCTTTTAATTGTAATATCAATAATATAGCATCACATTCAATGACTTTGGTGATAGAATATTTGACAAAAGTGTGAACTGAAGTATTGTTTTTATCATGTAATTGATTAAACAGATGTGTAAAAAATATGGTTATTTCATTATTTGTGAAATTATTTTCTTCTGTGGATAATCTTAGAATGTCAGATAATATTGATACACATATTGGAGATAAAGTTTTAGTTGCAATATTGGAATAACATATCTTTTTAAGTTTATTTAATGGTGGTAAATCAATCTCTTCTGAAGAGTAATCAGCATTGCAAATTTTTGATATTGTGATGTGGTAATTTTCTAATTTAGAAAAAGTGACTAAATTGCTGCTCATATTTTAACAAAAAACTATTAAAACTTAAATGGTTATTATAAAATCTTAGTGGTTTATTTAAAAATTAATATTTTCTTTAATAAATATTATTGAAATCTTGTTTATAAACAGTGCTTAATTGATTAATTTTTTTTTTTTCTACGCGTTGTTGTTGATATATTTTTTTCTCTCCTCAAAAACAAAAAAAAAAAATTTAAATAATTAATAAAACGCGTCACCAAACAAAAAAGACACTTTATTGTCATGTGATTAAACCATTAATCATTAAATCAATTAACCACTTCATTCATTCATAAATAACTTTAATCATCATCATCATTATTATTATTATTACTATATATATAATTATTTATTCAAATTTATTATTATTTTTTTTATTTACAGTTTCTTTCCTTTTAATTGTTCCATGAAATCATTTTGTAATTTATTAACTTTTTTCTTCAAAGAATCCATTCCTTTTTGTTTTATAAAATAATTAACCATATACTCATCTTTATCACTGTCATTTTTATATTCTTCCCACATGTCAAAATCATTTTTTAGTTTTTCAAATTCCTCTACCAAAGATTCATCTACATATTTAGAATACTGTCTCATCTGCAACTCTATCTCTTTGAAAGATAACTGCCATAAACCTAAATTTTCAAAAACCCATTTCAAATCATTGGGATCAACGTTACTATTTTGTGAATCATTTGCTTTTGTCTCTATAGGAGCAGTAGTAATCAATTCTAATTCACATTCCAAACCAGTTAAAAGTTCTTTTGCTGAAACATTCAAAATACCATTGGAATCTAATTTGAAACTGACTTCTATCTTTGGAACTCCCTTTGGTAATTGAGGAATACCAGATAATAATAATTCACCTAATTTGACATTATCTCTACATAAGTTGGACTCACCTTGATAAATGACTATTTTGACAATCTGTTGGTTGTCTATACCAGTGGTAAATTGTTCTTTAACTTCTATTGGAACATTACAATTTTTCACAAGCATTTTTGACATGACTCCACCATAAGTTTCCATACCCAATGATAATGGATTGACGTCTAGTAATAAGACATCTTTTATTTCACCTTTTAATAAACCTGCTTGGATACTAGCACCCAAACAGACTGAATCATCAGGATTGATTGTTGAGTTTACTATTGTAGAAGAGGAAGAAGAATCTTTGGCAAAAGTTTCAGATAAAGAATTTCTTATAAAAGGCATTCTTGTCATACCACCAACAAGTAAAATTTGTTTAATATCTTTTTTATCAATCTTTGCATCTTTCAAACATTTTCTAAATATCTTAAGACTCTTTTTAACCATTGGTTCTGCAAGTTTATCCAATTCAGGTTCTTCAATATTGATTTTGAAATTTACCATATCACCAGTTTCACTATTTTTAAACGCAAATGGAATGGCAATAGTGGTGGAAGATACCCTTGATAATTCAATCTTACAAGTTTCACAATTTTTCAACAATTCATTCATGAAGTTTTCATCTGACACCATATCTTTTTTCAATGACTCATTTCCTTTAGCAAATTTGTCAATAACATATGTTCTTAATAGATAATCTAAATCCTCACCACCTAATTGTAGATCACCAGAAGTTGCTCTGACTTCAAAGACAGAACCATCCAATTCTAAAATGGAAATATCAAAAGTTCCTCCACCAAGATCATAAACAGCAAAGATTCCATCTCTATTATCTTTTTGCTGTAAAACTCCAAAGGATAAAGCTGCAGCAGTAGGTTCATTAATAATTCTTAGACAATTGATTTTTGCAAGGGTTGCTGCTTTAAGGGTAGCTTTTCTCTGTAAATTATTAAAATATGCAGGAACTGTGATCACAGCATCAACATCAAATGATTCTTCTCCTTCCCTATGATTATCGGTATTTTTAGTATTATTAGTATTAGTATTATTTGCATTTGTACTATTTTTTTCTTTGGAAGATTCATTAATTTCTAATTCGTTTAAAGCTTGTATTCTGACTTCACTCAAAACCTGACCTGCTACATCAACAGCAGTAATTTCTTTACCAGAACCAACATCAAATTTAACAGTATCTTTAATATTTAAATGATGTGTATATTGATTAATGAATCCTTTAAAAGCATCTCCATGAGGATCTGTTGTTCCTATTATTCTCTTCATTGCTTTGAATGTGTTTTGTGAATTTACTCTTGATTGGTTTATTGCTTTTTCACCTACTAATATATTATTTCGATCACCATTAGTACTATCATTGTTAAAACTTTTTTGAAGGTATGCTACAACTGAAGGTATTTTAGTTTGATTTAAAATAACAGGCGTTTTTGAACCTTTGGGAATATAGGAAGCTAAAGTATTGGTAGTTCCCAAATCTATCCCCAGGGTAAGCTTTTTCATAGTTGAGTAATATCTTTTCAACATTTTTTAAAAAAAAAACATATAATGTATATTGGTATAAGTATTTTTTTTTTGGTTTTATAACAGTTTGTAATATCTTTTTCTGAATATTTGGTTAAACGTAAAAGGGGATTTAAAAAAAAAAAAAAAATATATATATATAGCAAAAAAAAATTATTGCAAAATGATTTTTTTTTTCTTCGTTCCCTCATTAATTACGGAAAAAAAACGGAGATATATTGCAACATGGTCATGTGCACTAATACAAAATTTTGTATGTATTGTAAATTTTCAAACCAAAAGCTTGTAAAAAAGTATATATATATATATATATATATATATGTAAAAGCTTTTAAGACATATATAAAGACTTTTTATTCATGATTTAATATAGAAAGGTTAATTCTTTATAAGTATTTACTTATATTAATGTTTGATTATATTTACTTTTTTTTTTTTTTTGCTTATATTTCATTAGTCGGGTGGTAGAATTCCGATGAAAAATCATTCCAATTTCCTAATTAAGGAATGACAACCGAAAATGGAAATAATTTATCATTTAATTTCATTTTTATTTATTTATTTCCAAACATTTTCTCTGTATAAATAACTGTTTTTTTGATTGATTGAAAGATAAGAAAGAATGAACACTTAGTAATATATATTTTCAATTTATATATATATAAAGTGAATATTAGATATTATGAATTGAATTAAGATTAAATGAATTATTTTTTTTTTAAAAAAAAAACATAAACTTTATAAATTATCCAATAGAAATATAACCAGCATCCAAAAATTAAAAAATTTACATATATATATATTTTTTTTAAACAAATAGAATATATATTTTTTGTATAGATTTTCTTACAACCAATACAAACAATCAATATTTTGTTGTAATAGAATCATTCATCAAAAGAGAAAAAAATAATTATATCAAATTTTTTAATATCATCTTTCTATCCCCCACGTACTTTCAAAATTTAATCAAAAGGGGGTAAAAAGTTGTAATTAAATTAAATTTATTTTGTTTATTTTTAGACTTTTGAAAGAAAACAAAAAAATTATCATCAATTTTGTTCAAGAAAAAAAAAGAGAGAGAAAAATTGATATTTTTTCCCACACACACACTCCCCTTAAAAGTTTAATAACAAAAAAAATAAAAAAATAAAAAAAAGAATTTACCTTTGAGTGCAAAGAATTTTTCTTTTTAAACAAACAAATAGCCTAGACCAAGTTTAAAAAAAAAATTTTTTTTTCTTTTTTTTTACATTTTTTTTTTTGTGGTTTAATTTTAAACGAATTTTCCTTGTGTGTATTTAATTTTTTTTTTTTTGTTTTTTCATCACCCTTTTTTTTTTTTAATTGAAAAGAAAATTTTGTTTCCCTATTAAAAAAAAATCATTATTTAAAATCAAGTTTATTTTTTCAAAATATTTGATTTTAAACATTTCCCCTAAATTCATTCTTAGTTTATAAGAATAAACAAAAGAAATAACCCCAGGATTGATTACGTGGCTGTTCTTTCATTTATAAACTTTTAAAACAAAGAATCTTAATTTATATTCTTGTGTTCATTTATATAAAGGGAAGAAGAAATATTTATAAAAAAAAATAAATAAAGATATACATTTATTACACAGCATTTTAATTTTCATCTTATTAAACAAATAAAAAATATTGTAATGACATCTCTGGAACAACCAATCGAAATGAAAAAATCAAACTCTATTATTGATGCAAACGCTACTGCGGATGACTTAGTCATCCACCAAATGTACAAGTACTTAAGTGCTGATGAATTTAAGGATTCTAAGGAAATGAAATCTTTTTTTCAATTATTCAAGAGATATATTGAAAACAAATCTGTTAAATCTGAAGTATCTTGGGATGAAATCAAATCTCCAACCCATAAGGAAGTTGTTGATTACAAGGAATTAGAAAATGGAACAATTCAACCAAATGTTATTTTACCTAAATTAGCTGTTTTGAAATTGAATGGTGGTTTAGGTACATCCATGGGTTGTGTTGGTCCTAAATCTGTTATTGAAGTCAGAGATGGTAATTCTTTCTTAGATTTATCTGTCAAACAAATTGAATTTTTGAACAGTAAGTATGGATCTAATGTTCCACTATTATTAATGAATTCTTTCAATACTAACAGGGATACTCAGCAAATTATCAAAAAATACTTGAACAGTAACTGTAAGATTAGATCTTTCAACCAATCTAAGTTTCCAAGAGTTTACAAGGACTCCTTGTTACCTGTTGCTACTAGTTTAGATGATGATCTAGACTGTTGGTATCCACCTGGTCATGGTGATTTGTTTGAAGCTTTATATGAATCTGGTGAATTAGATCAATTAATTGATAGTGGTATTGAAGTTTTGTTTGTATCCAATGGTGATAACTTGGGTGCTACTGTCGATTTGAACATTTTGCAATACATGCTAGATTCTCACTCTGAATATATTATGGAATTGACTGATAAGACTAGAGCTGATGTTAAAGGTGGTACATTAATCACTAAGAACGGTAAAGTTGAATTATTAGAAGTCGCTCAAGTTCCTAAGGAACATATTGATGATTTCAAGAACATTAGAAAATTCAAATATTTCAACACCAATAACTTGTGGATTAACTTGAAAGCTATGAAGAATTTGATTTTGGAACAAAAATTGAAAATGGAAATTATTCCAAATGTCAAAGCTGTTATCAGAAATGGTCAAGAGATTCCTGTTTTGCAATTAGAAACCGCTGTTGGTGCTGCTATCAAGTTCTTTAGCAATGCCCATGGTGTTGTTGTACCAAGATCGAGATTTTTGCCTGTAAAGACATGTTCTGATTTGTTATTAGTCAAATCCAACTTATTTGATTTGAAGAATAAAGCTTATTTGACTTTAACCCCTGAAAGATTCTTTGGAGGAAATCCATTGATCAAATTGGGTTCTCATTTCAAGAAATTGAAAGATTTCCAAGAGAGAATACCTCATATTCCAAAGATTATTGAATTAGATCATTTGACTATCTCTGGTAATGTCTTTTTAGGTAAGAAAGTTGAATTGAAAGGAACTGTTATTATAGTTTGTTCTGAAGGTGAGAGAATTGATATTCCAAATGGTTCTATCTTGGAAAATGTTGTTGTCACTGGTAACTTACAAATCCTGGAACATTAGAAGAAGAGATTTAATAATAATAAAGGAAAAGAGATAATAAACGCACATTAAAATCACTTTATATAACAAAAAATTTAAAAATTAATAATAATAATTAAAGCATACATATATATATATATTTATAATATTTAGGTTAAAAGTTGTCGTAATAGCATTTCTAGAGTAGATATATCATTTTGAATAGTAACAGGGGATGTTCTTTTAAGTTTAGCAATAATTTTTAAACATTCTTTAAACAGAATTTCTTTCTCTGGTACCATCTTACCATTTGGATAATTATTATTTAGAGGAATTGCTGTTGTTGCTGCAGGTGGTGGTGGCACTGTGTTGTAACCATATAATAAGTATTCAAACAATGCTTCACTACTTCGATCTCTATCTTCATAGCCATTAATCCGACCATTATTATTATTACTATTAGTGATATCAGTATTGGTGGTATGCTCAGTATTAGTGAGTGTCTCTGGAGAAATCAAAAGAGGTTTATTATTATTGTTATTGTTTGGTTTGTGTAAGTCAGTAACCTCATTATCCTCATTGTCTGAGTCTGAATCAAGAGGCAGGTTTAGCAGAGAGATGGGGAGAGTGTTTGATTTATAAATCCATCTTCCCTGTCCTGCTGTGTTTGCAATTGCTGCTGAAAATTCACTACTACCGTTACTTCCAATACTATTTTTATTATTGTTATTGTTTATGCTTGTAGGAAACTTGTTGATCTCAAGTTTATTCTGTACATCAATGTCATTTCCATTTCCTAATAATTTATTAACATTGTTTAATTTTTTAATATCAGAGAGATCATTCTTGATTTGTGTTTTCGGCTTTATAATTTTTTTCACTGCTATTTTCTTACCATTAAGTTTATCCGTGTTTTCATTCTCAGAAATATTATTAAAAGACGATGTTTGTGGGTTTATAGGTCCTCTTTTGTGCTGTTCTTTGAATAGACAATGTAAGTTTCGTTTCATGCATCCTTCACAAGTCTTTTCCCCATTGATAAGTGTTTCTGTTGGAATACATTTGCATTTTTTCTGTTGACAACGGATACAAGCATGGGTAGCCTTCTTTTGTACTTTTTTATCTGTTTTTAATTGATAAAAATTGTTCATATGTCTTTTAAGTTTCCATTTCACTAGAGATATATATGTATGTCTCTCTTTGTATAACAAAATGATTTATTTTATATTAGTTTAAAAAGATGTTGTATGTGAATTGGTTTACTAGATAATTAGTTTTTATATTTTTAAAAATAAAAATAAAAATTACTAACTCGGAAAAATACTTTTAACCAAATCAGAAAAAATAAAATATATATATGATCTCTTTATAAATGTACACAGTACTAAGAGTAAGTAGATCTTTAGGTGTTTAAATTATTTCTTTATAAACAGGAATTATCAAACAACATTATTACATTTTATAAACTTTAAATATATGTTATTTACACCTATAAATTGTGTAACTTATTAGCAATTATTTGATTTTAAATATATTTGAAATGTGAAAGGGGTTTTCGGGAATCTTTAATTGAGGGAAAGGAACTTTTTGACTCTTTTTTTTTTCTTCTTCTTATTCTCCCTTCCATCCCTCTCAATCGGAGATAAACAGAAAATATTTCAATAATCGGAAAAACTTGTAGTCATGTGACTGTTATTACTCACGTGTATATATTTTAAAAAGTTTTTTTTTATTTTATTTTTTTTGATTCTTTCTTTTGAATATTTGTTAGTAAATAAATCTCATCTTCTACATTGAGAGTAAATATATATACATGTATGTAATAAACTTTGTATTTAGAAGTACATATTGATATAACCAAAAACAGGAGTTACATCTAATATTATTAATAAATCTTATTATTCATCATTGTTGGTGTGTTTTTTCCTACTCCATAAGTTTAAACATATATATATATATATACATATATATATTGTTTCTCAAATATGATGACAAATGGTACACAAGAAATCAATCATAACATTCTTTTGGATAAAGCTATAGCTACTTTAAACAATTTATTTTTTCTTGAAGACAACAGATTAATAAACATTTACTTCAATATAATTACATCAAATAATAATACTCTTGATGTACATAAATTGCATATTTTTTTAAAACTTTATTTGACTAAAATCAATACCTTGAATGATTTAAATGATAAACATTTACAAATTATTTTAAACCATATGGTATTAAATAGATTTTTAATAAATGATGATGCTATAATATTTGATATACTGAAATTGATTTTAGATAAAGAGAGGAATGATGATAACAAAAATTATATCAATATTCTTTCATTCATTATATTAAAAGTTATATTTATTTTCAGTAATGTTCCTACTAGTGAGAGTTTAAATTTCCTGCAAACACAAGTTATTGAAAAAACAGATTCTGAACAATTAGCAACAATTTGTCCTGGCATATTAACAAATTTGATTAAAATTTTGAAATTAGATTTAAAACATAGTATTCCAATTTTTAAATCATCAATAGATAATTTAAGTGCTTTATTAATCAAAATCCAAAATAAACTGAGTTCCAATGAGAAAATATTAGTTTATCAATCTATAGATACATTGTTTAAAGGATGGTCTAATATGAATTTTTCTTATGAAAGGAATAATATTATTATAGAAGATTTATGTGCAAAATTATCTCAATTTGAGTTAGTCAATGAACTTGTGTGTATAGAATATATCTATAGATCAAATAAAGATATTACTGATAGACAACTCTTGTATTTTGATAAAGACCAAGTTTTATCAATTTTAATAAACAAATTGAATTTGATTGATGTTTTCTATTTTGATTCTAAACACTATAAATTGTTTGCTAATGGATTGTATCTACTTTCCAGGCATTCAGATGTTGACATATCTAATTTGGCAAATGTTTTCAAACAATTTGTTGATATTCCTATAGATGGTAAACCAATAAATTATAACAAAGATAATAATAATAATATTGAATTACCTAATTTTATAAACTTAAAAGAAAAAGAAAAAGAAGAAAATAATGATAATAATAATAATGTAACTGATTTGATGATTGTTGATGTGAAAAGTGATTTGGAATTACACGAATGTGTTATTGAAAGATATGTACCATTAGATATTAGAGACAAATGGGTTTCTCTAGTGAATATATGGGTTAACATTATAAACAAACAGTTTGTATTGGATTTGATTGCAATGATGGATATAGATGAAAGAAAACAGGCTCTTTATTACTATATTCTTTTCCATATTGAAAATAAAAAAGCATCTGATAATGATATTGATCAGTTTTTAACATTTGAAGAAGATGAAAACGATGAAAATGATGATGATCTTTTGTTGGATCATTTCATTGAACTTATTGATACACCAACTGAGTCATTGCCAATTAGCACCTTATACTTTATCGCCAATTTTATAACAACAACTCAATCATACAATGAATTGAGAGAAGTAGAAATAGATCTTCTTCCAATTTTATTGACAAATATAAACAATCCTCTATCTCAATACATTCTTCAAAATCTAAGTCAAAAAATTTATCCAACAAACTCAACAGTGTCTTCTTTTAAAAAAATGATTCAGACAAACACAGATTTGATTTTATCTCATATAACAACAATCATTGTTTCTAGTAAAAGCACTGAAAGACACTGGATTGTATTTACTAAGAGTGTCTTTGAAGTGTGTGGAATGGATTTAGTAAGAAAAGCGGGAGATGTTGTTAATTTGATGTTTCAAGTTTTGGCAGTGGATAGTATTTCCTCTTTTCATGATTTGAGAAATTATAGTCAATATCGTGAGGACACCAATATGATGGAGGTTATGTCGTTTTTTGGCGTGGTATTAGATCTCATTTTAGCAGAATACAGTAAATATGAAGTCATTCCAAAAATTGAGCAAACAAAAAAAATGACTATCAATGATGTTATAGATTTGTTTAAAAAAAATAGTATTGAAGAGTATGAAGAAGAAGAAGATGATGATGATGTTGTTGAAGAGGAAATTATTGCTAATGGAGTTGTATCTGATATACCAAACACATCTATTGAAGAAACTTCTTTTGAAGGTATCATTCCTCAACAAATTTATAAACTAGTCATTGAGATTCTAGCATACATTGAAAGATGTTTTCCAATGATTCATGACAAGAAAACAACAATAGAAAACATTTCAAAAATTATTTCTATAATGAAGATGAATGAAAAAAGTTTTAAACCACAATTGGCACAAAGTATTTGGCCATTAATAGAAAAATATATTCAACAAGAAGCAGAAAATAAAATTAAAGAATTTAAACTTACAGTTAAATTAATAATTCAAATTGTCAAATTAGAGCCCCAATTCATGTTCCAAAGAGTCAAGAATTTGTACTTATCTTTTTTAATAAAACAAACAATTGGCAGTAACAAAATTGCATGTGATGCTTTGAGTGAACTTGGGCATGTGATCATCTTGCTTGACACATCTTTTTTTGCTGCCGGAAGCGGATGTACCGATAATGAAGCGGTTCGGATCAGAAATTACTTAAAGTAGTAATTAATTCCGAAAGAACGATAATTAGGTAAGAAGTACAACGGTTCCGAAGTAGATTCCGGAGTAAATTTAAAGTTTCAATTTTTTATAATTTATTTTTTTGTTGGTATTCCGAATAAAAATTTATACTTTCCTCATCCTAAAATTTAAAAAAAAAAAAATAACAATAACAAGTTTCTTATGAAGAATTGTTGAATTGGGGGAAAAAAATTGTTTGCAATTGAAAAATAATTACAAAACATTTAATAGAATTGTATTGTAACTTTTATTTTTTAAATACAAAAACTGTAATTTACTGTTCACCAAAACAGTTTAACCAAAGTTTAAGATTATCACAAAACATATATATATATATATATACAAACAATTATCTTTTAAGGGTGATTACAATCAAAGAAAAAAATACAAGAAACAATATTAATAAATCATTTCTATTCAAGTTTTTTTTTTTAAATATATATATATATATATATATAAAGAAATAATATAATGTCTAGTGATCCACTTTATATTACTCCACATGAAACAGCTTTGGCTGTGATTGCAACATCTATGAAGAAATCAAGACTGACTTTACAAACATTGATCATAAATAGTATAATGGGAGGACTATTGTTTTCAGCAGGAGGGATGCTTTATTGTATTGCAAAGGGAAACAATCCTGCCTTGGAAACAGGGAGCCCTGGTATTCTTTCAATGCTTGGTGGTATGAATTTTAGTATTGGTTTATTCTATGTCATTATCAATGGTTGTGATTTGTTCAATTCTAATATTCTTTTTTTCACTGTTGGATGGTTAAGAGGAGCAGTATCAATATTTGATTTGATTGTCTCTTGGACTATCTCATGGACTTTCAATCTAGGTTCAAGTCTATTTGTTTCCTATGTTATATGTCATCTTTCAGGTGTTATGAAAGAAGAATTTTTAAAACAGGGAACTGTTGAAATCGCTGAAGCTAAAATGGGTTTTAGTTTTATTGAAACTTTTTTGAAAGGGGTTGCAGGAAATTTTTGTGTTTGTTTAGCAGTTTATTTACAATTGATGTCTAAACCTATTCATGTTAAATTCCTTACAATATTGCTACCAATCTATACTTTTGTAGCTTGTGGATTTACCCATATTGTAGCAGATATGTTTTTAATACCAACAGGAATGTTGAATGGGGCTAACATTAGTGTAGCTACATTTATATGGAAAAATTTGATTCCAGCTTCATTAGGTAATATTGTAGGAGGAACATTTTTCTCTTTAGTCATTCCTTTCTATTTGCATTTGTATGTTGTAGAGCAAGATAGAAAACAATTGAATTTACCAGAATATGATGCTGTGGATGATCGTCCAGAGATCAATGTTGATAGTCAAGTTGTTAGAGTTAAAAGTAGAAAAGAAGAAGAGAAAGATGATGGTTTTGTTAATGAAAAGAGAACTCATGAGAATTTGAATCCCCCAGGTGTTTTCCCAATTAGAGGAATGAGACCTTTATTGAAAGAGAAATCTATAATGAGTAGAGATTATGTTGATGAAGTGCATATAGATGATGATGAGGAGGATTCAGATAGTTCAGATAAAATAGATGATAATATCAATGATTATAATACTGAAAATGCTATTCCACCACCCGAACCATATTTTGTAACAACAGAATCATTAATGACAGACAATATGAGTAATGTGGACTCTTTAGATTTGGAGAATCAAAAACTTGATAGTAGAAGAAATTTGTTACAAAAAATAAAAACTAAAGAACAATTACAAGAAGATCAGTTTGATAAAACCGGAAGATACAATCCTGAAAAGAACAAATTGGGAACAAAATTAGAAAAAATATTTACATCTTCAAAAAAAACAAAAGACCAAAATAATAATAACAACAACAACAATATTAATAATAATAACAACAATATTAAATCTTATTATCCTGTTGATAATCAGTATCAATCTGCTCACCTAATAGCATCAGAGCCTGCATACCAATCATCTGCTAACCAAACAAACAACAATATTAACAATCTACCATATACTGCATCAAGAAGATCGTCTTTAGCCAGTAGCAGAGCTTCATTATCCACAAGAGCAGACATCAAGAAAGAATTCCAAAAACAGAACATGACAAACAAAGCATTGCGAATGGCTGATCCTGTTGCTGGTTCTGCAGATTTAGATGATTCATTTGTCAGAAGACCTAGTCGATTAAGGTATCAACACAGTAGTTCTTACTATCAAAGACCATCCTATGATAATGATAACATGGAGGAACAGAGTATTGGTGATTAAACAAAAGTAATCAAAAAAAAAACAAACAATTTATAGACGACAACAACAACAAAATATTTAATATTCCTTTTTTTAAAAAAATAATTACACTTTCACAGTTTAAACTCATATCAATTTGTTTGAATCGATAAGAGAGATTCGTTATCTCAAAAAAAAAATGGATTCTTATCGAGATAAGAGTTTGTCGGAGATAGTGATGTAAATTTTATTGGATCGGGGATTAGAGGGAAAAAATAAATATATTTGACGTTTTTTTTTCTTTTTTTTGTATTTTACTTAACTCCTTCTACAAAAAATAATTTTTTTTACAATTCAAACAAGAGTCTGAATCTTACCAAAAACCCAATTAAAGAATAGGTTCTTCAGTTTAAAAATAAGAACACAATTACCTCTTATTATGTCTTCTACTTCTCTTTGTGACAAAAAACCAGTGATAAAATGTTGTCTTTTTGATATGGATGGTCTTTTAATAAACACAGAAGATGTTTATACCCTCTCCACAACAATGCTTTTGAAAGAGTACAATAGACCACCAATGACATGGGATTTCAAAACACAAGTGATGGGATTGCCTGGAAGTGAAGTTTACAAGAAATTTGTCAAATACTACCATTTAGAGAATGAACTGACTGAGGAAGAGTATGCACAAAAACAACATGATTTTCAAGAGAAATTATGGAAAGAATGTGTCTTTTTACCAGGGGTTGAAGAAATGTTGAATGGTCTTTTTGAAATGGGGATACCTATGGGGATCTGTACTTCTTCAAATAAGAAGAAATTTGATTTGAAAATTGTTAATAGTCTTTCCAAATTGATTGAAAAATTTGATGTTATCATCCTTGGTGATGATCCAAGATTGAAGAATGGATTGGGGAAACCACATCCAAAAATATACCAATTAGGATTAGAGGGAGTCAATGCAAAGAATAAAGAAAACATTTTACCTAGTGAGACTCTTGTGTTTGAAGATGCTTTATTGGGATGTAAAGCAGGTAAAAGTTTTGGTGGAACAGTTTGTTGGATTCCACATACTGAACTTTATGGGAAATTACCAGCATTGGAGACAGAGTTTGAGCATGAAGGCCAAGGTTTTGTATTACAGTCCATGGACAAGTTCCCATTTGATAAATACGATTTCCAGTCTGTCAAGAAGAGTTGAAAAAGTATATACATTTAAATAATTTAAATAATTTAAATAATGTTAAAAAAAAAGTAGTAGTAAAAAGTTCTTATCATTTATCTCTTATCAGTAGGGGTTATTTTATATTTTTTGTTGATTATAAAAAAAAAAGATGCATATATAAAAGATAACAAGTTTAAATATACTTTCTTATCTGATAACGTTTTTTTTTCTATTATCTTATCTTATCTGCGCTTATCTTATCATTATTTTTTTAAATCTCTTATCTGTTATCTAGTTTGGGTAGTTTTTGAAAAGATAAGAGATACTTTCACCATTGTGTAATCTTCTAATAGCTTCAGCTAAAACACCACTGACATCGATACTATCAAGTTTGTCACAAATAGACATTTTATCCTCAAAGGGAACAGTGTTTGTGCAAACAACTTTATCCAGTTTGGAGTTGTTGATGTTTGCGATGGCATTTCCAGAAAGCAAACCATGAGTGACAATTGCTAGTACTTTAGAAGCACCATGGTCAAGAAGAACTTCGGCAGCTTTGGCCAAAGTACCACATGTATCAGCCATATCATCAACAATGATACAGATCTTATCAGTAACATCACCAACAAGAACCATTCTGGAGACTTCGTTGGCTTTAGCTCTTTCCTTATGGATCAAAGCAAAATTCAAGTCCAATCTGTCAGCTAGAGATGCGGCTCTTTTGGCACCACCAGCATCTGGAGAAATCATTATAACATCATCATGATGACCTTTCATATAGTTGTTTTGAATGTATCTGATGACAGAAGGTTCAGCATACAAATTATCAACAGGAATATCAAAGAAACCTTGAATTTGAGATGCATGTAGATCCATGGTAATAACATGGTCACATCCAGCGGTTGTCAGCATATCAGCAACCAATTTAGCAGTGATTGGGGCTCTAGATTTATCCTTTCTGTCTTGTCTGGCATATGGGAAATTTGGAATGATTGCAGTGACTCTTCTGGCAGAGGCAGTGTTACAGGCATTGATCATGATCAATAGTTCTAGAACTTTGTTGTTAACATTTCCAGATCCGATTTGAGTTATTATAAAGATATCTTGGTCTCTAACAGATTCACCAATAGAGAAAGTGATTTCATTATTAGAATCTCTTTTCAATTTGCATGGAGTTAAAGGTAGAGATAATCTTTTAGAGACTAATTCAGCAAGAGATCTATGAACATCTGGAGCTAAAAGTTTAATACTATTTGTGGCAACCATTTTTTTATTTTTTATACTATAATATATTATTTAATTAATTTATTGATTGATTTAAAATAAATAAAAGAAAAAAAAAAGAAAATAAAGAAGTTAAATAAAGGAAGGAATAGTTCTTTATTGAATTTAAAATTAGTAATAATAATACAGTTATAAAAATGAATAAAAAACAAAAAGTTTTAAAATTTAATAATTGTTATATATATATTTATATTTTCCTTGGTTCAAGTTTACAAATCCCTTGGTACAAGAGAATATATATAATCAAAAAATATATAAAATAATCCTACACCAAAAGATTTCATTATGTTTTAAATTATTTCATTTTTTTTTTAGATTATTCTTTGATTGATTGATTTTTTTTAACTTCCCTTTTTCTAAAAAAAAAAAAAAAAACATTTGTGTGTGTGTTTGGTTCACTCCATATAAATTTTTTTTTGAAAAATAAATAGTAATAATTTCCCTTTTGGGACATATTTGTAAAAGTGTCCCAAATAGGAAATACCAAATTTTAAAATAATCTCCGATAAAAAGAAACGTTGATTTTTTTTTTTTTTCTTTCTTTCTTCTTTAAATTGTTAATTTTCTGTGAAAGTTCCTTTAAGAAAAATAGAATCTTCTATTATATAAATAAATATCTTTTCTAATCAAATCATTTTACATGTTTTATTTATTAAAAAAAAGGTTAATAAGTAATTACCAAATTATAAACATTAACAATCATTTATTTCTATATAAACTCTTTTTTTTTTCTTTCTTCTAATGTTTAATCGACTGGTGAGAGAAAGAAATAATAACTCTTCTTTTGCTAATTCAACAAGAAACATCCAAAGACAACCACAATGTTCCACTCTTCCTCTCCCCCAAGAATCATCTTTAACTTCTTCTTCTTCTCCTTCTTCTGGTTCAAATGGTAGGAATAAAGTGCAACTACTGCCTAATCATGGACCATTAAATTGGGTTCAATTTATGGATAAAAAATCTACTAAATTGAAAGTGACCCTTATGAAAATCATCTCTATTCTTATATCAGTATTTTCAGATGATACTTCAAAAAACAAATTCATTGAAGATAATCAATTAAAATTTCCAGACCAAGTTGAATTTTTATTATATTTATCAAAAGAAGTTTTCAATATTGATGAATTAATTGTGCAAATAAACGAGATTGAAGTCAAAAAAATATCACTCTTTGAACATAATAAAGATGATAAATTGTTTAATAAAATATTTGCTAAAATCATGGCCAAAATTGAAATGAACACTATTTTTGATCTTTTCAGTAATAATAAAAACCCTATAAATTTCAAAATTGATAAAGAAGCAGTTCTGCAAAATTACCAGATGAAAAATATAAACATTTATTGGATGGTTTTGAATGGAAGAATTTATTATATTACCCCATATTTTATGTATCACCCTGGTGGTGACTCTATTCTTATTAAACTTTTGCAAAGTAGTAAAAATACAGTGGATAGGATTGACAAGTATAAGGAATTTAAAAAATACCACAGATGGGTCAATGAAACAGACCTTTTAGCTCCACACTTAATCGGATATGTCTAATAATATATTTATTTTAACTGTATATATATATATATATATATAAATGTTTTCTAATTATTTATTTATTTTGTTACAAAAAATCACCAATGTTTTGAGGTACATCATCATTACTATTATTATTATTAATATTACTATTATTATTAGTATTATTAATATTACTATTATTATTAGTATTGTTTTCATTGTTTCTACTGTCTCTTTCAATAGACTCCAATTTTTCATAAGCTTCCTTCCAATCTTTGATTTTCTCTTTGAAACTCAAATTGTACTTCAATTTCACTTGTTCATCAAGGTTCTTCCACTCCTCAACACACATTGCTGTCATCTCAGTCAAAGTCAATTTTTGCTTGCCTCCTTTATCTCTATTCTCTTTGGCAAATCTTTCCTTCTGGTCAATGACATAAGCCACAAATGGTCCTGAAGGTTTCTTTGGTGGCAACTTGTTCTCATATTCTTCTTTTGCCTTCTTGTATACCTCCCAAGCATCTCTCTGTTCTTTTTTATAAGGTTCTTTTTCCTCATCACTCATTTTTTTCCAATCTTGACCCATTTTTTTTTGCATTTCAGGTACTTTCATTTGAGGATTACTCTTTTGTAAATCTGGTCTTACATGTTGACAGTAGAAGAAATAGGCACTACTTGGTCTCTTTGGACCCATTTTCAATAATGATTTTCTCTTTGTGACCCTCTTTTGTGTTCTTGTCTCATTTTTGAATTGGGCTGAGGAAAGTGTTCCATTAGCTGAGACTTGTAACAAAGGAGATATTTGATTGATTTGTTGTTGAGTTAGAAGTGATAAATCTTGTACAAGTTTTGATTTAGACAATTGATTTCTTGAAAAAGAAGAAGAAGATGATGATGGTACTTGTTGAATAAGTTGTGGTTGTTGTTGGAGATGGTTATTATTATTATTATTATTATTATGTTGTAGCTGTTGTCTTTCTAATAAAATATTGTTAGTGTTTGTTTGTTGTGGTGCCATTTGTTGACTATATTGTTGAAGCCAATTCATATTCAAAATAGCTTGTGGATCAAGTATTTGATTAACATTATTAGAATTGTTGTTGGTGTTGTTATTGTTACCATTCGAATAGAAAGCATTGTTATTTGACATCATTTGTTGTTGCAATTTTTGTTGTTGATACAAGTAGTTCAAATTGTTATTATTATTATTATTATTAGTACTGTTGTTGTTACTTGAATTTAAACCATCAACAAATCCAGTATTACCTAATGTATTGTTTGTTTGGTTACTATAAGTAGATTCATTGTGTCTACCACTGTTACTACCATTCCCACTACTATTTGCAACATTATTGTTTTGAGAAAATTGGTATAAAAAGTTATTTATAAGTCTCTCTGTTATAGCAGAGTTCATATTACTGTTATTATAATTGTTTCCGTTATGTTGTTGCAATTGTTGTTGTTGAAGATATTGAGCTTGAAGCTGTTGTTGTTGTTGGTATTTGTTCACATCATTGCTATCGTTTATATCGTTTCCTGTAGACCCTGGTCTGGATTCATAGCTACCATTGCTTTGTTTATTAATAGATGTATCATTCCCACTCATTTTTTTAAAAAAAATAATAAAATAAATATATTAAATGAGAATAAGTTAGAGAAATAAAAGAATAAAAGTAAATCTTAAAATATTAGATTCCTTGTAATAAGCCAAGTGTTTGTGTGTTTTTTTTTTGTTTGTTAGAATTAAATTGAATTGAAATTAGTAAAATGATGTTTTACTACTCTATTCTTTGTTGTTGTTGTTTTAACCAAGTATATAATATATATATATAAATAGCTATTGAATCTTGTGTTTAAATTAAGTGATATTTTTAACACAAATTATTTTATATTTCACTTATTGCTTTGTGGGGATGAGTTTATTGATTTTAAAAGAATTTGTAAAATTATAAAAATATGTTAATTCTAGACTTTCCCCTTTTGGCTTTGTTTTGATAAATTTTTTTTTCCTCCTTTTAAGTTCCCAAAAATGAAAAAAAAAAAATGAAAAAAAAAATTCTCCGATTTTTATAACACATTTTTATATCCGATACTGGTTTAATCAATTGATATTTTTCTCATTTTCCGTTTTTGATAATAATTCATAGTTATTTAAATTTTAAGAAAGTTAATGATAAATCACTCTTCATGATTTTCATTATCTTCAAGTAATTTTAAAAACTGTTTAAAGGAATCACCAATATCATTAAGCAATCTATTGTTATTTGGTAGTATATTTTTTTTATTATCACCAGAATGATTGATTAATATGTCTTGTATTTGTTCTTCTTTCTCTTCCTCTGTCTCACTATCTAGATCTTGTTTACTATATTCTGTATCATTGGTTTCATTTTTCTCATCTTCTTCAATTGCAATATAATCATTACTTTCTAAGTCAGAAGCAAATTTTAAATCTTGATTAGTTCCTCTAACTTTATTCCAAAAATTACTCTTCATCCTATTATAAACTTTATTAGGATCAAAGTTTTCAAAAGAATTATTTGTTTTCATATTAACATTTTTTTTAGAAGAATAATATTGTTTCAATCCTACTAATAAATGGGAAAGACTCAAATCTTCATCTTTAGACAAGAAATCATTTAAAAAACCATCCATATCATTAGCATTTTTTCCTTTAAAAGCATCTTTTCTTGACATAAATGAATTATCAACCATTTCTTTGGATACTGTGGATCTTTTAGTGTTACCAACTTCTGTCTCCTCTTTAATATCGTCTTCATTGTTTTTCAATACTTGTAACAAAATGGTATTGAATGAATAACATGATCTGCATTTGATCCCTAAGAAATGGTAGCTTGTTATTCCCCTAGTGTCACAGTCATTACACTTATAAACACATCTCCAGGAATTGTATGGTGAAGGTAATGCACAGTTTTGGATCTCTTCATCCAATAGTTTAAAATTGATCTCCATATCCACAATAGAAATTTGACAAATAGGACATTTGTATTGACCATTATCCAAGTAAAGTTTTAAACAAGTCTCATGGATAGCATGATTACAAGGAATTAAAAATTGCACTCTCCAATTATCAACCAGGGAGTCAAATGAGTGTAAATTTTTGTTGTTATTACTATGATGATGTTCATTTAATTTGACTCCACATATTGGACAATCACTTGAAAGATTATTTTTAATACATTTATGTGAAACTTCTTGATTATGAAACATCTCTAAAGGCATACAACAGTTACAATCAAAACAATGTTTGTAATCTATACCCAAACCTTCACCAAGCTTACATTCTTTACAATAAGGACAGTGGTAAATATCATTCTCATCATTATCTTCAAAGATTCTACATTTCAAACAGCAAAACTCCGCAAATTTATTCTCACAGTTCAAACAAGTATCCTTAGCAATAGCATCTACAAATAAACATTTGCCACATTGTAAATGAGTCAACCTGGAAACATTGTCAACACTGCTTGTGCTATTCTCTGTTGATGAAAGGTAGCAATTCTTACAAGAATACCAAAGTCCTGTTTTATCACTGTATAATTTCACATCAGAAACGAAATGAGTACATTCTATATCATTTATTATATTATAATCTGATTCTTCCGTATATTGTATTTCTATATCATCATTAGAATTTATCTTTCTATCATTACTATACTCTTCATCTTCTAGTTTATGGATATAAATGTCACTCAAATGTAAGTTTGCTTTCTCATTATGCATCATTAATTTTTGAATCAATTTAGTTTTCAAAGTTATGTTTAAAGATTCATTGTTATTGACAAGAAGAATCCTTTTTCTCATTAATTGTTTATCTGAATCCAACAAGTCTTCTCCATTATAAAGATCTGCATCTTCATTTGATATAGAGTTAAGTTGTAGTAATAACTCTTCATAGACATGCTTTAAATTATGTTCATCCTTAAAGGTCATTATATTTTAATAATAAAAAAAGAAGAAGAAGAAGAAGAAAAAGAAACAATAAGGTTTTTTAAGTTTTTTGGTTTTGATGAAAAAAATGTTATTTTTTTTTTTTAAATTATTGTTGACCAACTTTCGTTTCTAATGAGATTATTATTATTAGTTTTTTCTTCTTCTTCCCCCTCTCTCTAAAAAAATAAAGTTGTCTTCGTAAAGAAAAGAGGGAGACAGAAAAAAAAAATTCAAAATTTCAACAAAAAAAAATTTAAAAAAAAAATATTATTATTTGGGTATATCCGTGGCGGTTAATAAATTTGCATATTTCCTATTTTGAATATCATTTTTATTAATCTCCTAATTAAGTAATACTACACGAAAAAAGTAAAAAATTTTTTTTTTTTATATATTTATTTTTTGTGGAGATTTTTATCTCCGATGTATTTTAGTTGTTTTGATATTTTTTTTAACCACGCCCAAGCGGAGATGTTTCAAACACACTCAAATCCACTTTGAAAAAAAAAAAAAAACAAAAAAAAATTCTTTTAACCCTAAATTTTTGTTTTTTTCTCTCTCTTTTCCTTCCAATCTATCTTTTCTAATAAACGATGAAAAAAAAAGTGGAACTTTATTGTTTAAAACAAAAACAAAAAAAAGAGAACACAATCACATCCAAGAAAGAATAAATTAGAAAGGATAATATTTAGTCTTTCTATCACCAATCAAAAAAACAAAAAAAACAAAATTTATACAAATAACTTATTCTTCTAGTTAATATGAGTTTTCTATCACCATCTAATATCAAATCATTGATAAATTTTGAGCAGATTGCAGCTAACTTGAAATCAAACAATTTTGCCATTTATGCAAAATACCTATCATACTTGACAATACCACTGTCTATCATTTTTGGTATTGCTAATTTGTTTCATGTCAATTTAGTCATCATCTTTAGTATAATATCATTAGTTCAAGGTGTAGTGCTTCTGTTTATAGAAGTACCATTTTTATTAAAAATATGTCCATTATCTGACAATTTTGTAGCTCATTTGAAAGTGATAAATGATGACAATATGAAGAAATTGATTTTGTATGCTGTCTTATCAATTGTTCAATGGTGTTCTTTGATTTTCAAAGCTACCACTTTGATCATTGTTGCCATTTGTATGACTTGTTCCTTCATTTCCTATGGTATTGCTTTCAAAAAGAACCAACATATCTCTAGTGAGGAAAGTGTTATTAAATCACCTTTTGATGATGATTTTACTGTATAAAAAAGTAGTTATAAGTTAGATTTCTTCTTCTTCTTTTTTACTAATAAATATAAAAGTAGTAATAGTATAAACGATAATATGATTGATCTAGCATAATAGTAATATATATATATATGAAAATATAATAATAATAGTAATAGAAAAAAAACAACATCTTTCTTTTGTATTTTTAGAGACTTTTTTAAAACTATATAATAATTATTAACGATTTATTCTTTTTTTTTTTTGTCTAGTTTCAATAAGTTTATTCTCTATTCTATAAACATTCAAAAACTCAAACCAAAAATTCAATTGTGGATACTTTTTTTCTTCCAACATATCAATCCCCATTTTCTTATAAAACTTATTCCCAATATCATTTTCTTTAAAACAAACAAACTCCAAATCCATTTTTAGTAAAAAACATAATTCAAACAAAAAATCCTCAACTAAAAAAATACCTGTTCCTTTGCCACTAAATAAAAATTTATCTAAATGAATCTCCATAAGGTATAAGATTCGATCATGTTTTTTATCTCCTGTTATACTTTCTTGTGTCATTAAAAAACTTAGAAATCCCACAGTAATGTCATCATCATGATGTTTCCCATCATCATGTTTTATTGCCATGTAGAAGAGACCTGTTGTAGAGATCATTTCATCCATTTTAGCTTTCTCCCAGCTATTATTATCTTTATTATTTTTATTATTGTTTGTTGATGGGATGTCGTACATTTGTTCACTAAATTTAATGTAGTAAGAGGATAAATTTTTGATAATAAGGTTTAAGAATGGTTTTAGTTTAGTTTCGGCTTCTTTCCTGGGTAGTGATTGAAGTTCATCTGAAGTTATGGTTTGAGATATGTATAGTTTGTTTGTTGATAAATGTTTTTTATTGAAATTGTCAATTGTAGACGTTATTTTTAATTGAAATTTATAACATGGAAAGTCAACCATTGTATAGAAATTTATAATGTTATTGGTTTATTGAATTGTTTTATATTAAAGAAACATATAGGTTAATAAAATTTCTTTGTAAGTGAATTATAAAAGAAAGAAAGAGATAGAGAAAACAGTCAGAAGTAATCATGTGATTTTCAAATTATTGTTGCGGATATAAAGTGACTCCCACTCATATAAAAGTTGGTAATTTTAAAAAAATGATTCCAAGCAAATAAAAGATATTCTTTCTTATTTTTTAACATTAAATGTATTCATCAGGTCTCATAAAAGGGACATGTATTCATTAATTATATTTATTCATTCCCTTAAGAACAAAAACAACTGTCATATATATATATATTTATATTGTTATTTTTTTATTGTTATATGTATTGTTATATTTATTGTTTGTTTTATTGGTATAATCTAGGCCTCTTGATCTTTGATGACAACCATAACTACACCACTAGTTTCTAATCTTGGAATTGGAACATGATTCAAAACTCTTAAACAGGATCTGATAACACCTTCATGACAGGTCAAAGAGATGACTTTATCATTTTTACCATTCTTCTTATTTTCTCTTGTCCAAATTTCCTCTAAAGCTTGTTTAATTCTAACATCAATCTCTTCATCTGATTCTCTATGTTGTGAAGAGTATAAAGGATCTTTTTCTGCAAAACCTTCTTCATAATCAAAACTGATTTTACAACCAGGATACAATTCTTTAATTTGACAACAATCTTGAACAGTCTTACTCTTATCCTGTCTCCAATCACAAGTATGGACACCAATAGTCTCTCTCAATTTCTCCTTAACCAAAACATCAATAGACTCAGGAATAGGATTACCAATAGCAGCTTCTACTTCCACTTTTTGTTCCCATTCGTATCTGAAAGTTTGCAAACAACGTCTTAAAGGAGAACTATAGTATGAATCTGGCCAACATCCATTTAACAACTGGCCAAAGACAACTCTACCAGTTCTTTTCACTTGATCGATCCCTTTAGAAGTCAAATTTGCATCTGCCCAATCCTCAGCGACACCATCTCCATTTTTAAAAGCCCAATCACTATCCCAAACAGGCTCAGTGTATCTTTCAACAGCCAAATTATGGTAACCTTGACCATGTCTTGCAAGAATGAATAATCTAGTGTTGGGTTCAGCACTAATCTTGTGAATGATATCTTTGATTGATTGACCATCATGGAAAGGTTTTACAAAGGCATAGTTAGAATCAATAGATGCATTCAATGATGGTTCAATTTGAAAATAATCTGGTTCAGCTACTAATTTCATAATTTAGAATATAAAAAGAATAATGTTGTTGTTATTATTTACTGTTACTACAAAGTAAAAACAAAAATAATAATAAAAAGAAGAATTTGTTTGGTTTATATTATAGTTATTTATTTGTTATTTACAATAGTAGTAAATAAAAAAAATATTTATTTATTTAATATATATATGTTATAAATTACAGTTGTTGTCATTTAAATTGTTTTATTTTATTTTAATTTTAAAAAAATATATATATATTTATATAAACACCATGTGGTTTTCCTTTCTGGTTTAAATGGGGAGAAAGAAATGATTTGGAAAGGAGAAAAAAAAAAAAAAAATTTTTTTTTTCTTTTGGGACTAGAAATAGGTCATGTGATATAGAAGAAATTAAATAAATATGTGCACGTGTTAATAAATAACTTATACTCACGTGTGTAGTATATAAGCCACGTGCAGTTGTTGTTTTATATATATATATATATATATATATTTTTATAACAGTAAGTTAATTTTTGCTATAATTCATTTGTCATTATAAAACTGTATAAGTTTTATTAAATTCATTAAAACACATTATTCTATATATATATATATATATATATCATCTAATTATTTACAAGACTACACCTTGACTTAGACTCAAAACTCTTCTAACATCAGCAACATTTCTTAAGCCTTCTAACAACGGCAAAAGTCTCAACAACTCAATATCATCTCCATTCCCATACCAACTCTCAATCTCAATCCCATTAGAAACATCCTCTTGAAAAGAGACAGCCATATTATCTAATATTATCATTCCTTCTTTTCCAACCAATCCTCTATTGCTATTACCATTACTACTATTTGTATTGTTGCTACCGCGTGTGTCAAATTCTAAAATATGATCCAATGGCTTTACATAACCACTAGCAGCAACTTTACAATCATGTCTATACAGTCTACCTTTAAAAGATACGCCTGATAGATACTCTAGATTGTTTATTATAGGTTCTGAATATTCTCTTAATGAAGCAGTATAAATTATCATGTCATACCACAGATTGCAAGTCTTGAGAAATTGGATCAAATGAGGACGTTGCTTTATCATATAAATTGTTGTAATATCTGTTTGCTTAGATGATGCTGTTGTTGTTGTTGATTGTTGTTTGGAATTTGCAAAGATAGAAGGAATTTGAGTATTTTTCGGAAGTTTGAAAGATACTTCTATTTGAAATGAATCAATCTTTTGAGATGTATTTGATCCTTTCTTAGATTTATCAGAGGAAGAAGACAAAGAGGATGATGAGGATAAAGATGCTGGTGATGATGGTAATGGTTCTTCAGATACATTTGTTGAATGAATCAATGTTTCATCTAAATCTAAAATTAGTAGTTTTCGTTTAGCCAAAACAGATTGAGGAATTAATTTTTTAGGGAAAAAAAGTCTCTCATTAGAGGAATCACTGTCTTCTACTGCATCCAACATCATGTTCAAATCTGTAATTTGTGTATTGTTATTATTACTATTGTTGTTGTTGTTGCTCATATTTATAGTATATGTATCAAAAAAATAGACTGGTGAAAGAATAACATAAAATAAGAATATAATCACTTCATAAACAATCTTGTAACAAAGCAGAGATATAGAAAATGGTTTCCTGTTATTTCGGTGTTGTATTACTTTGTTATCTGTTTTATCATCTTTTATTTCAGTATGTATAATGTAATCTCTCTCTTGTTCTCTATTTGTTTGTTGATTAAAAGTATCAATATTGATCTTGTTATAAATATCTGAAGAATCAACTTCTATATGAGTATTATCATTATTATTATTAGTATTGTTAATATCTGGTGTGATTAAAGTATCTTTTTCTGATTCTTGATTACTATTTTTCTTTTGAAAAAGAATGTTTGATACATTAATAATAGTATTCATTTCTATAAGGTATTTTAAGAAAATAATATATATATATATATATATAAAAACAAAGAATGATCCTATTTATTATTTCAATAGCTACTTTTAAATAAATAAATAATGAATAATAAATCTTTTTTTTTTGGGGGTATTAACAATATATTATGTTTCTTGCAAATACTTTTGGTTTATACTATTTATCTTAATTCAGTTGTTATTAAATATTGATTGTTTTTAAAAATATAATTTTTTAAGAAATAGAGAAGAATTGAAAATCTATAGATTTAGATCTCGTGCTCGTTATTCCAAAAATAAAAAAAAAAAATCTTTGTTGGTGTTTTTTTTTTTTTTTTAAATTTTTGTTGAATTTATTTTTTTTTAAGATTCAAAGGAAAATCGTTAAAAAAAACAATAAACTCTAAAAATTCTAACAGTAGATCATGTGATAAATTCACTTTTTACAATAACTTTCTTACTCTTACACACATTTACACATTTACATTATTACATATTTAATGTAGATATATATTTATAAACCATGTTTGTTTATAACACAGTTTTCAAACCATAGATCATACTGGCTTTTTGCAAACCCATTTTCATACTTGAAAATTATATCATGACACATCCCAGAATCTAATATACTCTCAATTAAAACAGTATCCAAATCACTATTTCCAACACTTACAAATTTGTCAACACCTAAAAATTTTTCCATTTCATAACCATCATTTAAATTAGAAATATGTTTATAAGTCAAAGTGTTTAATCCATTAAATGAAAGATCCACTATTCTCAATTTTGACCAAAACAAAGTCTCATAAATGCTGTCATCATCACCATTATTATTGTTATTAATAGTATTGTTGGGATCAAATGGGGATAATAGAGTGTCATAGTGAAGCTTTGCCACAACCAATATTTCTAAATTTGGCGTGAGTTTTTTGATGAATGAGAAATTTGTCAAATATGAATTGCTTCTATTGGTGTTATTCATTCGTGAATTATAAATCAAGTTATGATTGTTTGATATATTCAAATATTGTAAATTTTCCTGCAATAAAGACATAAACAGTGATTTATTAATATTTGTATTGATCAATGTTAGTTTTTTTAAATTCTTCCAACTTGGTACAATCATGTATCTTTCTAAAAATTGATCAATTAAATTTGTTGGAATATTACTAGTATTATACAAGTTAGGAATCACTCTTTGTAAGTTTATTGTTAAAAAACTTATATTTTTAATTGTTGGAGATTCTTGTAAAGAGAAAGTTTCCAAATTGGTTAAATTTTTCAATTTGTAAAATAAAATTATAATATTTGGGAAATAATGTAATTTGAATAATTCTAATTTTTTCAAAATGGATTCATTCTGTTTTATAAATAACCAAAACTGAGATTGATTTGTTATGTTGAAATTTTGTAATACCAATTCTTCCAAATTTAAAAGTTTATGAAATGATAAATATAAGTCTATAAATTTCTTCTTATAATAATTCATCACTTTTTCATATTTACCTAATATTACATTGTTTAAGATGATTAATGATTTCAGTTTATTCTCTGGTTCTCCTATAATAAAACTGTCACTAGTACTATCATATAATGGTGTATTTATTTGTTTACTGATTTTTCCTAGATTTAATGAATTTTTTAGAACAACTATATCAGTATAAACTATTTTTAAACTAATAATTTTAGAACAGGTATTTAAAATAAACAAATCTTCAAGCCTTTGTTTATCATTGATAACATTAGAAATTCTAACTTCAAATTTTTTCAAATATAACCCTTCTTTTTTATTATAATTTAATTTTAAAAGAATCAAATCTGCAAGTGTCCAAAGTTTATTTTCAATCACTAATGATTCAATATTCACATTGTTTATAATATATTGTATTTGGTTTAATGAAAAGGTATACTTTTGATCATTAGATAAAGGATCAAATTTAAATATTAGTTTTTTAATAGAAACTTGTCTTTTTTGGATAATATGAATATTTTTAAGAAACCCTTGTAAGGATTCAGTACTTGATATGACTACTTTTTCAAAAAATTGGTCTAATTTGGCTAAATAAGAATCAGCCATATATGAATTTGTTATAGAATTTAAACAAAATAAATTTATCAAATCTTTTTTATTTAAAAAAAATAGTATTAAAAAATTAATTTCTAATGGTAACTTTTCCAAAAAAGATGGGAATGTAATATTATTTTTCAAAGTATCTTTTTTTTTTTGTAATTTTAATATTTCTGGATCATCATCATCTTCTTCTAAATTCCTTTTTAAAGGTTGTATTAAAACTCTATCTTTTGAAAAAACATTTTTAGATTCTCTGTTATTCAAATATTCTTTATAAACTGTTTTGATTTTATTGATTAATTTCTTGTCATCTTCAGTTAAAGTATCTCTATTTTGTAATATATAATTTTCAAATTTTTTAAACAATTTCTTCATATAAATATCATTCTTTTTCAGATCATTTGAATATAATAAACATGTGTTTATAACAAATAAACTATAATAACCTTTAATAAAATCTAACTCTATAATGTTTTTACTATTTTCATAATAACTAGATGGGAAATTATTAATCTCTTTTTGATTTTTTAAAAGATATTTACTATAAAAAAAATAACTTTTCATTATTTGTTTGTTGTATTGTTTCCTTTCATTTTCTTTTCCAGTTGCTAATAAAAGTTTTTCTAAATACTCTTTAATCTTTGGATCATTGTTTTGATAAAAATTTCTAATAACATCTAAAAGCTTTGTAACAAGCAACTGTTTCTTTGAATCTACTGTACCATCCATTAACAAATTATAATAAAAAAAGACAAAAAAAAAAATAAATTATTAAAATAAAATTAAAATAATAAGGAGTTCAATTATGTGATATGTAATATCAAAGTTATTATTTATACATAGAGGTTTTACAATTTGGTTATATATTTTCATTAAATTAAATATAAACAAAAACATTAGAGAGAAAGAGAGATTTTAAACCATATTTAACTCCGAGGAGATTAAAGTTTGAAATTTAATTTTAATTTTTTTTTTTTTTTTTGAAAGGATCTAAACGGGGTGAAATAAGAGAATGTAAAAATTCTTGATAAAAATCATTCTTCTTTTTTTTTTAAAATTTCAATTTCTATATAAAATATAAACTAAAAAATCCAAGTAAAATATCGAATATATTTCCTCTAAACTCATGTCATTTATTGTTACAACATTGTCGATATTTTTTGCACTTACTATTCTTTCTGTATTAATCGGAGTAATCCCATTAATCCTTTCAAAAAGAATCCAACATTATAAACAAAGATTCATTCAATTGTCAATAGGTATTCTGCTCTCCACAATCTTTGTGATAATCATACCTGAGGGACTTGCAGTATTAGATGAAAATGACCAAAAGAACATTGGTATATACATAATTTTAGGTTTTATTGCTGTATATGTGATAGAGGAGTATATCCATAAATTGACAACAAGTTCCAAAAATAACATTAATAACAATTCATTTTTCAATTCCACTCAATCATTAACTTCCTACCATCAATTAGGCAATTTGAAACAAACGTGGTGTTTAATGCTTAATAACAAAGTCACATTCCCTCTTTTCATTCATGGTCTTTCAGACGGTTTAACTCTTGGTTTCATAACAATCACAGAAAATAAAAAAATCTCCACTGTCATCCTTCTAGCAACAATCATACATAAAATTCCAGCAATTATTTCTCTTGTGATGATTTTGACCCTTCAACAAAATTTGAACAAATTACAAACATTCGCAAATCTTTGGTGGTTTGCCGTTTCCACACCAATAGGTTTTTTGATCACTGCAATAATTTTGAAAATTAGTGGGTTGAAAGGGGATGCTGTCACTGGAAGATTTTTAGTTGGTAGTGCTGGAAGTTTGATTTTTGCTTTGATTCAGACTTTTAATGATGAAGGCCATTCAACCAAACATGGTGCAAGTGGAAGTCTTGATGATAGTCTTGCAGGTTTTGATATCAATGATCTTGAAAGTGAAAATATTGATCCAGAAGAGGAAGAAAATAATAGTAATATTGGTAGAAGAGATTCTAGTGGAGCTAAAATAGGAATGTTTTTGTTGGGTTGTTTGATTCCATGGACCATTTCTCTTTTTATACATGAACAATAATTATAATAATAACAATAATAGTACTTTTTTTTATACTTTTTCTTTTTTTTTTTTTTTGTTTATTCTTTTATATATGATTGAAATTATTTCAATAGTTTATTTCTTAGTTTTGATAATTTAGTGTTTTTCATTGTTTGTCTTCCTGCATTTGTTGAGGATGTTTTAGTAGCTGAAAGTTTTTCTATCAGTATATCATTTTGTTTGATTCTTTGTGTTTTATTCTTAGCATCTCTCAAAGCTCTTAGTTTGGACACTTTATTTGTTTGCTTAATTGATTCTTGTTGGATATAATCATCTCTTTTATTATCATACTTTGCTTGTTTTGGAAGGTTTTGTTGTATATTTTCTTCATCTTTGAAGATAGTCTTTTTAGGTTTAACAGAAGAGATGGATTGGGATTTGGAATTTGACTTTGTATCATCAGAAATGGATTCTAAGAAATCCATGTCTAACTCCTCTAATTCTTCTTCCTCTTCTGCTCCATTTTTACCTAATCTTCTGTTTCTCTCCGTCTTTTGTTGCATACTAATCAATTGTTGTTCGAAAGCTTTAAGTTTGTCAATAGAGATTTTTTCTTTAATATTTTTGTCTTCTATATTTTCTGTTTCTTCATTCTCTTTTTCTTGTTGTTTAGATTGCTCTTTTTGTTTTTTGTTTCTTAATTGTTGCAAGTTTTTATTTTTCTTTGCCAATTTTTGTTGTTTCTTGTTGAATAATTCTTGTTTTCTTTGTATACTTTCAAAATCTTGTTCAGATTGTTTGAAAGATGAAGCTGTTGGTGGTGCTTCATCATCATCTTCTTCTAATTTTTTATTGGATAGAATATCTTTTTTGTAAATAGGTTCAGGTAATGGTTGATTTAACAGTTCATCTGTAAATGTAATTTTAGCCATTTTAAAGAATAATAATAAAATGTGAGTACGTAAATGGATTACAGGTTTATATAAATATATATAGTCTTTTTTTTTAATTGGTTGTATATAGTTTAGATTTGACCAAAATTTAAAAGAGTTTATATGAATTTTTTTTTTTTCTTCTTAAATTTTTCTTTTTTTTTTCTTTTTTTACTATTTTTTTTGAAAAAAGTCCCAAAAAGGTAATCAAATATTAATTTTACACGTGATTAATTACGTATTTGTTTATCGGAGTAAAAAAAAATACAAAGAATTCATTTTCCATTTAATCAATTGATCATATATATATTTATAAATATTTATTATTTCTATTTTTGGGGGTAACAAATGTTGACTGAAAATAAACAGAAAAGCCATTTGAAAAACCACAAGACTGCATACAAAAATCTATAATCTTTTGAGATAAAAGAATAAGTAATAATTCCAATTATAATCAGTAATAACAATGCTGCTATGATATGAGGATATTTTTTATATGCTTGTGATATTAGTTTGTATAGTGGTAGACAATATTCTCCAAGGGGATTACCAGGTGGACAAACACAGTCCTCCCCTTCTCCATCATTGACATTTTTACTATTAGTATTATTATTATTACTATTATTTTGTTTAACAGAACCATAATTCAAATTACTTCCAGTATCAAGAGATACATTATTAATATTCTTTCTGGATGTTGATATTGGCAAAGAAAAATGACCTTGTTCTAAATCCGGAATCAAAAGATCATGATTTTCAGGAATTAAAACACTTTTTAAATTTTCATTATCACTGTTAGATACTGTTTTTATCATTGTGGGATTAGGGGATGTTGTATTGTGAAAGATAGGAATCACTGACGCATTGTCACTAGTTGAGAGTGCTGAAGTGGTTGAAAGTGATGCACTTTGAAGTTTTGCCCTTTTTGTATTCTTTTGATTATATGGTGGTAAAGAAGAAAGAGAGCCAGAAGAAGTTGTTTCTGCAATAGGACTTACTTGATCTTTGTTAAACTTGTTTACCAATTTTGTAAAGCTTTTTTCTTTTGTCAATTTTTGCATATTAGTTTCCATTTTATAAAAAATATAAAAGTGGATAAAGAAATATTGAATAGTATTTTTATTTCTTTCTTTTTGTTCTTAGGTCTGTTAAATTCTTTTTTCTTTGTAACATAAGATTAATAATATGTCAAAGAAAACATAAATATAGTTCTTTTGATAAATATTTTTTTGTTGAAGCTATATTTTTTTTTTTTTTAAATATATACAAATTTATAAACTTATTATACACAAAAAAAAGATATATATATATATATATTTAATATTGGCTATTAGTAAAAGGATTAAATATATGTTTAAAAAAGTATATTGAATATACAGCTTGTAACTAATTTGTTAGTTATATTTTTAAATATATCATAAAGTTGTTTATAATATTTATATATATATATATATATTAGTAAATTATGGGGAAATATAGATAATAGTGTTGTTTATGGGGAAGTAGAGATCACAGGATTTGTCATGGGGGAAATATAGGTCATAAAGTTTGTCATGAGAGAAATATAGGAGAAAAATTATGGACAGCAATAACCGCCATCAACAATAATATCAGCACCTGTTGTATAGTTAGAAGCATATGAAGCCAAATAAACATAAGTGCCTAACAACTCTGATGGCTTACCCATTCTCTTCATTGGAACATGATCAACCCAATAGCCTTTCAACTTAGGATCTAACTTTTCAGTCAAGCTGGTACCAATATAGCCTGGAGAAACAGCATTGACTTTAATATTCAAATCAGCCCATTCAACAGCTAAAGATTTAGTCAAATGGGAAACACCAGCTTTGCAAGCATTATAACAAGCTTGCAATTGAGGAACATTGACAATATGGGCAGACATTGATGAAGTGAAAATTAAAGATCTTTTTTTATTTTCATTTTCCACTTTTTGAGACTTGAAAATCTTACCAATGACTCTTGCTATATAGAAACATGAATTGAAATCAACATTGACAACTTTTTCCCATTCAGAAACACATTTTGCATCATCTTCAATATCTAATATAGGACCTTTATCCCAAGCAATACCAGCATTAGCAATACAAACATCTATTTGACCAAAATCTTTAGCAATAGTATTGAAAACAGAGTTGACAGATTCAAAAGAGGATAAAGAACATTGATAACATTTAATCTTTTGACCTTTAGCATCAGAATCATTTTCTTTTTCTAATTGTTCAACTAAATCATGAATATCATGAGAGTTGTATATCATAGCAACATTTGCATCTAGTTTAACAAAACCTTTGGCTAATTCCAAACCAATACCTGAAGAGGCACCAGTGATGATAACATTTTTTCCTTTAACATCAAATAATTCTTGTAACATTTTTAGAGATAATAATATTAATAATAATTGTATATATATATGTATTGGTTTTGTTATTTATATATATTTTTTATAATTCAAATAAAAATTTATAGATTAAACATAATCAATCTATCCATTTATATATGATTCAAAGTAATACTTACAGAAATATTTATAAAAACGTAAGTAAGATAAGATTTAAGTATAAATTTTTATTTATTTATGAAATCATTAAATTTATATTTAAATACGTTTTATAATGTTTTTCTTTAAATTATTCAAAATTTCATAATAATTCCCTCTAAATAATTAATTTATTAATTAATTAATTAATTAAGTGTTTTTTTTATATTTTTTGATTACGTATTTTTTTATTTTTTTTTTTTTAAAGGGGGGGAGGAAATATCTATTTTACATTTTTTTTTTTTAAACTTTGAAGGATTATTACTTCTTGAATTTCCTATTTAGGTAATTCTATAAGATTACACAAAAAAAAAAAAAATATATATATATATATCTGTATAGTCACATGATATATAAAAAAGATACGTGTGGCTGAATAATAATTTTTTAAAAATAAAAAATAAAAATAACGTAATGAAATAAATATACATGAATTGTTTTTCTTTTAATTATATATATATATATATATAATAGTTGAAATTTATTGAAATAAGTTACTAACTTTCTTTTTTTTATTGATATTATTTTTAATTTTTTTTAATAATATTTTCTTTTTATTGTTATTAAGAGCACTAATGTTTACACTCTTAGTCTTACTAGTTTTATTGTCTTCTTTTTTAAGCTTTTCGTCTTCTTCTTTTTCCTCCTCTTTCTCTTGTTTCATTCTCTCTCTTTGTAATAAAAGCATATCTTTAATCAATAAATCCTGTCTCTGTTTTTCCTCTTCCAAACGATTAACTTCATTCTCAATCATTTTATTTTTACTAGAACTATCCTCTAATTTTATCATATACTTACTATATTCTCCATCCTCTATAAGATTTTCCCCTCCTTCTGGTTTTTTCAATAAAATACTTACATCATCTCTTTTTTTTAAATATCCTAGAAAATGGGATAGATTATTGAAAGATGTTGAAACCATATGTACATGATCTCTCTCCATTATAATAAACTTATTATACACTTTATTAGCCTCTTGCCATGCTGTTAATCCTCCATTCTTTTGTAAAAAATTTAAAAACTGGGAAGTTAAAATATTATTATAGTTTGATATTATTTCAGGATTCAATTTAGCTGTTTTGTTTAAATGTTGTGGTGATAGATTGTGTTGTTTTAAAGCATTAGCATCCCTTAATTGTTTTGAACATTGTTGACAATAAAATTTTAATTTCGTCAGTGGTCCTGATGTTGAAGAAGAAGAAGATTTATCTTTTCTTTTCTTTTTAAAAAATGATTTAGTATCCATATATATATATATTGGTTATTGTTCAGGTTGCATTAATAATGGGGGGTTTTTTTTAAACTGTTATTTGTGTTTTTTAAAAAAAGAGAGAAAGGAAAGAAATTATAGTTTGTCTCAACTTCAAAAACAAAAAAAAAAAATTAAAAAATCATGTGATCACATCTAAAAGAAAAACATATTTTATAAAATCATTCAACTATTATTTAAACATATTGCTTATACATATATTTACAGGTACTGTTATATAATAATTTATTTTTCTTCTTCTATTTGAAACTATAAAATTTCATTAAGTTATCACCTAAGAATCCATTGTTTCCACAGTCACTTGATTCATAAATTTGTCTAGCCTTTGGTAACCATTCCTTAAACTTCATCTCTCTTTTGTCACTTGATGGATGGGTTGACAAGAATTCAACATTGATGTTTCTATTTTTTTGTTCCAATTTTTGCATTCTCTCCCATAATTGCCATGATTTGTCAGGATTATAACAACTCTTACTCATTATCAACAATCCTGCATAATCAGCCTCCAACTCCATGTTTCTAGAAGCCGGCAACTGCATCAACATATCCACAATCATTCTTCCGCCATCTAATCCTGTAGCCATATAAAAAGCAATACCTAATGCAAAATATAATGGTGATTTGGATAATGATTCTGCTGAATGACCACAAAGCTGATGAGATAATTCATGCCCCAATACAGTAGCGATCATATCTGGATCTCTTCCACATAAATCCAAGAGACTAGAAAAAACAAAAACTTTCCCACCTGGAACAACAAATGCATTTGGTGCATATGTTTTATTTTCAATCACATGGATCTCCCAATTCAAATTTTCTAATGAGCTTTTACCTTTGATCTCTTTTTCCTGAATGATAGCTTGCTTTAGCAATTTGTTGAAGATAGAAGTTACTAGTCTATGATCTTGTGAAAAATTTGTGGCAAATTCATGTGAGTATTGACTCATGACAGAGTTGTAACTCATTTTACCAATCCTTACCATTAAAGAGTCTGGAATCCAAGAGAATCTTAACCTGTTTGACAATGGAACAGTTTCTAGATTGTAAAAATAAAAAGAGGCTCCTAGTGATCCAAAGATGAGAAGTTGTCTCTTACCATTGGTTGTTTTGAAATGACTGTAGAATTGATAGAATGGGGTTGATGAAAATGGTGAATTTATTGAAGAATTGTTATCCCAATTTCTATAATTGTTTGGTCTTCTTCTAAAATTATTGTTATAATACAGTCTTTTAAATGTTCTACTAAACATCGCTTATATATATATATATTTGTTTTGGTTTTTAAAGATGGAGGAGTGATTATGAATTAATAAAAGGTTTTAGATGACTGATATTGTAATATCAAATTATATAATTTTCTTTTTCTCTTTTTTTTGGTGTTTAGATTTTAGACCGATTGTTCCAGAAGGAAAAGGAAAAAAATGAAAAAAAATATCAGTCATGAATCACGCTTATATTGGAATTAGCCGCTCTTTTTGTAATTTCCCAAAACGGAATCTTGATTTTTGTTTTTTTTTTTAAAATTTAAATCAATCTTTGGAGCATATAAATAAGAGATAACATATGTATATTTCCTGTTTTTCTTTCTTTCTTTTTCATCTTACAAGTTCAGTTTTCTTTTCTTTTTCTTTTTTAAATTAAATTCATTTGAAGTAGAAGATGCTTCAACCAATGGTCCATTTGCAACACCAGTAATAATTCTTTTTCCTTTTTCTATTTCTTCTCCTTTTTCATCTTTACCATTTCTTGAACTCTTTTCCAACTCTTCTTGCCTTTTATAAACTTTCATTAGATCTGTTCTCAACAATTGCCATTCTTTAATCAAACTAATCAATTTTTGATCATTGTTGTTATTACTATCACTTCCAACTTTTCTAACTACTCTATAATCATCTCTACAAACATCATTTCTAGCAATAATTCCACAATCAAACTCAGATACATTAATAACATAATTAATATCATTCAAAACTAACACTTCCTCAAAACAAATGTATTCAGGCAAATCACCAATCTTACCCATGAATGCAGAAGTCGGATGTATCTTGACTATCAATCCATTTGACAAAACTTGATATTCAGTAAGATTCATTTTTTTAGCTACATTACTACGACTTAGGTTTATACTAACTGATTTCAATAATCTTTCACTCTCACCTTCTTTTATTGTATCTCTATTTTCATTATAAACTAATTTTTTCTTTTCTTTATGTTCTAAAATAATTTCTAATTGTTCTTGAATTTTGTTTGCTTGTTGCATAATCCTATAATCCAAATCATTTTCTTTACACCAACTTTCTCTTTTATAAACAGGTTGTAAATTAAACTGGATTGAAATATTGACTAAAGATAAATGATCAGATGAATCTATAAACATATTTTCATATTTTTTCCCATTTTTATCTGAGGAAGAAGAAGAAGAAGGAGTGCTTTTATTTTGTTTGATGAAAGGTGTTCTTTGAGATAAAAATGATACTAAAATTATACCTAACCTTTTACAATCATTTTCAATACAGCTATAGAGCAATCTTGAATGATTATATGATAAAGGCATTCTCATTATAAATTGACCCATATCAGTAAGTTTTTTAGAATATTTCAATGCACCATCTTTTAGCAAATCTAATTGTGCTTTCAATTGGTGTTGTCTTAATGGTTCTTTAATCAATTGTAAATTACAATCAATATAATTCTTAATCAACATCACTATTTTCAAATTTGTTATCTCAATCTCAGATATATTATTCTTTATCAATAAATCATAATCTGTCTTTGTAAACAAATGATACACTGTCCCTTTACTGACTCTTCCTAATCTACCCACTCTTTGCAAATGCATCATCTGTGTTATAGGCACTGTAGTCAATTTACTTATATTTTTATATTCAGTTTTCAATTTGTAAAGTCCAGAGTTGATCATAAAACTTACTGAGGGAAGTGTTACGGATGTCTCTGCAATATTAGTAGATATGATAATCTTACGGCAATCATTAAAATCAGTAAACAAATCATCAGTATCCTTCCCACTCTCTTTCATTGAATGTAATTTTATAATTTTAATATCTGTTGGCAAATGAGAACTTAATAAACTAGCCATCACTTCAATTTCTTCTAAACCAGGCATAAAAATTAAAATAGATTCATTAATCTTTTCATTTTCATGAATTTTTTTAACAATATTTAAACTTTCTTTAAATTGATCAAACACTGGTCTTTTAGAAAAAATCTCCATAACAGGATAATTTTTGGATCCTTCAATATCCAAGACTGGTGAATTAATGAAAAACTTAGTAAATTCTCCAACATTCAATGCAGCAGAGGTTATAACAATCTTTGTCCCTTTAAGCAATTTCATTTTGATTCCTAATTTGATAAGACTCAAAATGATATCCAAATTCAAAGATCTTTCATGTGCTTCATCAATAATTATATGAGTATATTCACAATTTTTTTTCTCTTTAATCAATGAAATCAATTCTGTTAATAAAACACCTTCAGTGGCAACAGTCAATTTTGTATTTTCACTCACCATTGATTCAAATCTAATCTTGTAACCTACAAGATCTCCTAGTTGTGTGCCTGTCTCCTCTGCTATCCTTCTAGATAATGTTGTGGCTGCAAGTCTTCTAGGCTGTGACATTATAATTTTACAAGTGGATGTGGAATTAAGAAAAAATTGTGGTAGTTGTGTAGATTTTCCAGAACCTGTTTGAGATGTTATTATAGATAGATGGTTTTCATTGACTAATTGTAATATATCTTCTTTATGCTTATGGATTGGAAGTTGTTTCAATTCAAATTTTGTTTTATTATTTTTTGATTCTGAAGAAGAGTCAGAAGAAAGTGTTTCTGTTGATTTTGAAGATGTTGTTGTGATATTCAATTTTTGTTTATAGAAATTTGCCATGCTTTTATTTTGAATAGACACTTTTAATAAATCCATTTCTGGATCAAGACAAACTTGAATCCCATTTATATAGTTTCTTCCCTTTTTGTCTTCTAGCAAATCTTCATCATTTGATAATAAATATAAATCATCGTTTTTGTTTAAAATGGGTTGAAGTTGGAGTGATTTTGAGTCAATGGAATAATTACTTAATTCTGAAGATATTTTTTTTAATTTATGTTCATTTTCGGATATGTTTTTATTAAGTTCATTTAACTCTTCAGTAAGTGTAGTTTGAGCATTACTATTGATATTGTTGTTATCATTTTTGACTAATTGTAGAAAACTTTTCTTCTTATTTTTAATACTACTAATGTTATTATCATTATTATTACTATTATTTGTTTCATTTAATTTTTTTTCTTCATTTTCTAAACATTTAAATAACAATTCTATAAACATATCATATTTAACATTGCTGACACCAGGTTGCCTCATGATACTCAATTTCTGTTTAAAATCTATAAACTTACTTCCTGTTTTGAAGTATATATTAACAATCATTTTGATAACCGTTGGTGATATGTTGCTAAGTTTATCTGTTGATATGATGAAAGAATATTGATCTGATTTATTGTTGAAAAACTGTTTAAGTTTAGAGATCAAAAGTTCATTTCCATCATTACCAGACATTGGATTTTTAAAAAAAAGATATAATATTATTAACTTTCTATGGTTATGATAGTTTTTTTTTTGTATTACTATTCTCAAACAAATTAATATGTATTATGTAAAAAGATTTGAGATGGATTTGTTTAATTTTCATTTATTGCCTAAGAGAAACAAATGTAAAAAAAAAAACTAATAATAATAATACACGTGATGTATCTTTGTAATAATCTGGGTAACCATATAATAAACATAAAATAAAGTTAAATACAAACAACTAATATAATCTAATTGATTTAATCATTTAAGCAATATAATTTATGGACTATGTCAATAAAAGTCAACAAATGCTATTTTAAAAAAAGAGTATAAACTTAAATGTTTAAGAACATTTTAATGTTAGTGAAAAATGATAAAAGTGATTTCGACGAATCTTAAAGGGGAACTAATAATTAAAATGATACTATAAAATGACGATATACGTAAGAAATATAAATTTTACAATTAAAAGATTATATTTTTATATTTATTTTATTAAAAAGACATTATAATTCTAATACCACGTCTTTACATTGATTTATATTTTTAGAAGATGTATAAAAGTGAAGAATACAGTGATCAAGATTATTCGATAATAGTCTCTTCAAATTCAGATCACGATGAAGATGACGACATTGCATTAGTTAATATAATTTGAAGAACTAAGTATACCTATTGAAGATGGTACAAGTGACAGTGATAAGCATTTGAAACTACAAAAAGATATATTTTTATGTAACGAGATGTTGTCACAAAGCACAATTAACATTGTCCATTTAATTGACAAGGAGGCTCAACGATTATCTACAAAGAACATTTTAAAGTTAAAACATGTCTATCGCTGGAATTTTAATGAAAAAAATTTCAAAAAAAAAAAATAACTTCTGAGATATCTTCATTAAGAACAGAATATAATATAATATAATATAATATAATATAATATAATATAATATAATATAATATAATATAATATAATATAACGGTTTAAAATAATAATGAAGAAAAAGCTTTTAAGCTTGTAGTTGACATGATGATTGGCTATGGTTTTTTAAATGGTGTTTTTTTCCATAGATTTACATGAATTGAAAGAAGAATCAATGTTGGATTTTTATATTTGAATCAGTACGTGAGATAACTTTTAATTATAGTATAAAGAATAGAGAAGATTTTTTTAGATATAATCAAAGAACAAAGTGCGGAACTCAAAAAAAAATAAACATAAATTGTGTATTTTAACATGTGTCCCAAATAGAGAGATCATTGAAAGTATGAATATTGAGAATATGAAGGAGTGTATTTTAGATAATGCATATATTTTGATTTGTGAGAAGTGGGGGTATGGTTCTCTTGACTTAAGTTATGAATTATTTAGATACTATATTAAAAATGCTTTATTTATCAAATATGGTAACCTTTATGAGGATTGTCTTGGTAAGAATTTTAATGAATTAGCTGATAAAACTGGTTTAAATTTTATAATGAACAGAGGATTGAAAAACTTGATGCTGATGTATTCAAATATTCAAATCAATTCCAATCAAAGAATCCTAAAAAATTAATAAATTCTTTTTATATTCCTGCCAAATTTTATTACGAAATGAATAAGAAATTGATTTAAAATATCAAAAGCAATAATGGTGAAGCTACTACTGTCAAGCAAGAATATTTAACTAACAAAAGTGATGTAGTGGTAGAATATGTATTATCATTACCTGAAAGTGATCATCTAACCAATATCTAACTCACATAACAGAAAACAAAATATAGTGTCAATATATTTAAAATTGATTAATAACTTAAAATATGAAATATATATTCTTTCTATATATTATTATCATCAAACTATATACAATAATAATTCTTACCTAAGCAAATGGTTTAATTAATTAAAACAAAAAAAAAAAAATCATTTCAACTCAACTTCTATATATATATATATATATAGAATTCTGTTTATTTCCTCTTTTAGGTAAAAAACCCCCCCCCATATTAACTCTACCATTATTTCCTAATATAGAAATCCCTTCCTTTTATATATTTCCGTTGGAAGTTTATATATATATATATATTTGTTTTTTTTTTAATAAAAAATTACACCCACTTAGTCCAGCTAGCACATGGTAGACCAAAAAAGTAAAAAAAAATAAAATAAAATAAAAACTTACGTAACTAGGTTGAAAATTACCATATACAGTAATTTTACATCTCCGTTCCCGGAATACAATTCTTTGCAACAATAAAAAACAATATCTTAACTTCTTACCAATTTATCCAAAAGGAGTAATTTTTTTTTTTTAACAATTTTTGAGTTTTTTTTTTCACATTTTTCATTTTTTTCAAAGGATAATTCGGTCAAAAAAGTAAAAAAAAAAATATTGTATAAATATGAAGCGAACAAAATGATTTACCTTTGGGAACTTGAATAAAAAATTTATTTTTAAAAAATGTAATTTAAACAGAGAAACTGTTAGAAACAGATTGGATTATTATTTTTATTTAATTTGAAGAATAAAACCGAACATTCATAGATATAATTCATTTTGGTTTTTTTTTTTTAAAAAAAATTGAAAAAACTAAATTACATTTCTTTTTATAAATAAATTCATATCTCTCCTTTGTTTGATTATATTTATTTTATTTTTATAATTAGTCATTATCAAAAAAAATATTTAAAAAAAACAAATTAACATTTACGTTTGTTAAATTCAATATATTCTTTAAATCATTTAAATTAATTAACTTTTTTTATAATATCTTAAAAACAAAAAAAAAATGTCTACTAACTCTGATAAACTTATTTTGAAACATGAAGAAGATTCTGATGTCATTCCATGTCCAATCACTAAATTTGAATTAATCAATTCTTCCATCTTCAACAAAGGTTCTGCTTTCACCTATGAAGAAAGAGAACAATTCAACTTGAAAGGTCTTCTTCCATCAAAGACTAATTCTTTAGAAGAACAAATCGAAAGATCCTACAAACAATACTCTGATTTGACACATCCTCTAAGAAAGAATGATTTCATGACTTCTTTAAGACAACAAAACAAAACTTTATACTACGCTTTAGTCAGCCAAAACTTGACTGAAATGATTCCTATCATTTATACTCCAACTGAAGGTGATGCTATCATCAATTATTCCAACAGATTCAGAAGACCTGAAGGTTGTTTCTTAGACATCACTTCTCCTGAATCTATTGAAGAAAGACTTGAAGCCTTTGGTTTAAGTGAAGATTTAGACTACATTGTTGTCTCTGATGGTGAAGCCATCTTGGGTATTGGTTGTCAAGGTGTCGGTGGTGCTTCAAGAATATCTTTAGCCAAGTTAGGTCTTATGACTTTATGTGCCGGTATCCACCCAGCTAGAGGTTTAGCTGTCGCTTTGGATGTTGGTACTAACAACAAGGATTTAGCTACTGATCCTTTGTACATGGGTAACAAATTTTCCAGAATCTCTGGTGAAAAGTATTTTGAATTTTTAGATAAGTTCTTGATGGTTTTGAAAAGAAAATATCCAAATGTTATTGTTCATTTTGAAGATTTTGGTGTTCCAAATGCTCAAATCTTATTAGACAAGTACAGAGATGTTATTCCTTGTTTCAATGATGATATTCAAGGTACTGGTGCTGTTGTCACTGCTTCTTTGATGGCTGCTTTGAAATTCACAAACAGAGACTTGCCTTCTTCCAAGATCTTAGTTTATGGTGCTGGTACTGCCGGTTGTGGTATCGCTCAACAAATTGTTAACCATTTGAAATCCTTTGGTTTGACTGAAAAGGAAGCTTATAGCAAGATTTACTGTGTTGATAGATTCGGTTTGATTGTCAAATCTTTAGAATCCAAATCTAACCCAACCCAAATGTTCTACGCTAAGGATGATGCCGATTTTGAAGGTGTTGATACAACTTCATTGAAAGAAGTTATTAACCATATAAAACCAACCTGTTTGATTGGTTGTTCCACTCAAGCTGGTGCTTTCAATGAAGAAATCATCAAAACTATGTTGAAACATAACCCTGATCCAATCATCTTCCCATTATCTAATCCTACCAAAAAATCTGAAGCTACTCCAAATGATTTATTGAAATGGACAAACAACAAAGCTTTAGTCGCTACTGGTTCCCCATTCGCTGATGTTGGTGAATACAAAATCGCTCAAAATAATAACTGTTTCTCCTTCCCAGGTATTGGTCTAGGTGCTGTAACAATCAAAGCCACTAAAATCTCTGATGGTATGATCTCTGCTTGTGTTAATGCTTTAGCTGAATTGTCTCCATTATCTAAAATTAAAAAAGAAGATGGTCAAACCCACTCTGTCGGTTTATTGCCAGGTGTTGAAGAAATTATTTCTTGTTCCTCTGTCGTCGCTGCTGCTGTCGCTTTGGAAGGCATTAAAGAAGGTCTAGCTACTGTTGATAACCTACCTACTGATTTTGCTGAAATGAAGACTTTAGTTGAAAGAAACATGTGGAAACCTGTCTACAAGGATTTAGTCAAATCCGACAAGGAATACACTTTCCAAACTTAAATTGTATATATATATATAACAATAACAACATATTAAATATTATATAGTATTTGTTTATGTTTTTTTTTTTAATCCAATGTTATTCACATTTTTCAATCCATGAATCTAATTCAAATTCTAAGAAAAGTTGAAATTCCATAAAATCTCCTGAATAGAACCAAAATTGTTTGATTCCTAGTACTATTAAATAAAGAATAAAATCTCCATCAGGATTTGCCAACAATTTATTCATGTGAAATAAAAGGGACCAACTTGGTAAAACAGTCATGTCTCCATAATAATTTTGTTTAAAAATATTCTCAATAGAAGTGAATCTTAATAATGATAACCAATGAATAATCTCAGTGTAAAAATATTCTAAAACTGATAGTAACCATCTTACATAACTGTTCCCATTTCTCTTTTGTAATCTTTTTTTATTCAAATAATTTTGTATATGTAAGATTGGGAAAATATGTGGATTCACTTGAGATGCTATAACATTATCAATATTGAACATTTCAGACAATTTTTTGATAGGTAAATCTTGTAACATTGATCCATCTAAAAATTTGTTATTATTCCCATTCCACACTTTCAAAAAATTGTTATTGCCATTAGGACTACTTTTATTTTTCATTGCATTGTTATTTCTTGAGTAGATCATATGGGGAGGAAAAATTAAAGGTAAAGAACAACTACTTGTAACACAAGACCATAAAAGCACATCTGGTGAGTTATTGAAATTTAAAAGAAACTCCTTTGTGGCAGAGGAAGGTGTATTTCCAGATACAGAAATATTTAAAGCCATTTTTTCTTTAGAATGAACATCATTGAATGTTGTTCTTTCCCCTAAAAAATTAATTAAAGTTTGTTGTAATCTTTTAGTATCTGCAAAGAAAGACCCATTATATATCAAATTGACAAAACCTTCCATCAAACTAGTTTCACCAAAAATATCAAATTTTTGTTCTTTATCAATGATTCTTGCCAATAGTTTCTTAATATTTTCATATTGGTTCTCATGAGATAAAAAGACTGCAAATATAGATGCTACAATAGCTCCACCAGAACAACCACTAACAAACTGAGGCAATTTGTTCATATCAAACAAGTTAACTAATATTCCAATATGGAAAAGAGAAAAAGTTCCACCACCAGAAAGAGTTATTGCTGTGTTTCCTAATTTTCTTTTAATTTTAAATAAAAGTTCTTTGAAATCAGGTAAAGTACCTTCCTCCTTATGATGTTCGAATAAGAATTCCAAAACTTTTGAGCAAAGTCTGTTGTATTTAATAATTTTCAATTTGATTTGAATGGGGAGATTGAAGAACTGATCATTTTCATTAAGTTTTTTTGAAAATTGTTTAAGTTTAAATCTTTGCCAATGATTCAACATTAAAAACTCTGCCATTTTATAATTTTTGTTAGTCAAAGTTTCATTAAATTTTTCTGTTAAAGTGTCTAATTCTTTTATAAAATATATCTCTGTCAAAGATGTTGGTGCACTATTATTAAAATGATCACTATTCATTATTTGCAGTAAAGTTTTGTAATATTTATACTCCTTATATGTTTTAGCAAGGGATAAGTTATTTTTTATAGCATTTTTCAATTGTTTTATAGCATGTTTTCTATCTTGATTGTTTAAATACTCATTAAGATTTAAAAAAATCCTTGGATCTATGAAAATGATTTCTTCAAAAACATCATTTTCTTTATATTTTTGTCTTTTATTAAATGCATCTATAATATATACTTGTAATGAAGGGTATTCAAGAGATTCTTCATCTATAAGTTGGTCTTCTGTTTGAATATCTAAAGAATCTATCTCCAAAAGATCCATAAGATCTGATTCATTCTCAAAAGTAATGAACATTTTATATATATAAAAAAGAGACAAAAAAGTAAAGTACAGATAGGTTTTGTGTTTGGTTTGTTTGAATGTATTATTGGTAATTCTTTTTAATGAAAAAATAAGGGGAGGAAAGAATACATTTTATATTAATTTCTCTTCGTTTGTTAAAAAAAAAAAAACCACTGCTAACTTTTTTTTTTAGGCTCTCATTTCCCAATTAGGAAACTACGTTGGGTAAACAAAAAAGTATAAAAAAGATGGTAGCGCGCTTAATTAAAAATTTATAATCATGTGACTAAACTAGAGTAAATCAATTTTTTTTTTTTTTTTTTTTTTTGCTTTTGTTAAACGAATCTTTCAAATTGAATTAATTTTACGTTTCTTTTATTATATTTGATTACAATACTTGTATATATATATATTTTTTATTTTTTTAATTGTGAAAATTACAACATAACAGTTTCAGCAATGATTGATCTTTTTACACTGTTCCATTTTTTTAATTTGTCATCTTCTTCCCCCTTTTCATTCTTCTTACTATATTTCTTAGTGATCTTGTCATCTAGTAAAGCAACAATCTTTAATAATATCAAATTATCAAAGTTGTTAAACTTGCATTTCAAAACAATAATCATTGTGTATAATGAACAGAAGAAACCTTCGCCATTTCTTAACAACAAAGTGATTAGTAAATATGGAACTACGGATCCAATAAAAGCCCATGGAATTATTTGGATAACTTTCTTTTGTTGATCATTTTTTAAAATACTAGCTAGAGATACAGCCATGAATGGAATTAACTTGATAAAAGCTGGTGTAGATAAAATAGCCAAGACAGCTAACAAAACCAATTGCAAGTAATTAACAGACATGGCATCATAATTGCTCATTTCAGAAAAGACTCTTAAAGTTCTTTGTTGGAATTTTTGGAAGTGAATTAAAGATCCCATTGCTAATATATGGGAGATTAAAGCTAGATAATAGAAATTGTTGACTTTGAAAAACAAGTTTCTGATTATCTCCTTTGGCAATCCATAAATGACATACTTGAACAAAAACTTGACAAGAAAGATAGGATTCAATGTTTTCAAAAATGCTTTCAAACCACCAAAGATATATGTTTTGAAGAAATATGGTATGCTTTTCCATCTGTAGTAAGATAGGTATTTGTTGAAGTAATCAATTTGTGCTTGTAATTGTTGTCTTTTATTCAAAACTTCTTCCAATTGAGCTACATTGTTTTTGGATACAATATATTTAAATGCTGATTTGAATCCTCTTGGTAATCTCCAAATCAATAAGCAATAACCAAAAGCATAACTAATAACAAATAATAAAGTGTACACGATAGTTAATATATTGAAAATTAAAAACAGTTTAGATCCTAACTTGAATAGTTTCTCCTTCTTCATTGCTTTTTTATCCTTCTTAACGATGATTGTTTTTTCATCTTGAGAATCTATCAATGGTTGTTTAACTTCAGTCTCACTCATATTTGAAACAGGTTATATGTATTAAATATGGTGTAGATAAATTATATAGCTAATTGGTCTTAATTAATGATGTATATTGATAATTATTATCTTTTTTAAATTCCCCATTGTGAATAAAACTTTATTGAAGTAAAAAATGAATAAAATGTAGTAAAGAATTAGAATTTTCTCCCCTTCTCCCCCAAAAAAAAAAACATCTAAAAAAAAAAAAAAATTTTTTTTCACTTTTCCTAAAAATTCCTTTGTTCAAAATATATGAAACAATCTACAGGAAAAAAACAAATATATATATATATTAATTTTAGACATTATCTTTTTCCTTTCGTTCTCTCTTTGGATTATAAAAATAAAAACCAAACAAATCTTTGATTAGTTAAACAAACGAGAAAACTCATTAGTATCAATAGTTAATATTAAAAAATAATTAACTACACTTCTTTTTTAAAAAAAAAAAAATATACACTATATTGCTATGATTCTATTGTATATTGAATGTGATTTTATTTTTTAATAAATAATTGCAAAAAAAAATTAATAATAAAGATGAAGGAAGCGAGGTTCGAACTCGCGCGGACTCTGTCCAACAGATCTTAAGTCTGCCGCCTTAGACCACTCGGCCATCCCTCCTTAAATATTATTAATTGACAGTGAAAACTTGGTCATTTGCTAATATAGTATGTATAGTATCATGTGATTGCCCAAATAATTGAATTGATTAAATATTAGTTAAAGAGTACGTGATTAATAAGTCTTTAAGTTTGTATATTTCCTATACTTTCTTTTATTTCTTTCCTTTTCTGTTTTTTTTTTTTCTAAATTTTACAATGTGGATAAAACAATTATATATAAAGTAATATTTGATATCATTTTATAGTAAAAGAACAATGTATTTGATAAACAACGGTGTTCTTTATTTTCTCTTTTTTTTTTTTTTTCTTCTTAATTAGCATCCCATAAGACAGTTCTTCTTCTTTGCATTTTTTCTTTACCCATATCTTTAACACAGTCACCACATAAATTGATAGTATCATTACTGAAATATTCATCATTTATAGGCATTTCACAACCGTTGCATGTGAAACAACCGATATGAGCTTTCCCTAATCCAGGAACATCTAGACAAGTATCATCTAGTATCTTTTCACTGCAGCAGAAACAGATAAGACCAGTGACTTCAAAGAAATGGGGTTCACAATAAGGTGAGTCATTGTGTATGTAACATGGTGTGTTTCTGGAGAATTTTGTTAAACAGATTGTGCAGGTAAAACAGCTCTTGT